>PYHX02000158.1:89935829-90024949 GCA_004302925.2 Cochliomyia hominivorax | reverse complement strand
ACCAAATAAAAGAAAATAAATAAAATCAATTAAATCACTTTTTACTTAGAACACATTTCGGATGTTGTCAAAAGATCTGAACATATGCTTTGATATATTAACATATTTCTATCAAATTGAAAGCGCCGGCGTTCATTTTCAAAGCAAAACAATTCATTAAAAAAATTCTTTGCATTTAACGTCATTTAAAAATTAACAAAATTGCATTAGTTCGTCTCAGTATCTAAAATTGGGTCACATGCTTTACCCCCCTTTTGAATAAAATGTAATTAATTTTTGTTTAAAATTAAATAACTTTTCCTTTTAGTAATTTTGCTAAAAATAGCAGCCAAAAAATAGCAAATTCTTATTAGAAAATAAAAACAAAACTAAAAATCTCAAAAAAAAGTAAATAAAATTAAAAAAAGATCACTTGATTTAAAGTATCAAGAACCTCAAGAGGTAGATAAACTTAAGGGGACACAAGAGACAGAACGTCAATTAGGAAAAACACTAAATAAATAAAATTAAATAAAAAATATATAAAAAAATATTTAAATTAATTAAAGAGTCACGAATACTAAGAAATAGATAAAAAGTAAACAAACATTTTCAGACAGATAAAAATATTAGTGACGAAGATTAAAAATAACGAACAAGTTTATATACTAAAAAATAAAACTCCCACCTTAAACTAAACTATGAATTGGAATATTAATGAAAAATCTGAATAAAAATCTAAACTAGAATCTGAACTCAAGCCCTAACGTGAATCTAAACTCAAAATCTAACTTAAATTTGGTATCAATTCTAATTTAGAATACGAATCGGAATTTGTGAAAGAATCTTAACTAGAAACTGAACTTAACTGTGAACTCAAATGTTATCTGAACTGGAATTGGGGCTAAAATATATATAAAAATCAGAAACAAAAACTGAATAAAAATTTCAAACACAATCTGCACCAGAATCTTAAATAGAATTTGAATTAAAATCCGAACTGGAATAAGAACTATAATCCGAACTAGAAATAAAGTAGAATCTTAACTTTAATCTGAAGTACAATCTGAATTAGAATCTGAACTAGATTCTGAACTTGAATCTAAAATAGAATCTTAACTAGAATCTGAACTAGAAGTTGAACTAGAAATAAAGTCGAATCTTAACTAGAATCTCAATTAGAACAGAACTGAAACTGAATTAGAACTGAACTAGAAATGAACTGGAATTGAACTTGAACTGAACTAGAACTTAACCTGAACTAGAACTGAACTACAATCTAAATTAGAATCTGAACCAGATTCCGAACTAGAATCTAGAATAGAATTTGAATTAGAATCTAAACTTGAACTAAAGTAGAATCTGAACTACAGCCTGAACAAAAATCTGAACTAGAACTGTACTAAAACTGCACTTGTAATTGAACTAGAACTGAACTAGAACTGAATTAGAACTGAATTAGAATTGAACTAGAATTTAACTAGAACGGAACTAGAACTGAACTACAACTGAACTAAAATTGAACTAGAACTGAACTAGAATTGAACTAGAAATGAACAGGAACTGAACTAGAACTGCACTAGAACTAAACTAGAACTGAACTAGAAGTGAACTGGAATTAAACTAGAACTGAACTAGAACTTAACTAGAAATGAACTAGAAAAGAACTAGAATTGAACTAGAATTGAACTAGAACTGAACTAGAACTTAACTAGAACTGAACTACAACTGAACTAAAATTGAAGTATAACTGAACTAGAATTGAACTAGAACTGCACTTGCAATTGAACTAGAACTAAACTACAACTGAACTAGAATTGAACTAGAATTGAACTAGAATTAGAACTGAACTAGAACTGAACTAGAATCTGAACTAGAACTGAAGCAAAACTGAGCAATTTTTTCATTAAATTTTCGCTAACTTTTCTATTATATTTTTGAAATAAACCCAGAGGAACAATTTTTTCCAGACTTTTATATGATGTAATTATTTTTATTGCATTAAAAACTTAAAACTGAACTGCCCATTACTTTCATAAATAAAGATTAAAATGTGTGTTGTAATGCATTCTCCAATTAATTCCCAAAAACAAATATTAGAATTATTATTAAAAAATTTTGTTTTCAAAGAACCAAATGCCCATCAAATTTATGAAAACTGTTGGATAAATCTTTTATTTATATATATTTCCCCTAAAAGACATTTGTTATTTAAATGTCATAATATTATTGGCCTTGAAAGCCACTGAAAAAAACAACAAAATATTAATGAAAATTCTAAAAAAATAATAAAAAAAATTATCTAAAAGAAAATGAGTACAACTTTTAATCTAAAAAAAATAATTTACTTTGTATAAGAGAATAAATATTAGAAGAAAAAGTCCGTCAATCATTAATAAAAGTGAAACATGAATACAACAAATATTTACCCAAACAAAACTAAACAAGTAAACATGCTATATTCGGCCATGCCGAATCTACAATACCCTTCACCACAAGTTCGTGTAAGTAAATACGTAATGTTTCGTACATATGCACTCACACAAACACTAACAAAGGCATGTTACAAATAACCGTTATTTAGAAACACTAAATGAGTCATAAAATAAGTTATATTTTTGATTATAACTTTTTCCTACTGAACCGATTTTTGGAATAATAATGAAGTACATACAACTTTATATTATGGCTGGATCTTGTTCTAATTTGCCGATTTCTAATTGAAAGTTTTAGGAAATTTAGAGGTTCCCCATAACCGATTTTGCTAATTTTTAATAGGAAACTTTTCGGAACCATAGCAAATACTCAGGCCAAAGTTCACTGATCCTTGTCGATTAGTGTGGATGTGAGCGTGCCAAAAACAGACAGAAAGACGGACATTGGTTAATTGACTCAGATTTGGATTTGATGCAAGAATATATATACATTATGGGGTCTGGAATAATTCCCCCTTAGCGTCACACACAGAATGACAAAAGTTAATATACCCTCTTTACCACCCGTGTTGGTTGAGGGTATATAAACACGAAAATGAAACCTTTCACTTAAACAAATATCTAAACAATAAAATAAGGACTTTGCGTGTTAAGGAATTTTTCATAAAAAACCAGCAGACAACTTCTACCTCAATATTTAGGAGGTTAAGTCCATATAAATTTATCAATAAATTTACAAAAAAACACAACTTTAATACAACAAATTAAAAGAAAAGACAAGTGTCTATAGACTCCTGTCATTAAACCTTAGAAATACTCAATGAAATATTTGTTTATTCTTCAACACCCAACGCGGGAAGTTTGCACAATTTCAGGACTTTTTCTATATAATTAATAGTTTTTCACTTTATTATGGCCTCCACCTCCATAAGAGGGTATATTAACTGTGACAATCCGTGTGTGACGCTAAAAAGGAATCATCTCAGACCCCATAATATATATAAAAATTTTTTCATCAAATCAAAATCTGAGACGATTTAGTTATATCGGTCTGTCTGTCCATATGTCTGTCTATATGTTATGGCACGCTCACATCCACAAAATTGTATAGAACTCAATGAAATTTTGCCAAAATATTTACTTACGTCCTGAGAAGTTTCTTATTTACATTAGAAGATATAGACCGATATCTGAGGCAAATTCCAAGTTCAAGCGAAAAACTTTCATAAAATTTTCAGTTCAGGCGATAAAACCCTTCTTAGATCCATTAAGAGTTCCATATTATATTAAAAAACTTGTATATACTGTATACGTTTGTGAGTGTATGTGTGAATGTATATATACGAATCATAAGGTATTCACTATACAAGCATTTTTGGAGTAGAATATTGAAGATTCGGCATAGCCGAATATCGAATTCATACGTGTTTTTCCTTATTTTATTGACGTCATAATTAATTAAAGTCGTAAATGTTGCGTGTTTCAATTAAATATTAAGTAAAAACTATTAAAGTTAAACGCTTCATTTTATGTAAATTAAAAGGTCTGTTTAATTCTGAAGTGGCATTTTTAATTGAATTTTTATCTTCACAACATTATTTCTTTAGGTTCCACAAAAAAGTGCAAATGTTATTAACATTATCACTTGATCAAAAGCTTATTATAGAAATTGAGCATTATTTTGTGAATCTAACAAATGAAGCATACTCTAAGGGGTTAAATGAAGATTGAGGAAAAACATAGATTACAAAAGCAGGCAACAAAGATTTTAAATTATTATTAGAGAAGAGCAAAAGTAACTTACCTCATTACCATTTGTATTATTTACAAAGTAAAAATTTTGCTTTCAATTTGACTCCTGAGCAAATCTTAACTTTAACTTTAGAACAATTATAAGTATTATTATAGTTTAATTTCTAATTCAGATTTAATTTTCGTATTTAATTCAAATTCTTCTTCAATTTTTTGCTCATTTTCCATTTCAGTTTCAAAATCATTTACAGATTCAGTGCTAAATAAGTTATAGTTTCATTCAAGTTCTGTTCTAGTTAAGTTTTAAGTTCAGATCCCCGTTGACATTATAGCACAGTTTGTAGTTCAGATATTAGGTCAGCTTCAAGTGCAGCTCAAATTCAGTTCAAGGGGTCAATTCTAGTTAAACTCTAGACCATATTCTACTTCAGATTACAGCTCATATTCGAGCACAGACTCCAGTTCAGATCCGCGTTCTGGATCTAGTTCAGATTCACTTTCAAATTGAATCCTAGTTCAAATTTTCTTTCAGTTTCCAGATTGTATCTCAGATTCCTGTTCAGTACTTGTTTAGTATAGTTCAGTTCTAGTTCAGTTATAGTTCAGTTCTAGTTCAGTTCTTGTTCAGCTTTAGTTCATTTCCAGTCCAGTTCTGTTCAGTTCTAGTTTAGTTCATTTCTAATTCAGTTCTAGTTCATTTCTAGTTTAGCTCTAGTTCAGTTTTCGTTCTGTTCTAGTTCGGTTCTAGTTCAGTTCTATTTCAGTCCTAATTCAGTTCTAGTTCAGTTCTTGTTCAGTTCTGTTCAGTTTTTGTTTAGTTCTAGTTCAGTTCTATTTCAGTCCTAATTCAGTTCTAGTTCAGTTCTTGTTCAGTTCTGTTCAGTTTTTGTTTAGTTCAAGTTCATTTCTAGTTTAGCTCTAGTCCAGTTCTAGTTCGGTTCTAGTTCAATTCTATTTCAGTCCTAGTTCATTTCTAGTTCGGTTCTAATTCAGTTCATTTCTAATTCAGTTCTAGTTCATTTCTAGTTCAGTTCTAGTTCATTTTTAGTTCGGTTCTAGTTCGGTTCTAGTTCGTTCTAGTTCAGTTCTAGTTCAGTTCTAGTTCAGTTCTAGTTCGGTTCTAGTTCAGTTCTAGTTCGGTTCTAGTTCGGTTCTAGTTCAGTTCTAGTTCATTTCTAGTTCGGTTGTAATTCAGTTCTGGTTCAGTTCTAGTTCGGTTCTAGTTCAGTTCTAGTTCAGTTCTAGTTCATTTTTAGTTCGGTTCTAGTTCAGTTCTAGTTCAGTTCTAGTTTAGTTCTAGTTCAGTTCCAGTTCAGTTCTAGTTCAGTTCTAGTTCAGTTCTAGATCAGTTCTAGTTCAGTTCTGGTTCAGTTCTGGTTCAGTTCTAGTTTAATTCTAGTTCACCCTTCTTAGGTCCATTTGTTTTATCCAGTTCTAGCAAAATATTTTTTGCCAGTCATTATCGCAATTTTTTTTCTATTTTAGTTTAGATATAAATATTTTTAGTCATAAAATTATATTTAATAATTTTTTTAACAATAAAAATCAAATCTAAATATCACAAAAAATAAATAAAATAATTTAAGGCAAAAATCAAAGAAATCACATAAAATCGCATATATAACGCAAATATGTTAATTAAATAATTCAACAATAAAATAAAGGAAAAAAAATGATATAAACAAAAATAAATAAATAAATATTTCACGAATAAATTAACAGACAAATGTATCTAGATACACTAAAGCGTAGAATTAGACAAAGAGTCAGCTAAACGTTTTATATGACTGGAGATGAAATATATCAAAAGTCTTCTTTCGTATCCCACATAAACATTATTTGTCTTTTCTTATGAAAAAAAAGCGAGAATAAATGTGAACTAATCTAGAATGCGAATTTAAATTGAATTGAAAAGCGGGGTAAAGAGTTGTTTAAGCGTTGAATTCATGTTAATTTAAGTTTGTTTTTATTTTTATTGTACCCTACACCAACACTAGTGGCGAAGAGGGTATATTAACTTTATCATTAATTCTGAAACGTAAAGAAGGAATCGTCTTAGACTCTATTATGTAGATATATATTCTTGCATCAAATCAAAATTTAAGTCGATTTAGATTATGTGCATCAGTCTGTCTGTCTCTCTGTCTGTCTATCTGTCTGCCTCTTGTTGGTTGGCACGCTCACATGCACAATAATTGACCTGCGTATTTTTGATAGACCTGAGAAGTTTGATATTTTCAACCCGCTAAAACCGTTTAGTATATAAAAAGATATAGACCGATATCTGAAGCAACCTCTAAGTTCAAGCAAAAGTCTTTCATAAAGTTTTCAATGAAAATCGACAAATTAGAATGAAATTTTGCCATTTTTTGGTGTAGGGTATTGAAGATTCAGCATAACCGAATATACCATTCATATTTTTTGTTATTTTATTTTTTTTTTTTACTTTTGGAGGAGAAACAAATTTGAATTTAATTTGTGATCTAAAAATAGAAATGAAATTTGTTTACGTTGTGGATAAAATTAATTTTATTTATTTTAATTTTCGGTGATTTTGAGGAATAAATTTTGAAAATAAATTATGTAAAATATTTTATGGAGAAGAAATTACTTGTTAGAAGAATGAAAGCTTAGAAGGGTAATTAAAGTGACTTTTTAATATTTCAAAAAGAACTTTTGAAAATGTTTTAAAGTCTTAAAAAGAGTAAATGATTTAGAAAGTCTTATCTCATTGGTTTCTTATTCTGGAATTAATCCATGACCTTGAGAGAGGTGCACATCTAAAACTTTCTATTTGAGAGTAAAAATTCAAATAAACAATTAAAACTGAGAAAAAATCGAATAAAACAAAATTGCATAAAAAATCGCTCAAAAGTGAAAAATGCTAAAAACGCTAAAACAGAAAAAGTTATCAAAAACTACAAAAAACGCCTTCACATCAAATAATTTATAAACCAATTAATTGATAAAAATTTTAACGAGATAAGCAAATGCAAAATGCTAAAACTAAAAGCATTCGAATAAAAGCGATACAAATTTGACTTTTCAATGTTTGAATATTAATTTAAAACTAAAAAATCGCTATGATATACAAAAACACTTAAATACCCAACAATGATAAAGAAACTTCAATATATTGGATCGTATTCCAATTTCTCATTAAATGTTTGATATTTAAAAACAAAAACGCTTAAATGCTAAAAAACGACATTTTAAATCAATTTTATCGTATTAAATTTTCCCATTAAATATTATAAAAATAAATAAATAAAATATTAAAAAGCGCTTAAAAACAAAAATCGTCAAAATAATAAATGTCAAAAAATGGGTAACTTTTTTAAATAAAAATGTAATAAAACAGAAAACGCAAAATTACAAAAAAAATCACTAAAAATAAATATTTAAACAACATAAAATAAAATAATAAGAAGTTGTCAAATATACGACAATAAAACACTAAAAAAACATAAAAGTCAGCCATATTTCTGAAAAGCGTTACAATTTCAAAAAATCGCTAAAAAATTATAGAATAAAATTAAACGACATCAAATTAAATTCATTCATATAGAAACCAGTAAATTTTTTTACAAATATTAAATAGTTTTAAATCACCTAAAAAACGCTTAAATAAGAAAAATATTAAAACGCAAAAATTAAAAAAAAAAAAAAAAAAAAAAAAAAAAACGTCAAACTTTCCAATTTGTAAAAAAAAAATCGCTAAAATCGAACACCATTTCAAAAAGGCGGCACCAAAATAACGTAAACTTGTTGCGAGCTTTTTTACGTTAAGCGATTTATTTCCAAATTTAAAACTTTAATGTTTTTTGATATTTTACCTTTTTTTGTTCTTTACTTCAGTTTTAAACACAAAAAAATTTTAGGTGATTTTTTTTAAATCATTTAAGTAAATATTTTTAATTCAGTTAAAAACGCTAAAGTACAAAATATCTCCAAAAATTATAAAATTCTATAAAATTTTAATATTTAGAAACACAAAAATAAAAAAATCACAAAAATTACTAAAACATTTGAGAATAAGCAGAAAAAACGTTAAAACACAAACAAACGCTTAATTTCAAATATTAAGAAAATTATTGAAATATAAGTTTTTCATATAAAACAAAAACGCGTAAAAGAAAACAAATGCCAAAACACAAAAAATCAATAAAATGGAAATATTTCTTTTCACATAAAAAAACGCGTAAAAGATAATAAACGCCAAACACACAAAAAAATCGTTAAAATGGAAATATTTCTTTTTTGAGTTTTATTTTTTGAATTATTAAAATTTTATTAAAAATTTATTTAAATTTAAATTAAAAAAATATATGAAACCGCCAAAAATCGGCAAATTAATAATCTGTTCAAAACCTTGGAAAAATATTTGTTTAATTATTTAAATGAATTTAGTTTATTTAATAAAAATTAGATTTTTATCCCACTTTTTCCCCTCCTCCTTTTTTTCAGATGTTGCCTTACGCTTTCTAGCTTTCCTTACCTTCAGCAATGGCTATGAAATCTGCAGTAGCTGCCACAGAAACTCTCATCTCAACAGTCACAGGTCTAATGGAGGAATCACGTCAATTCAAGGAAATTGTTGAAAATCCAAAACAATCGAAAGATTATGGACCGGAAATTAAACCCAAAATGCCTCTCAGCCGCAGCAGTAATCAGCTGCAAGTACCAAAGATTATGAAAATGAATAATGAGGCAAAACTTCTACAAGACACCTCAAGGCAACAACCAAAATTGGGAATATCAAAATCCCAAGATGATGAAGATCTAAAAGAGCAACAATATGGCAGTATATCACCCATATCGTTTAATAAAACTACAAGTTCATCGTCGAGGACAGGTATAAGTACTTTGGGGGCCTCAAGAGCTATTAATTTTCGTATGAAATTTCGCAAAAGTCATACTTGCGGTAGTTTATTTGCAAAGTGTAATTGTGGCTCAACGACATCAACCGAATTAGAAACAAGTCATTTGGCAGGCTCACGTGCCGCTTCAATTGATCAAACACCGCCTGCAGCGGCGGTAATAGCAACATCGTCATTAACGTCATCATCACCAGCCACAACTACGACAACAACACAAGCGCTAATACATAATCAACAGACGCAGACGATTTATTATCAGCAGCAGCAGCAGCAGCAACCTCAACAACAACAAAGTTTGCATTTGTCTATGTCACCTACTTCCCAAACAGAACTCTCTTTGGCCTCTTCATTATCAGAGACAACAGGCAAACTTACAGCCAGTTCGGGTTTTCATTCACTCTCCACACAAACCTCTTCAGCCACCTCGGCTTATCTATCCAGAGAAGAGAGTCTAACCGCCAGTTTTGATACTCACTTACTCTCACCCACCACAGATACACCAACCAATACAATAATAACAACGACTGAAGCTTTAAAACCGTTTGCTAAACTAGCAAACGCTAATAACGATCAGTTGGGCAAAACAGACATTAGTCAAGAAACGGAACTTAACAACTTAACATCGCAACGTACATTGAAAACTCAACAAATACCGCGAATCTCTTCACCGCCTCATTTAGAACCTGTTAATACCCCAAAATCCTTAGCACGTTCGTCTTCTCCCGTACCGTCGGCACGAAGATCAGAAGTTTTACATAAAACAAGCACTAAGAAATTATTTCAATCTTATTCTCATCCCGATACGGATTTTATATTTACCGATGAAAATAAACATCCTTCCCGGGAATCGTTATCATTGTTGCAAGCACCTCAATTCCAAAATCAGGAAACAGTTATAACCGCCCGCGGAGGGAAAGTAGAAATAAAAACACCCAAACGTTCCTCTTCACCCAATATAGGTCAATATCAAATTTTGGATGTAGCTGTGCACCCGGATATTTTAGTGAAAATCTCTCCCAAACATTCACCTTTAAGTGAAAATCGTCAACAGCAAAAATTACACACTCCATTAACCGCACGTTCCACAGCTCAACGGCGCCGACTTTTGCAAAGATCTCATGAAATAGATTCAGGCGGTTCTACCTCGGAATCAGAGAAATCAGTTGATATCAAGTCTTCAGCTGAGGCGGGGGTTACATATCCTCTTTTGCCTAAAACTATAAGCAGTAGTCCTTTATTGTCTTCGAAATTGTTGCCGGGACAAACGTCAACCAATGATGAAGCAAATTTTGATGCAGCACAAAAATATTTTGCTGAAAGTGGTATTCTAGGTCCAATACATGGTCAGAGTAATTTAATACGAAAGACTTCAAAAGCTTTGCAGGATGCTAATGTTATAGAACAGGTGAGTAAAAAGTTGAAAGGAAGAAATCTGAAAGCACTCTAGAACTGTAACTGATGTAACACTAAACTAAAACTGAACGAGAACTGAACTGGAACTGATCTAGTACTGAACTAGAACTAAAATAAACTGAATTTGAACCGAATTGGAACTGAATTAGAACTGAACTAGAACTGAATATAATCTTGAATGGACAAGAATCTGAACTTCATTAAGAACAACAATCGAAAGTGGAAATGAAACAAGAAGCAGTACTAGAATCGGAACCGGGATAAAAACTGGGATTAAAAACTGAACTCAAACTAACTTTGAATAGCTGAAATTGTTTTCTGTTTCGGTCGAGTTTCCCACATCAAGATTTTTTAATGTTTTCCTTTTCCGCTGTTTCAGATCCGCAAAACCTCTATGATTCTACGTACCAACACCCAAGCATCTAATATTGCATCCATGCGTGATAATAATACATCCAGTAATAACATTTCAGGACTGACATCTCCCACAAAAAGCGGTTTAGCCGCACAAAATACGTTAAATCTTAAACTCCAAAATATGGCTACCACAACAGCAACGGCAGCAGCAGCAGCCGCCACAGCAAATTCACAACAACAACAACCCACTTTACTCTATTCACCACCATCACCACAATCACCCCACACAATGGCCACTAAATGTGGTTTCAGTCCTAATGTCACCACACAGAGTTGCATTGTTGTCGATGACAAGGATGCACAAATTAAATCGTTACAAGGAGAAATTGTCTCTTTGAAAGATGTGATCAAATCCAGAGATGCTGAAATTGTTAAACTTAGAAGAGAAATACACAAATTAAAGGTAAGAGAAAAAAAAAACAAGAGCAAATTAAATTTAAGAGAGAGAGATTTCTTGATTAATTTTATTTGATTTGATTTTTGTGAAAAAAAAATTCACTAGAAATTTCGTGCTTAAACGAAAATGTTTTCTAAATATTTAATTATACTTTTAGCACCTTTTGCAACATTTTCTTTTAAAGTTAATATATATTTTTATTATTATAATTTTTATTCTATTTCAAATATGTTTGTTTGTCGGTCGGTCGGTCTGTCTCTTTGTCTATTTAGTGATTTTGCTGGAAATGTAAATTGTTGATAAAAATATTACAAATAGAATTTATTTTCCATTTACTTACATTTTTTGAAACAAATAAGTAAGAATGTTATATTCGGTTATGCCGAATCTTTAATACCCTCCATCATAAATGCTTGTGAAGTAAATACGATTTGTTTCGTACATACAAACTCACAAACCAATTTCTCAATATAATACAGCAAAACTTAATGAGTCATAAAATTAGTTTTAGTTTTGGCTATAACTTTGTTACTACTGAAAAGATTTTGTTAAGTTTTGGAATGAAGTATATATAGCTGAATATTATGGCGAAATTTAATTTAAATTGTCGATTTAAAATTGAAAATTTTACAAAGATCCTTGCTGAACTTAGGTTTCTTTCGATATCGGTTTACAGGACAGTTTATGACAGTTTTAAATAGAAAACTACTCCGGATCTTAATAAATTCTCAGTCCGAATCTCATTAAGCTCTATCAATTATTGTGGATGGGAGCATGTCAATAATAGATATATGGACGGACGAACTTACAGTTGGACAGGTCTCCTCTGATTTTGATTTGATGCAATAAAATATTTACTTTATGGAGTCTAAGATATTTACTTCTTAGCGTTACACACGGAATGACAAAGTTAATATACCCACTTCCTCATTTGTAATGGTGGAGGGCATAAAAATACAAAAATTTTGTTACAATTTTTTCTTATCAGGTTATAAAAAGCGCAGAAAAGTGAATACAAATTATAAGCTGTTTTATGATCTAGTTAGAATTATTGTATCTCGTAATTGCGTTTTTTTTCTGAAATTCTATAATTATTTTCATACCCTCCACCATTACAAGTGGTAATGTGGAGGGCATATTTACTTTATTATTTCTTGTGTAACACTAAAAAGGTATTATCTCAGACCTCATAATATACATATATTTGCATCAAATTAAAATCTGATTCGATTTAGATAAATCGGTCAGGCAGACATTCTGTATTTGCTATAGTCCTGAGAAGTTTTCTATTTAAAGCCAACAAAATCGGTTTAGTATATTGAAAGATAAAGACAGATATCTGAAGCAACCTTTTAGTTCAAGGGAAGAACTTTCGTATAATTTTCAATTATAAATCTGGAAATAAGAATTAAATTGTCAAAATTATAAAAGGTTTACTCTTTCCAGGACTTTTCCGGGAATTTAAGAAAATAATCTGGCAATTCCGGAAATTATTCTATTAAACTTGTGCTTTAATAGTTTCCTATTGAGAAAACTTGTAGTAATATTTTTACTCATCACTGTCGGCTCTTAAATGACTTCCAGTCCAATAGTTCATTAAATCAATTAAATATATTCCGATAGTACATTATTACAATTAAAAAAATATTCAAAATTTTGAATTAAAATTTTAACCCATTTTCGGGTAGGGCCTTTTGTGGAAGCTATAACCAAATATGAAACAAATATTCCTTTACATAATAACATATAGTAAGTACAGTGGGATAAATAATTTTTCGAATTTTGAAAATATAACTATTTCACATGTATAAGAGTTGTATATTATTAAAGGCTTATTCCCTATAAGGTCCCTTTATTGGAGTTATTTTACTTAAATAAATGTATGTGGGAAATTTCAGAAAATCGTCTTTCAAATTGCGATCTATATTACACACTGACATTGAGTCTTTTAGATGAGTTTTGATATGAAAATATAATACGATTAAATCTAGTCTCAGATTAGGGTCTGTAAATATTATTCTATTAGAGCGATATTGCTGGTTTAGGAAACTTAAAACAATAATATGCGAACTGGCCAAATTTAATTGAATTCTCAGACGATTCTTTCAGGAGCTACATGCGGAGGCCATTTAACTTCTTTACTTAAATCACTTTACAAAAATTCCAGATAAAAATTTTCCGCGATTTACAAACATGAATTTTCAGAAAAATCCTGGGAGAGTGAACGTTTTTGTAGATATGTTTGAGTTTGTGTGTACAAAACATAACGTATTTAGTTCACACTCATTTGTGGTGGAGCGTATTAAAGATTCGGCATAGCCGAATGTAGTATTCTAGTTAAATGTTTTTTTTTCGATATACTGAGGGACATAAATATGAATTCAGCACCCCCTAAATAAATAATCAGTAAATTTTGCAGTAAATAAATAAATATTTTTTTAATTATTTTATTATTTAAAAAAATAATTATAGAATTTAAACAAATAAACATAAAACGTTATAGAATTGATTGCTTATATTATGGGACATTTTTTGAGGTTATATTTCAGCAAATCAATTGAGGTTAAAAAAAATACACAATAATTGGAATATAATTCACCATTCTTGGCAAAAATCACAAAATTAATAATTTTAATTACGAGTGATGCAATTTCGGGCGTTTTTTTTGTAACCCTTCCATAAACGTTTTATTAGTACTTTCTGTCACTTTGCTCGATAGTTCATCTCCGTTTAAAATCACTTTGGACACACTTTGGACGTCTACTTTGTGGGCTTTCTCATCAATTGCTTAATATGTCTTCACTAGACTTAGCTCCTGGCAAATTTGAAGGGTTTCTCTCTCTCTCTCGATCTTGATCTTGATACAAATACCACTTTATAATTCAAGTACCACTCAAGGGCTTGTTTATCATAATAGGGTGGCAGGGTGTCAAATAGGGCCAAAAATAAGTTATGAAGTCCTATAAATGTCGGTATTTATAAAGTCCGGTGTAACAAATATTTGGTTTCTTTTGCTATAACTACTAGATACCAAAAAATTTTTGCGAAATTTTGACTGCTTTTGAATTCTAAAACTTTTTTCAATATTTCGTCGAGCTTCAGCAAAAGCTACATTTTTGACCGGAGAGTTGCTAAAAATCTGCAAGATCTCTGTCCATCATGCAGCAAGAATATATATTTTTTTAGAAAAATTGACATCAATTCCGGTACTCTGTTTTCGATTTCCTCTCAGGAACGCTGCGAAAAACCTTAAAGCCTTGTATGTTTTTTAACCGATTTTAGGTTTAACGTTTCGTACTAAAAACTCTGAGCATTGAACTAACCGGACTTCATTCCCATCGGCTGTGTTGAGAGCTCTTTTGAAAGTGCTTTCTATGTTATAGAAACTTCATGGAGATTTAATCTGAGATCTGTTTAATTATATTAGAAACAATTTCACCGCTGACCTTTTAATACTTAACCAAATTTTTGTAGGACCAAGTTGGGTTTGCTGAAATAATTTTTATAAGCACTATTTTCTTTGATTTCGTTTGAGATATTTTCAGTTCCTCTGGAAATCATTCCCTAGTAAAAATCTTTTTCAGATTGTAATTCAGTTTATAATTCTGATTTTAGCTAATATAATCAGATTTGAGAACAGATTTCATTTAGTTTCTAGTTCCGGTTCTAATTTATATTCGACAACATGTTTCAGATTAGATTCGGCACCAAGAAATAAGTCCCAAATTAAATAAATCTCAACAGAGAACATGAAATATTCACGAAAAAAATTCAAATTTTCATTAAAAAAATTAATTTTTCACTAAAAAATATGAATTTTTCTCCAAAAAAAAAGAAATTTTTCAGCAAAAAATTAAATTTCACTAAAAACAATTTTCACTAAAAATTAAATTTTTTCTAGTTTTTGGTAAAAATTTGAAATTTTAATAAAAATTTAAAATTTTAATAAAAATTTAAAATTTTAATAAAAATTCAATTTTTAACTAAAAATATTTTTTTCTCTAAAAATCATTTTTCCACAAAAAAAAAAAAAACATCTTTTCACTAAAAAATCATTTTTTCACTAAAAATCATTTT
The DNA here is from genome assembly GCA_004302925.2 of Cochliomyia hominivorax. NCBI lineage: Eukaryota > Metazoa > Arthropoda > Insecta > Diptera > Calliphoridae > Cochliomyia > Cochliomyia hominivorax. The sequence goes on along the minus strand of PYHX02000158.1, from coordinate 90,009,599 downwards.
TTCACTTAAAATCATTTTCTCATAAAAAAATCATTTTTTCAATAAGAAATAATTTTTTCACAAAAAAAATCATTTTTTCAATAAAAAATAATTTTTTCACTTAAAAACCACTTTTTCACTTAAAAATCATTTTTTCATAAAAAATAATTTTTTCACTAAAAATCATTTTCTTGCCAAAAAATCTTTTTACTAAAAAAATTCAAATTTTCACTAAAAAAAATTCAAATTTTCACTAAAAAGTTCAATTTTTCACTGAAATTAAATTTTTCACTAAAAAATTCAAATTTTCACTAAAAAATTTAAATTTTCACTAAAAAATTCAAATTTTCACTAAAAAATTGAAAATTTTAAGTAAAAAATTCAAATTTTCACTAAAAATCATTTTTTCAATAAAAAAATAATTTTTTCACTAAAAAATAATTTTTTAACTTAAAAACCATTTTTTTCATTTAAAATTAATTTTTTCATAAAAAATAATTTTTTCACTAAAAAATCTTTTTACTAAAAAATTCAAATTTTCACGAAAAAATTAAATTTTCACTAAAAAAATAAAATTTTCATTAAAAAATTCAAATTTTCGCAAAAAAATGCAATTTTTCACTGAAATTAAATTTTTCGCTGAAATTAAATTTTTCACTAAAAAATTCAATTTTTCACTGAAATTCAATTTTTCACTAAAAAATTCAATTTTTCACTGAAATTAAATTTTTCACTAAAAAATTCAATTTTTCACTAAAAATTCAATTTTTTCTTTTAAATTTTTACTCAAATATTAAATTTTAATAAAATAATAATTTTAAATTAAAATAATTTTTTTCTAGTTCAGTTCTAGTTCTCCAAACTATATCAGTTCTTGTCAAAATGTTCGGTAAAAATTCCAATTTTCACTAAAAAATTCAAACTTTCACTAAAAAATTCAATTTTTCACTACAAATTAATAAAAAATTCAATTTTCTAAAATTAAAATTTAGAATTTTCTCCAAATTTTTACCAAAAATTCATCCTTTATTTTTTGTGATATTTTCCCTCTTCAGAATTTAGACGTATTCCTAAGAGGGGGTTTCGTGTTTAGAAGTTATTTAATTATCTTCCATTTAGATAAATTTTATCCAAATTAAATAGTTTTATTACATTTTATATAAGAAACTCTCTGCAAAAGGGCGCATGTCTCTAAATAAAGGAATTAAATGAATTTATTATACTCAATATAATAAAATATAATACATTCGAGTATAAGTAATTACATTCCATAAAAGTTTGAATTAAAGGTAGTTACGGGTTATGAAACTAGAAATAAAATCATTCCCTAAATAAACATAAATGTGTAACAACGTTTGTAAAATTTTGAATAAATATTTAATGAGTTTAATTAATAATTGTGATGTTACTTAATTGACACTTTAAATAACAATTAAATTCTTATAATATTTATTTAATTGTTTTAAGTGGAAAAATCCTTTAACTGAAATTTGTGTAGAAAATTGCAAATTTTTTATTAAAATTCATTAAGTGGTGAAAATTCGATAAATGTTGAAATTAATACGTTTAACGCAAACCGATGGAATATGGAATTATACACAATTTAAAAGGGTTTGTGGTGAAAATATTGAATTAAACTTATTAATAATTAAAAAGAGTGATTTTTTATTTATATCGAATTTATTTAAAAATTTAGAACTAGAACTGCTCTATAACTGAACTAGAACTAAAATTGAACTGAACTAGAAATTAAATAGAACTGAACTAGAATGCTCTATAACTGAACTAGAATTAAACTATAACTGAACTAGAATTGAACTAGAACTGAATTAGAACTGAACTAGAACTGAATTAGAACTGAACTAGAATTGCTCTATAACTGAACTAGAATTGAACTATAACTGAACTAGAACTGAACTAGAATTGAACTATAACTGAACTAGAACTGAACTAGAATTGAACTATAACTGAACTAGAACTGAATTAGAACTGAACTAGAACTGAACTAGAATTGCTCTATAACTGAACTAGAATTGAACTATAACTGAACTAGAACTGAACTAGAATTGAACTATAACTGAACTAGAATTGAACTAGAACTGAATTAGAACTGAACTAGAATGCTCTATAACTGAACTAGAATTGAACTATAACTGAACTAGAACTGAACTAGAATTGAACTATAACTGAACTAGAATTGAACTATAACTGAACTAGAACTGAACTAGAATTGAACTATAACTGAACTAGAACTGAACTAGAACTGAACTAGAACTGAACTAGAACTGAACTAGAATTGCTCTATAACTGAACTAGAATTGAACTATAACTGAACTAGAACTGAACTAGAATTGAACTATAACTGAACTAGAACTGAACTAGAACTGAACTGGAATTGCTCTATAACTGAACTAGAATTGAACTATAACTGAACTAGAACTGAACTAGAATTGAACTATAACTGAACTAGAACTGAACTAGAACTGAACTAGAACTGAACTAGAATTGCTCTATAACTGAACTAGAATTGAACTATAACTGAACTAGAACTGAACTAGAATTGAACTATAACTGAACTAGAACTGAACTAGAACTGAACTGGAATTGCTCTATAACTGAACTAGAATTGAACTATAACTGAACTAGAACTGAACTAGAATTGAACTATAACTGAACTAGAATTGAACTAGAACTGAATTAGAACTGAACTAGAACTGAACTAGAACTGAATTAGAACTGAACTAGAATGCTCTATAACTGAACTAGAATTGAACTATAACTGAACTAGAACTGAACTATAACTGAACTAGAACTGAACTAGAACTGAACTAGAATTGAATTATAACTGAACTAGAATTGAACTAGAATTGAACTAGAATTGCTCTATAACTGAACTAGAATTGAACTATAACTGAACTAGAACTGAACTAGAATTGAGCTAAAACTAAAATAGAACTGAATTAGAACTGAACTGTACCTGAAACTGAACTACATTTGTAACCATAATCTGAAATTTAATTCAATCTAAAATCTGAACTGGAATTTAAACTAGAACCTGAACTACAATCTGAAATACAATCTAAACTAAAGATAGAATCTGAAACTGTAATAAAATATAGACTAGAATCGGAACTAAAATCTTAACGACATTAAAAACTTGTATCCGGACTATAATCAGAACTTCATTTTGAACTAAAATCTGAACCAATGTCTGGATTAATATATGAACAATCAGAATTTGACCTAAATCTGAAAAAAACAGAATTGGAATCCAAATAAGAACTAGAATTTGAAGTAGAATACGAACCAGAACCTAAATAGAATTCGAACTAGAATCTGAACTACAATCTGCACTGGAATTTAAACTAGAATCTGAACTATACTCTGAATTTGACTGTAAACTACAATCTGAGTCGGAATCTGAACGAGAATATGAACTAGATTTCGAACTAGAGTCTGAACTAGAAACAGAACTAGAATACTAAGAATCTGGTTCACAATCTGTTCTACCATATTCTGAATTAGAATCTGAGCTACAATCTGAAATAGAATACGAAATAAGTACGAACTATAATCGAAAATTTAATCCAAACTAGATCCAAATTAGAATTCGAATAAGAATTTGAACTGGAATTGGAATTGTAATCCGAACTACACATGAACACAGCAAAATGTGCACCAGAAAGTTAACTTATATGTGGATTTTGTAACCGTTACTCTGCTTCATTTTTTTATTTCAAAAACTCCAAATTTTCCATCCCTGTTTTTTTGCTATTTTAAAATGTGCTACATGTGTTTCGCTGCGCTAATTTGTTTAACAAATAAATATTTTTTTTAGTTTATACTTTTTTTTACCTGAAAAAACAAAAATTATCAAAAATCAATGCCAACCAGAGTTTACTACTCCCAACAAAAGAATCCCAAATTCGTGGGGTCAAAGAAATTTTATGCACAGACGACATAAACGATTCTTCATTTTTTAATAACAATTAAAAAAACAACAAAATTTTATTTAAATTAATTCTCTACTTTATTTACACATTTTATTTGTGTTGACTTGACATCTAATGACACCTCCTCTTTTATAATTGTTGTTACTGTAAATAATTGTTGTTGTTTGTTTTGCATGCAAAATATGATTTTTACACTCTCGATAAATTAGTCGTAGATAAATAATGGAACAACAACAATAACAACAAATTAGAGTAAACAAAGATCTTCGCTAGACGATGACGGTGATGTTTCTCTTTGTTGTATTGTTGTTGATTATTTTTGAGGTGATGATGTGTTGTTGTTGATAATAACGCAAAGATGTTGTTGTAATTGTTATTGGAGACAATTATTTAATTTACATTTTGTTTTTTTATACCCTACACTACCACAAGTATTGAATAAAATATATATAATTTGTCATTCTGCGTGTAACGTCAAGAAAAAGTCATCTTAGTCGATCATCTGAGTCGATTTAGCTATGCCCGTCAATCTCTCTGTTGGAAAAATTCTCACACCTTCAGTAATATAAGGTCCCTTCCCGGAATATGGTTTTAAGCTTATAAAACACTTATATATGAACCGATTCTTATAAATTGAAAAAAAATAATAATAATTTTCTATCTGTCTTGAATATATGGAATAAATTTTATTAATATTGGTCCATATTGGTTCCATGTAACGACCGTTCCTGGATAATGGGTTTGAGCTTATGCAACTTGTAGATAATGAAACATTCTATTGAAATTTGTCTCAATTATTCTTCGAACTGTCTTGAATATATGTTTATTTATTCGACCACTATAGGTCCATATTTTGCTTTAGCTCCTATAAATAGTCCCTTTTCAGAAAATTATTTTAAATTTTGATCCATTTTTGTACAAGTTATTACTCCTTTACAATCCCAAATCTCGGAATAGTGTTTAAGACTTACAAGGTCCTTAATATAGGTAATTTCGAGAATATGTTGCCATATTTATATAACGACCTTTTTCCGTAATCGCCGTTTTAGCCATTGAGCGAAAAAAATTGTTGATTTAATATTTTGAACTCATGTTCATTATACCCTACATCACAGTAGGTGGTTGGGATAATATGCGTTTGTACTGATGTTTATAACATACGAAAAAATGGTGTTATGCCCACCTTTAAGTATACCGTTCGACTCGTTATCAGTATCTGAGTCAATTTTATGACGTCCGTCCGTCTGTCTATCGGTCCGTCGGGTCGTAATATTTGAGATAAAATTCAATACTTATATATCTTATAATATTCTAAAGCGCCAAATTATGCGAAGGTAGGTCCATGCAACCCCACTTCCAAAAATCACTTTGAAGGGCATGAATCGCACATATTTGTGGGTATTGTAGTAACAACTGGTCAAATTAAGATAAATACAATAAAAAATTGATGTTCATTGCTATACGAGAGTCGGTCCATCATTTTGTCTAGCTCTGACATAACCACCCAGAAAGATCCTTTTCAACCGCATCAATTTTACATAAATCTCAGTACCATAATAATGTACTTAACACTTAATCTTAAATCAGAAAATCAAATTCTACGAGGGACGCGCATAAATTTTTCGAAACTGTCATTTACAACCAACAATGTGTTGTAGGGTGTTGCATAGTCGGGCTTGATCGACTATAAAATTTTTACTTATTTTTGCATTATTTTAATGGTGAAGAGTATTTAAGATTCGACACAGCTGAATATAACATTCTTACTTGTTTTCTTAGTGTTAGTGTCTATTTGTTTCATTGTTGTTGTTGTTGTTGTTGTTGTTGTTTTCCTTCAGGTAAATCACTCTTAAACACTTAGAGAAAAATAACGTTATTTTGTCACTCAGTCTCTTTCTAACACAAGTACCCACTAATATTTCCATATATGTAAGTGTGTATGAGTGTTGGGGTTTTATTTGAGGAGAGTTTATTTTTTTGTTCTCTCAACTTTGCATTTTTTGTTGTTTTGTTATTTTTTATGGCAATTTTGCACGTGAGCTTTTATTTATATAAAATATTTTTTGTTTATTTTATTATTTTATTTAAATAAATTAACGTTTTATTTTTGTTTATATTTTTAATTTAGTAATAATACGCTAATTGTTATTGTTTTCTTTTTGTTATTGTTATACTTAAAAGTCATTATGACATTTTTTCTGTCATATTTTGTTAATAATTTCTTCTCTCTTTTTTTGTCTTAATAATTTCTTTTATGACTTTTTAATTGTTTAAAGGATTTTATAGAATTAAAAGATTTAAATGGAGAACTGGAGGTAATCAATCTTATTATTAATAAAGAACCAAAACAAAAACAAAATTAAAAGATGACATTAATACAAATTAAAATGTAATTTAAATAATTATAAAGTTTAAACAATAATTTTCTGGATAATTAAGCAAACAAATAATGACACGTTATGAAAATGAAACGAATAATTACAACACCCTACATAACTTGGGAATAACCAAAGTAGAACTGAACCTGAACTATAACTGAACAAGAACTACACTAGAATTGCACTGGAACTGCACTAGATCTGAGCGAGAACTGAACTAGAACTGAACTTGAAGTTGAACTGAACTTGAAATTGAACTGAACTTGAAGTTGAACTGAACTTGAAGTTAAACTGAACTTGAAGTTGAACTGAACTTGAAGTTGAACTGAACTAGTAATGAACTAGAACTGAACTAGTAATGAACTAGAACTGAACTTGAACTAGAACTGAACTAGAACTGAACTTGAACTAGAACTAAACTAGAACTAAAACTGAACTAGAACTGAACTTGAAGTTGAACTGAACTAGAACTGAACTTGAAGTTGAACTGAACTAGTAATGAACTAGAACTGAACTAGAACTGAACTAGAACTGAACTTGAACTAGAACTGAACTAGAACTGAACTAGAACTGACCTTGAACTTCAAGTTGAAAACAAGAACTGAACTAGAACTGAACTAGGACTGAACTAGAACTGAACTTGAACTAGAACTGAACTAGAACTGACCTTGAACTTCAAGTTGAAAACAAGAACTGAACTAGAACTGAACTAGAACTGAACTAGAACTGAACTTGAACTAGAACTGAACTAGAACTGAACTAGAACTGACCTTGAACTTCAAGTTGAAAACAAGAACTGAACTAGAACTGAACTAGGACTGAACTAGAACTGAACTAGAACTGAACTTGAAGTTGAACTGAACTAGAACTGAACTTGAAGTTGAACTGAACTAGTAATGAACTAGAACTGAACTAGAATTGAAATAGAACTGAACTAGAACTGAACTAGAAGTGAACTAGAACTGAACTAGAACTGACCTTGAACTTCAAGTTGAAAACAAGAACTGAACTAGAACTGAACTAGATCTGAAATCACGTTGAACTAGATCTGAACATGAACTGAAATATGATCCGAATTAGAATCTCAACTGCAACCTAAACTACAATCTGGATTACAATCAGAATTTTAATTCGAAACTAAATGTGGTCTAGAATGAGAATTACAATCTGAACTAGATTATAAAACAGAATTTGGACTGTTATCCGATCTTCAATTCGAACTAGAATACAAATTACAATTTGAACTAAAATCTGAAAAAGAATCCGAACTTTAATTGGAACTAGAATTCTAAGTAGAAACGAATGACTTGAGTTAACTAATAACTGGAATCTGAACAGTATTCTGAATTAAAATCTGGACTAAATTGGAATTTTAAATAGAGTTTTAAAAAAAATCTGAATTTGAATCTGAACTAAAATCAGATCTATATAATAAACAAGAATCTGAATTGCAATCTGATTGCGATTTAGAACTAAAATCAAAACTTAAATTTAAAATAGAAACCGAAACAAAATCGGAGTTAAAATCTGAACAGGAATCATATTACAATCTAAACTACAACTCTACTGGAACTAGAATTGAACTGAAGCTCAAAATTAATATAATTTGGCCATTTTGTTTAATTTATTTGTCAGTTTTTTTAATTGGCTTTATCTTTTGAAATTTAGTTCGTTATTCTCGAATTATTCATGACAGCTGGTTATCTTGTATCCTAAATTATTACTTTATATAAGTTCTTTCGATCCCAAACTTGTTTACTCTTATCTTAACTCTTTTCTTTTTTGCTTCTTCTCCACAGAGTGTTCTCCAGCAAACGACCAATCACATACCTTTGGCACGCGATGAACTATTGCAACCTCCCTCACCCACTGTCGCCAATGCACCCAATCGTTTCCTAATGCCTTTGCAATGCAACGACATCTCGAGTACACAAGAGAAATTATGTGAGAAATGTAAGAAATTACTAGAGAATCGTATACCTTCCATACCGGAACAGAGTGGCAGTGAATTGCGGGTAACACCCGATAGTAATGGCAGTTCTATAGATTCCAGCATATCGGATCCATATCAATCGTGTCATTCACGTTCAGCTTCCACGGGTAATACCTCTGAAACCTGGGTACCGGGTGATAGGGATGAAGCTAAAGAGGCACAAAAAGCTGAAGCAACTGAAGCCCAAAATGGTGCTGTTAAGCCGAAAGCCATAAATCCCAACATCCACCCAGTGCTCAAGAAACAAGGTGTATCCGGTGAAAGTTGTGAGATTTCCATGCAGCAGTCCATTAATATACCCATACCGAAATATGATAAGGATTACAGCAGTAAACAATTGATCAAAGAGGCCATTATGGATAATGATTTCCTAAAGAATATTGATGCTTCACAAGTTAGAGAACTAGTGGATTCTATGTATTCCCTTAGTATAGAGAAAGGAAAATTTGTTATACGTGAAGGTGAAGTAGGAGCTCATTTATATGTGTCAGCGGAGGGTGAGTTCGAGGTAGAGAAAAATGGCAAAGTATTGGGTGTTATGGGACCAGGAAAGGCTTTTGGTGAATTAGCCATTCTATACAATTGCACTCGTACAGCTTCCGTAAAAGTTTTAACAGATGCCAGAGTCTGGGTTTTGGACAGACGTATCTTCCAACAGATTATGATGAGAACCGGAATGCAGCGCATAGAAAATAGTGTGAATTTCTTGAAATCTGTGCCTTTGCTTAAGAATCTAAGTGAGGAAGTTCTAGCCAAAATCGCAGACGTTTTGGAAGTGGTAAGTACGGGTCTTAATTCCATTTAAACTTTTCCTAATGATTTTTATTTTCTAGGAATTTTATCCCGCTGGTACTTACATCATACGTCAAGGTGCTAGTGGTGACACATTCTTTTTAATCTCCCAAGGTTCGGTTAAAGTTACTCAAAAACTTACGCCCTCCTCAGAGGAGAAGGAAATACGAACTCTGCAGATGGGTGACTACTTTGGAGAGCAGGCATTGATCAATGAAGATAAACGTACTGCCAATATTATTGCCATGGCCCCTGGAGTTGAGTGTTTGACCTTAGATCGCGATTCGTTTACTCATTTGATTGGTGACCTTTGTGAGTTGAAAGAGAAGAATTATGGCGATGAAAATCGTGTTTTGGCAATGAAGTACTCGGAGAAAACTAAGGAGATATTTGGTGCTAATGTTAAACAAGGTGGGATAGTTCTAGTTCAGTTCCGATTTCATCTGTGATTCTAGTTCATTTTTTTAATTTATTCTTCTCTATCTCTTCCAGAATTCCCCGATTTACAGCTTACTGACCTGGAAGTTGTTGCCACTTTGGGCATTGGAGGTTTTGGTCGCGTTGAACTAGTCAAAGCCTATCAAAAGAACAGTGTAGATATTTTTGCTCTCAAGTGTCTCAAGAAACGCCATATAGTCGATACCAAACAAGAAGAGCATGTCTTCAGTGAGAGGACCATAATGTTGTCCTGTAATTCACCCTTTATATGTCGTCTCTATCGTACATTCCGTGATGAGAAATATGTCTATATGTTGTTGGAAGCCTGTATGGGTGGTGAGATATGGACTATGCTCAGAGATCGTGGCTGCTTCGACGATAATGCGGCACAGTTTATAATTGGCTGTGTGCTACAGGCATTCGAGTATTTACATGCGAGAGGAATAATTTATAGAGATTTGAAACCGGAGAACTTAATGTTGGATGAGAGAGGTTATGTTAAATTGGTGAGTACTGTTGGGTGGGTGAAGTGGATAAGAGATTAATTGTGATTTTTTTATATTTTAAGGTGGACTTTGGTTTTGCTAAATATATTGGTAATAGCAGTAAAACTTGGACTTTTTGCGGTACTCCTGAGTATGTGGCTCCTGAAATTATTTTAAATAAGGGTCATGATCGTGCAGTGGATTATTGGGCTTTGGGTATTTTGATACATGAATTGTTAAATGGAACGTAAGTTGTGGAAAATAATATTGGAAGATAAATATTTTACTAAATATATGTTTTTGTCTTTATAGACCTCCCTTCACCGCCAATGATCCTATGAAGACCTATAACATCATTTTGAAGGGTATTGATATGATCGATTTCCCCAAACACATGTCACGATCGGCTGTACAGCTTATTAAGAAATTATGCAGGGATGTGCCTGCCGAACGTTTGGGCTACCAAAAGGGTGGCATACAAGATATCAAAAAACATAAGTAAGTTTAAGAGATGTAATCCAGAATTCCAGATTTAATTTACTTTTAAATTTCAGATGGTTCCTGGGCTTCGATTGGGATGGCTTAGAAAGTCAACTCTTAATACCACCCTTTGTACGACCAATTGCCCATCCAACGGATACCTGCTATTTTGATCGATTTCCTTGTGATCCCAATGAACCTCCAGATGAATTATCTGGTTGGGATGCTGGTTTTTAATGAACACATTTTCCAAAAAAACAAAACTTAAGTGCCTGGTTTTCTGAACATTAATATAAATTAAAGTTTTTATTACCGTTTTTTATTTTAATCTCTAATTATAGTCATTTTAAACTTAAGCATTTTTCTCTCGCTTTAGTTGTTAGAATTTTATAAATGTTAAAATCTGAAAAGTATATAAATTTTAGCTTAATTTTGCTCATAAAATATTTCTGAAAATTGTGCCTTAAAATTATGATAAAAATATTTTTGCTCAAAGTTTTTTGTTGTTATTAATTTTTTAGTTAATTTAATTAAGTGTTAACTACTAAAATGGAACAAATTACAATGGCGTATTTAACATAATTTAATTATGCATTCAACAAATATTAGCTTTTTATATAAGTGAAACTTTTTAAAATGTTTTTAAGATTTTTTTTTAACTTATAATTAGTGGAAATAATTTAGTTAATTTAATGTGAAATTGTTATTCAACATAAAAATTAGTTTAATAATTCTGAACAATAAAAAAAGCCTTAAAGTAAAAACAGCTTAAATTAAATTTTTATTAACAACAAACATTGAACCGATTCGCTTAGCTGGACAATAGATCTGCTCCGCATTACATTTAGGAAAAATTTTCAAAAACAGCGACGCACAGTGTTTGAAATGAAACATGAAATGGAAATAAATCTGTAACTTCCGAAGGGGTGGGCCGGTTTTAATGAAATTATAATTTTACGGACTTTGTGAATTTAATGGGGGTTTGTTCAAAATTTGAAATTTTCACTAAAATTTGAAATTTTCACTAAAATTTGAAATTTTCACTAAAATTTGAAATTTTCACTAAAATTTGAAATTTTCACTAAAATTTGAAATTTTCACTAAAATTTGAAATTTTCACTAAAATTTGAAATTTTCACAAAAATTTTAAATTTTCACTAAAATTTGAAATTTTCACTAAAAGTTTGAAATTTTCACTAAAATTTAAAATTTTCACTAAAAATTTGAAATTTTCACTAAAAATTTGAAATTTTCACTAAAAATTTGAAATTTTCACTAAAATTTCAAATTTTAATGAGAATTTCAAATTTTAGTGAAAATTTCAAATTTTTGTGAAAATTTCAAATTTTCACAAAAATTTTAAATTTTCACAAAAATTTTAAATTTTCACAAAAATTTTAAATTTTCACAAAAATTTTAAATTTTCACAAAAATTTTAAATTTTCACAAAAATTTTAAATTTTCACAAAAATTTTAAATTTTCACAAAAATTTTAAATTTTCACAAAAATTTTAAATTTTCACAAAAATTTGAAATTTTCACTAAAATTTGAAATTCTCATTAAAATTTGAAATTCTCATTAAAATTTGAAATTTTCACTAAAATTTTAAATTTTCACTGAAAATTTGAAATTTTCACTAAAATTTGAAATTTTCACTAAAATTTGAAATTTTCACTGAAAATTTGAAATTTTCACTAAAATTTGAAATTTTCACTGAAAATTTGAAATTTGAAAATTTGAAATTTTCACTGAAAATTTGAAATTTGAAAATTTGAAATTTTCACTAAAATTTGAAATTTTCACTAAAATTTGAAATTTTCACTAAAATTTGAAATTTTCACTAAAATTTTAAATTTTCACTAAAATTTTAAATTTTCACTAAAATTTTAAATTTTCACTAAAATTTGAAATTTTCACTAAAATTTGAAATTTTCACTAAAATTTGAAATTTTCACTAAATTTTAAATTTTCACTAAAATTTTAAATTTTCACAAAAATTTTAAATTTTCACTAAAATTTGAAATTTTCACTAAAATTTGAAATTTTTACTAAAATTTTAAATTTTCACTAAAAATTTTAAATTTTCACTAAAAATTTGAAATTTTCACTAAAAATTTTAAATTTTCACTAAAAATTTGAAATTTTCACTAAAAATTTGAAATTTCCACTGAAAATTTGAAATTTCCACTGAAAATTTGAAATTTCCACTGAAAATTTGAAATTTTAAATTTTCACAAAAATTTTAAATTTCACAAAAATTTTAAATTTTCACAAAAATTTTAAATTTCACAAAAATTTTAAATTTTCACAAAAATTTTAAATTTTCACAAAAATTTTAAATTTTCACAAAAATTTTAAATTTTCACAAAAATTTGAAATTTTCACTAAAATTTGAAATTCTCATTAAAATTTGAAATTCTCATTAAAATTTGAAATTTTCACTAAAATTTTAAATTTTCACTGAAAATTTGAAATTTTCACTAAAATTTGAAATTTTCACTAAAATTTGAAATTTTCACTGAAAATTTGAAATTTTCACTAAAATTTGAAATTTTCACTGAAAATTTGAAATTTGAAAATTTGAAATTTTCACTGAAAATTTGAAATTTGAAAATTTGAAATTTTCACTAAAATTTGAAATTTTCACTAAAATTTGAAATTTTCACTAAAATTTGAAATTTTCACTAAAATTTTAAATTTTCACTAAAATTTTAAATTTTCACTAAAATTTTAAATTTTCACTAAAATTTGAAATTTTCACTAAAATTTGAAATTTTCACTAAAATTTGAAATTTTCACTAAAATTTTAAATTTTCACTAAAATTTTAAATTTTCACAAAAATTTTAAATTTTCACTAAAATTTGAAATTTTCACTAAAATTTGAAATTTTTACTAAAATTTTAAATTTTCACTAAAAATTTTAAATTTTCACTAAAAATTTGAAATTTTCACTAAAAATTTTAAATTTTCACTAAAAATTTGAAATTTTCACTAAAAATTTGAAATTTCCACTGAAAATTTGAAATTTCCACTGAAAATTTGAAATTTCCACTGAAAATTTGAAATTTCCACTGAAAATTTGAAATTTCCACTGAAAATTTGAAATTTCCACTGATAATTTGAAATTTCCACTGAAAATTTGAAATTTCCACTGAAAATTTGAAATTTCCACTGAAAATTTGAAATTTCCACTGAAAATTTGAAATTTCCACTGAAAATTTGAAATTTTCACTAAAATTTGAAATTTTCACTAAAATTTGAAATTTTCACTAAAATTTGAAATTTTCACTTTAATTTGAAATTTTCACTAAAATTTGAAATTTTCACAAAAATTTGAAATTTTCACTAAAATTTAAAATTTTCACAAAAATTTAAAATTTTCACAAAAATTTGAAATTTTCACAAAAATTTGAAATTTTCACAAAAATTTGAAATTTTCACAAAAATTTGAAATTTTCACAAAAATTTGAAATTTTCACAAAAATTTGAAATTTTCACAAAAATTTGAAATTTTCACTAAAATTTGAAATTTTCACTAAAATTTTAAATTTTCACTAAAATTTGAAATTTTCATTAAAATTTGAAATTTTCACAAAAATTTTCACTTTTTTAAAATTTTCAATTTTGTTTAAAATTTTTAAATTTTCATATTTATTAAAGTTTGAAAGTGTTACTAAGAATTTTATATATCAAAAACTTTGCTTGATACTTTTGTCTTTCACTGTTGTTTATGTTTGGTATGAGTCAATTATCTTACGCGATTCTAATGTTCTCTTCTCTCTCAAAGAGAGATTGCACTTACTTTAAGTGAATTTCTTTGTTTACAAATCGCCACTTCAAATGCATTTAAGTCTCTTTTACTCAAACTTAAAGTTTTAAAATTAATGTATTTTATAGCTCATTGAAGTGTATTTTAGTCTGGGGTTTTATTGTAGCGGTGTAAGCGATCAATTTGTTGACTATAAGAAATAAATGACTAAAGGTTAAGTGAGATCATAATTGTATAGGAACAATCAGTGGGAGATTTTATTTATGGAGTTAAACACAAAGTAGAAACGCTGAATGTGATAAAAGTGGAATAACCGGCTTTAGGGAAATTTTAGAGAAATGTGTACTTAGAGGAATATTAAACAATTGAATAGAATTTGAGAATAATGTTGTCAAGTCAAAGAACTTTGAAAAATGCCTTTTGATCTATTAATTTTATTATCAAATTTCACTTAAAAATAAATATTGACACATTTTGGGCTTAAAATAATTTCGTTGGCAAAAATTACTTCAAGTACATATCAATTCGAATGATCTAGCTCCTCCAGTAAATTCCCTTTAACGGTTTTCTAATCAATATTTTAATACTTATTTATTGCATTTAATATGGACGTGATACTCACTAATTTAATTATGAAAATTTTAATTTTTCTATAAAAAAACTTAAAACGATAAGAATTAAACTGGAATTCTGCAAAAGAAAAAACAAGAACAAGTAAAAAAGATATAGTCGGTCTAGCCTGACTATGTAATACCCTTTGGTTTGTAAAGACTGCTACAAACAATTTATGAACGGCCCGTATAATTAACTTTATAATTCATGTTTACGTGTCTCACAGAGAAATTATACGAGGGTTAACATTTATCTTAATTTGAATAAATATTATTACAATACTTACGTTTATGGGCGATTAATGAGTTCAAAGTGATATTTGGAAGGGTAGTTGTACGGGTCCTATGAGAAATATTGTACCCGAATTTTATGGGTTAAAACCCCCATTCCGTGGGAACATTTTTTTGAAGCCTATATGTTATAACGGTTCGATCGTCACCAATTTAAACAATCATCGTCCATGATCTAAAATAATAAAACATGCCAAATTTTATTAAGGTATCTCAAAACTGCGGCCTGTACTTTGGACAGCCAACAGGACAGACATCGTTAAATCGACTCAGAACATAATTTAAAAGTGGTGGTAGAACTATTTTTTCTGCCCGTTACAGACATCCGCAAAAACGCATAGTACGGTGGTGTAGGGTATAAAAACAAAAAAGAGAAACTATGAAATTCAATCATAAATTTAATTAAAACAACACAAAATATCGGAATTAAATTTTCAATTAAATTTTTAATATACGACACCCTTTTTCACACGCTTATCAAACTAAAATAAAACGTTCTGAAGAAAAATAACAACAAATGTTTCTTTTTAAGTTTTCTTATCAAAATTCTGAATATTTTTTCGAAAGAGTTTGTTTTTATAAATTGACTGCAAATGTTTCAAATTCAATCAGTTGAATTTTTAAAACGCTAAAAGTAACGACAAATAAAAACGAATCTGAAGAAATTCTGAAAAAAATTGTGAAAACATCTCATGTTTTAATAAAAAATAATAAATTTTAAATAAATCAAAATTATTTAAAACTTTTGCCCTGACAAAAGTGAAATGACATTTTTAACAGCATTAACGGCACTTTTAGTGCTGGGATGTATAGGATATGGTGAAGCGGCCTGTGGGTACAAGGTAAGAAAAATGAAAGTCTTGAAAACTATAAAGAAAATGGTCGAAATATCAAAAAATTTCCTCAAGGAAATTTAGTTAGAATTCTGACAAAATTTCCTTAAGGAAATCTAGTTAGAATTCTGACAAAATTTCCTTAAGGAAATCTAGTCAGAATTCTGACAAAAAATTTCCTAAAGGAAATCTAGTCAGAATTCTGACAAAATTTCCTTAAGGAAATCTAGTCAGAATTCTGACAAAATTTCCTAAAGGAAATCTAGTCAGAATTCTGACAAAATTTCCTAAAGGAAATCTAGTCAGAATTCTGACAAAATTTCCTAAAGGAAATCTAGTCAGAATTCTGACAAAATTTCCTAAAGGAAATCTAGTCAGAATTCTGACAAAATTTCCTAAAGGAAATCTAGTCAGAATTCTGACAAAATTTCCTAAAGGAAATCTAGTCAGAATTCTGACAAAATTTCCTAAAGGAAATCTAGTCAGAATTCTGACAAAATTTCCTAAAGGAAATCTAGTCAGAATTCTGACAAAATTTCCTAAAGGAAATCTAGTCAGAATTCTGACAAAATTTCCTAAAGGAAATCTAGTCAGAATTCTGACAAAATTTCCTAAAGGAAATCTAGTCAGAATTCTGACAAAATTTCCTAAAGGAAATCTAGTCAGAATTCTGACAAAATTTCCTTAAGGAAATCTAGTCAGAATTCTGACAAAATTTCCTTAAGGAAATCTAGTCAGAATTCTGACAAAATTTCCTTAAGGAAATCTAGTCAGAATTCTGACAAAATTTCCTTAAGGAAATCTAGTCAGAATTCTGACAAAATTTCCTTAAGGAAATCTAGTCAGAATTCTGACAAAATTTCCTTAAGGAAATCTAGTCAGAATTCTGACAAAATTTCCTTAAGGAAATCTAGTCAGAATTCTGACAAAATTTCCTTAAGGAAATCTAGTCAGAATTCTGACAAAATTTCCTTAAGGAAATCTAGTCAGAATTCTGACAAAATTTCCTTAAGGAAATCTAGTCAGAATTCTGACAAAATTTCCTTAAGGAAAATTTTATTATAACTGAACAAGAATTGTACTAAAACTGAACTAGAACTGCACCAGAACTGAACTCGAACTGATCAAAAGCTAAATTTCCTGTTTGAAATTATATATTTTTAGGACCATATATTCCCGAAATGTGTTTTGTTCCTTTTATCAAAATTTTATTTATCTCCGGATTGATAATTTGCAACAATTTAATATTTAATTAATAAAAAAAATGTTTTAAGTGCTTTTTTTCAAATGAAGTATGATTAGAAATTGATTGTTTATCAATTGCGGCAAAACTTAATTAAATTATACTATAAATCATTTATTTATTATTTTATACAATTATCAGGCCTGCCCGGCTACCAAGTCTAATATGATAAATGTCCACTTGGTACCACATTCTCACGATGATGCCGGTTGGTTAAAGACAGTCGATCAGTATTATTATGGCAGTCGTAATGACATACAACATGCAGGTGTTCAATACATCTTGGATAATGTTATTGTGGAGTTGTTGAAGAATAAAAAGAGAAGGTAAGAGAGCAAGAGATGGTAGCAAAGCTTTTCTAACAATTTTCGATCAATTTATAGATTCATCCAAGTGGAGACAGCTTTCTTCCACAAATGGTACAAAGAACAAACGGCTGAGGTCCAAAAGAATGTAAAAAAATTGGTAGATGATGGACGTTTAGAATTTGCCGGCGGTGCTTGGAGTATGAACGATGAGGCAGCTGTACACTATCAAAGTGTTATTGATCAATTTACGATTGGTTTGAAGTATGACGAGAAAATTACTTTTAAAAGATTTTGTTTTAATTGGAAATGATTTTGAAGGTTCTTGACCGATACCTTTGGTACTTGCGGCCGTCCTCGTATCGGCTGGCAAATTGATCCATTTGGTCACTCTCGTGAAATGGCTTCTTTATTCGCTCAAATGGGTTTTGATGGTCAATTCTTTGCCCGCATGGATTATGTCGAGAAAGATACACGTTTGAGCAATTTAACTGCTGAAATGATTTGGCATGCTTCGGATAGTTTGGGCCAAAGTGCTGAATTGTTTACTGGTATGTTGTATAATCATTACGCTGCCCCTGATGGTTTTTGCTTCGATAGTTTGTGCAATGATAAACCGATTATTGATGGTGACAGTTATGATAATAATGTTAATGAGAGGGTGAGTTCAGATGAAGAAGTTGCAAGAAAGAGAAAAGGGAACTTATTACTTTAATATTGCAGGTGGATACCTTTATTGCTTACATCAATAAAATGGCCAGATATTACAGATCTACTCATCTCTTGGTACCCATGGGTGATGATTTCAATTATGAAAATGCAAATATGAATTATAAAAATTTGGATAAATTGATCAAGTAAGTGAAACTGGATCAGAAATCAATAAATCAATTATTCTTCAATTTATCTTCTTTCATTTCCGCAGATATGTCAACCAACGTCAATTGATGGGCACTAAGATCAACCTGCTTTATTCTACTCCCGCTTGCTATTTGAATGCTCTCCATGAAACCACCAAATTGACTTGGCCTAACAAGACTCAAGATTTCTTCCCTTATGGTACAGATAATCACACTTATTGGTCTGGTTATTTTAGTTCTCGTCCCACTCAAAAGAATTTCGAACGTTTAGGAAATCATTTCTTACAAGTTACCAAACAACTCACCACTTTGGCTAATCTCACCACTAATGAGGTGAATCAAAATCTAGATATATTACGACAAACTATGGGTATCATGCAACATCATGATGCAATTACCGGTACTGAAAAACAACATGTGGCTCAGGATTATGATCGTCTTTTAACGGATGCTATACAAGCCGCTCACAACAATACTCGTTTGGCTTTGCAAAAACTCACCAATTTGACCAGTGGTGAATTTGTTTCATGTTTACAATTAAACATTTCCGTATGTGAATTTACTCAGAGATCGGCCAATAATTTGGTTATCACAGTATTCAATCCATTAAGTCAACCTTCCACTCAATACATTAGGATACCAGTATTAAATGGCACCTATGTTGTTAGAGATGCCAATGGTAAAGAGTTGTCTCATCAGTTAATACCGGTACCGGCTGAAGTTTTAGCGTTAACCGATTTGCGTAAGAATTTAACTCAATACGATTTAGTGTTTGAGGCTTATGTGGAAAAATTGGCCAATTATTATGTAAAAATTATACCAGAACCTAGATATTATGAATATGAGGTCTATGATAGTGAAGCTATGGCAATAAATAATAGAATCTTAAGATATCAATCTCACAAATTGAAAGAAAAGAGACCACAAACTGCTGTTTCCCACGAAGTGCAACCTAAAGCTGTGGGTGATATTGTAGTACAAAATTCGGTAAGTTAAAAGAACCCTGAGACCTCTGAAATTATCAATTTAACATACATTCCTTCCTTAAATCCAGCTAGTGAAATTAACCTTCAACAACAAAGGTTTACTTTACAACATCCAAATGAATGGTGTCTCGGAGAATATAAACCAAGAATTCTATTACTATAAGGGAGCCTTGGGCAACAACACTCAATCCAAATTTAGATCTTCTGGAGCCTACACCTTCCGTCCAAACGGCACTGAAGTTTTAGTTAGTCCTTCTGCAACCATTAAAGTTTACAATGGTTCTTTGGTGAAGGAAGTTCATCAACGTTTCAATGATTGGGTTTCTCAAGTCATACGTTTATACGAACGTAAAAATTTTGTAGAATTTGAGTGGCTGGTAGGACCAATACCCATTAAGGATAACATAGGCAAAGAAATTATTACTCGTTTCACCAGTAACATAACCTCAAAGGGTGTCTTCTATACAGACTCCAATGGCCGTGAAATGTTGAAGAGAGTACGCAATCAAAGAGAATATTTCAAACCCGATTTAACCGAAAAGGTTTCTAGTAATTATTACCCCGTCACCTCTCGCATTGCTCTACAAAATGAGAAAGTACGTTTGGCTTTGCTAAACGATCGTCCCCAGGGTGGTTCCAGTTTAAAGGATGGTGTTTTGGAGTTAATGTTACATCGCCGTCTTTTGCATGATGATGATTTTGGTGTGGGCGAAGCTCTGAATGAGACTGTCAATGGTAAAGGTTTAATAGCTCGCGGCAAAATCCAGTTGGTACTTAATCAATTATCCAACAAACCCACTGTGCAAGAACGTTATTTAGCTCAAGAATTACATTTGCCTTATTGGAAATTCTTTAGCAGCTCCTCTAAATCCACCAACAAGAAGGTTCCCAAACTACCCACCTTCTCAGCATTACCTAAAGGAATTGAAGTTTTAACTTTGGAACCCTTCAATAAAAATGAACGTCTATTGCGTTTGGAAAATATTTTGGATAAATCGGAAGGTTCAAATATTAGTTTCAATATACGTTTACTATTCGATGCTTTAGGTGGTGAAGAGATTAAGGAAATGACTTTGGATGGTAACATGAAATTATCGGATATGAAGAGATTTAAATTCCAACCTGATGGTACCATACCCAAAAAGTGGAATATTATATATCGAAACATACGCCTTTGTCGGCCAAAAAGAGTGATGGTATAAATAAGTTCACCATTACTTTGGAACCTATGCAAATTCGTACGTTCATTATCAAGTGGAAATAAAGGAGATGATGGAGTTAAACCAAAGATGTATTAGATAAAGAGTGAAATAAAAAGAATAAAAATGGTGAAATATTTGGAATAAATGTTTTCTTTGCAAAAACTGAAGGACTGAAAGTTCCAACTTTATCCCGAATTTAAATTATAAACTCAAGTGGAATCTGAATTAAATACTGAAAAGAAATCTGAATTCGAATCTGAACTAAACTGTGATTTGAACAATTACTAGACTAGAATTGAACTAAAACAGAACTAGAACTGAACTAGAGCTGAACTAGAACTAAACTAAATCCGAACTGAACTATAAGTGAACTGGAACTGAACTAGATTTGAACTAGAACCGAACTAAACTAGAACTGACACTGAACTAGAACTAAATTTGAAATTTATTTGATCTGAACTGAAACTGAACTAGAACTGAAACTGAACTAGATTTGAATTAGATCTGAACTAGAACTGAAACTGAACTGAAACTGAACTAAATTTGAAATTAATTTGATCTGAACTAGAACTGAACTAGAACTGAAACTGAACTAGATTTGAATTAGATCTGAACTAGAACTAAATTTGAAATTAATTTGATCTGAGCTAGAATTGAACTAGAACTGAAACTGAACTAGAACTGTAACTGAACTAGATTTGAATTAGATCTGAACTAGAACTAAATTTGAAATTTATTTGATCTGAACTAGAATTGAACTAGAACTGAAACTGAACTAGATTTGAATTAGATCTGAACTAGAACTAAATTTGAAATTTATTTGATCTGAACTAGAATTGAACTAGAACTGAAACTGAACTAGATTTGAATTAGATCTGAACTAGAACTAAATTTGAAATTTATTTGATCTGAACTGAAACTGAACTAGAACTGAAACTGAACTAGATTTGAATTAGATCTGAACTAGAACTGAAACTGAACTGAAACTGAACTAAATTTGAAATTAATTTGATCTGAACTAGAACTGAACTAGAACTGAAACTGAACTAGATTTGAATTAGATCTGAACTAGAACTAAATTTGAAATTAATTTGATCTGAGCTAGAATTGAACTAGAACTGAAACTGAACTAGAACTGTAACTGAACTAGATTTGAATTAGATCTGAACTAGAACTAAATTTGAAATTTATTTGATCTGAACTAGAATTGAACTAGAACTGAAACTGAACTAGATTTGAATTAGATCTGAACTAGAACTGAAACTGAACTGAAACTGAACTAAATTTGAAATTAATTTGATCTGAACTAGAACTGAACTAGAACTGAAACTGAACTAGATTTGAATTAGATCTGAACTAGAACTAAATTTGAAATTAATTTGATCTGAGCTAGAATTGAACTAGAACTGAAACTGAACTAGAACTGTAACTGAACTAGATTTGAATTAGATCTGAACTAGAACTAAATTTGAAATTTATTTGATCTGAACTAGAATTGAACTAGAACTGAAACTGAACTAGATTTGAATTAGATCTGAACTAGAACTAAATTTGAAATTTATTTGATCTGAACTGAAACTGAACTAGAACTGAAACTGAACTAGATTTGAATTAGATCTGAACTAGAACTAAATTTGAAATTTATTTGATCTGAACTAGAATTGAACTAGAACTGAAACTGAACTAGAACTGAAACTGAACTAGATTTGAATTAGATCTGAACTAGAACTGAAACAGAACTGAAACTGAACTAAATTTGAAATTAATTTGATCTGAACTAGAATTGAACTAGAACTGAAACTGAACTAGAACTGAAACTGAACTACATTTGAATTAGATCTGAACTAGAACTGAACTAGAACTGAAACTGAACTAGATTTGAATTAGATCTGAACTAGAACTGAGCTAGAACTGAACTAGAACTGAAACTAACCTAGAACTGCACTAGAACTAAATTTGAAATTAATTTGATATGAACTAGAACTAAATTAGACCTGAACTAGAAATGAATTTCAACTGAATTAGAACTGAACTTTAACTGAAAAAGAACTGAATTTGAATTGAACTAGAACTGTACTGAAACTGAACTAGAACTGAAAATGAAATGATTTAGAACTGAGCAGATCTGTGCTAGAACTGAACTACAATTGAATGAAGAACTAAGACTGAACTAAAATTAAAGTGCAATTTATTTCCTATCGACAATAAGTTTTATTCGACACTGTTTATGTTTATAGAAAAAATTCTTATCAGCTGTAATGTTACGCATCATATACTATGTAGGGTCTTTATATTACTCTCTACATTGTAGAGTATTTTTATTGCATTCTGATAGGAAATGAGAGTGAAATTATAAAATTTACTCTCTTAGTTAAATGAAGATTTTCTCTATAATAATTTCAGACCCTCAGAACAACTCCTGGTCATTACACTCAATGGCTTAAAAATTATAAATTCTTGACTCAAAATCTCTAAGATACTTTTCTGAGTGGAAATTCAATTTTAAATTTTAGTATAAATCAGAATTAATTTATATATTTCAAAACAGTTGAGTCGAGTTTTTTAAAACGATCGGATGTCGCTTTAATGATCGTTTAAAGGGAAAAAGTGAAAAATTTTTGTGTGGGAAAAAGAAAGAAAAAATATCAGAATAGAATATAAATTATCTGCTGTTACTAGAAAAGAAAGAAACATGATAAACGACTCAATGGCCAAAGTAATTGCAGTGATCTGCATTACTTTGACTTTAATGAAAACTGCTGAATTGCGCCCTCAAAAATCAATGCCCAATGTTGGAAAAAATTGCGGTTATGCGGTAGGTCAACAAAAGTTATCAGTAAAAAAAAATAATGTAAATTAAAATTTAAGTCAAAAAAAGAAAAAGAAAAGAAAAAGAAAAAGTTTTAAAGGAACTTGACATCTTATGAAATTATTTTGTATTCCTGTGTTCCTAGAGTTGTCCCAAAACTAAACCTCATATGTTGAATGTCCACCTAATACCTCATACCCATGATGATGTGGGCTGGCTTAAAACTGTCGATCAATATTACTATGGCAGTGAGTCTTTAATACAAAAAGCAGGTGTCCAATACATATTAGACTCAGTGGTTCAGGAACTTTTAAAAGATCCACAGAAACGTTTTATTTATGTGGAATCCGCCTTCTTTTTTAAATGGTGGCGTGAACAAACTCCTGAGTTGCAAGAACAAGTCAAAATGTTGGTAAACGAGGGACGCTTGGAATTTATAGGGGGAGCTTGGAGTATGAACGATGAGGCCACTACTCACTATCAGAGTATAATAGATCAATTTGCTTGGGGTTTAAGGTAAGTTGAGCTTTTTTTTGTTTTCAATAGAAATAAACAACAAAAAGAGTGAACGTTAATTGTGGAGAAAAAATTACATATATTTTCATTTATTAAGAAAGTAATTTGAGTGAAATGTTTATTATTGTGAATTATTTGCAATTCACTTTTAAATCTACTATACAGGCAAAGTGATCTTATAGAAGCGTTTGTGACATACTAAAATTAAACTTTGTGGTTTATCTCATTTTATAAATAAGTTTAATATAATTTTCTTATTTTAGTCTTTTTTCTAGACAGATTATGTCTTAATAATAAATCCGATAATAACCATTCCATTTCTCCTTTTAATTGAAACTCCTTTAGATTATTCTTTATTTTCCCATCCTTTTTTTGAATAAAAATTTTTCGAGCCAAAGAAAAGTTAAAGATTTAAAAGTCTATTAACCTCCAGCAAATTTTTTCTTTATTTAACTCTTATTTGTCATTTACTTTCTCTTTGTCCCGAAATCAAATTTTCATCTCAAATTAACTGAAACTCCTTCAGTTTATTTTCCATCATCTCAACTATTTTTGAATTAAAGCTTTTCGAAATTCATTTAGCCCAAGAAAAGTTAGAGGATGAAAATCTCAAACAACGTTTGACAATTTGATCCTTTTTTTAATCCTCGATTACAGTTTAAAAAATTTCATTTCAATTTCACAAATGTTAATTTTGCTCTACTCTGACTTAGTTCCAGAAAATTTGAAAACCATCTGAAAAATCATTTCATTCTTTCATTACCAGTCCAGCGGTTTCCCTTTTGTAGGCATATATAACTATATGGGGTCAAAGATATGTACAAGTTTGATATTAATTTCCAATTTCAATTCTTGTGAAAGATGCATTCAAAATTTAAGTGGACTTAACCTCACGACGCTCATAACGAATACACTGCTCCGTCCAACGCATATGCTTACTTATACAAACAGGTCTGAAGGTTTTGGTTGACTCAATTTATTATCTCTGTGTATATAAAGTGAAAGCTTCTTCCTGCAAATTTGAATCTGTATCAATATTATTAAGCCAAATAGACTGACCTTGACCTCCGTTTTGTGTGCCGGTTGAAACCGTTAGTTCTTTCGCATGTTGCAATGTTCAAAGAAGGGCAGTAATTTCTTTGACATGTATGGAGCGGTTGTATTAGTATATTTAGAGAGTTATGTATTGAAAATTAAAACGGATATAACCACTCGATACTCATACCGATCTCCAGCGAATTTGAGTCAGCAGGCTTTACCCACGGTGCCCCACATGTACATATTTATACACACAGATTTTGATTCATCCCATCTATGGTGCCTTTATTTCAAGAACTAGACCACAAACGAGGTTTATTTTTTAAAGATAATTAATAATCTCCAAGATCGTCAAGCAGCAGTGTAGAGATACAGAATCAGATATTTAAATTTAACATTGCTACCTGTCTTTTGGCCAAACCCCAAGAGTGATCTTAACATTGAACTACTACAATGAACCTCCCAAGCATTTATTTATCTTTAGATAATTCGCATTTATTTTATTAATCTCCAGTAACACTTGGTGTGACATTTGTTGGAAAGCAACAACACATCGAGAGTGTTACCACTTTCCTACCGATTTTGGGTTAAAGCACAACCAGTATGTAACTTAACGAAGAGCTTCAACAACTATTGCGTGTGAAGTTTCTTATCTTATCATTTGAAATCCAACTTTCTAGGTACTGGTTCACTTTATCTCTATGTATCCAATTCTAAGGATCCACAGTGGGACTCCTTCCTCTTCAAGCATAACCATTGTCCAAGGAGTGGCATAAACGACAAGTAATGTGGCTGTAAAGAGAAGAATGTATGGAATTGAAAGGTTCAATATGACAAAACTGTGTAAGTTTTACCATATCAGAAGTTAAATATCCCCGTACTCTGGTGAAGTTTCGAAGGTTGTTATCTTCCAGTTTCAACATCAGAATGTTGGGATATAAGTTCACATTATCTTCAGCAAGTATCAGTTGCTGAGATTTCTGATAATTGCTCAGATATCGTGATGAAACATATTAAAAATTGTGTAAATTCTCCATTTGTAACTCTCACATTTTAAGAGATCATAGAAGCTCTATATATATCACAAGTGTAATGGCTGTCTACCACGGTGAAATTTGTCATTTTTCCTAATATCGCATTGAAGGTTTTACTCCTAATAATGGATCTTCTCACTTCCAATTGTAGCTCTTATAAAACGCTTCTCTATAGATCACATACTCTCTCCTTACAACTATGCACATGAAAGGTAATGAACTGTTCGCTTAGATTTCAGATCATTTCGACTTCCATCTTCCATCCTCAAACGTTAAAAATGCTTTGGTTATAATTTCCGAATAGGAAAAATCTCAAATTTGTGAAAAGACTTGCAATGACAGACATTATTTGTTAGAAGAGGTCGTAAAGGGTTTAAGGATTTTATTCGCAATTGTGTGGCCATCACTGGTCTTAGTTGGATAATTTTATAGATATTTTATCATAATATTAATAGTGAAGAAATGATCATACTGGAATTCTAAAAAATCGGTTCATAGATATCAGGAATATAGCTAAATCTTTAAATTATGTTGTAGAGTTATTTAATAATATTTCTCGTCCTTTTTAAGACGCCTCAACGATACCTTTGGAGAATGTGGTCGTCCTCGTATTGGTTGGCAGATTGATCCTTTTGGTCATTCCCGAGAAATGGCCTCACTCTTTGCTCAAATGGGTTTTGATGGTCTATTCTTTGGACGTTTAGATTATCAAGATAAAGATGAACGTTTAATGACCAAAAAGGCGGAAATGATATGGAGGGCTTCGGCCAATTTAGATGAAGCAGCACATTTGTTTACAGGAGCTCTCTACAATCAATATCAGCCACCACCTGGTTTTTGTTTTGATATCTTATGCGCTGATGAGCCCATTATAGATGGCAAACATTCACCAGATAATAATGTCAAAAGGAGGGTAAGTAGTTTGTTATCTTCAATTAAAGACATATTCACAATATTAACTATTAATTGAATTATTGTAATGAAATCAGGTTGATGAGTTTTATGATTTTGTTAAAAAACAAGCAAAATATTATCGCACTAACAACATAATAGTAACAATGGGTGGTGATTTTACCTATCAGGATGCAAATGTTTATTATAAAAATTTGGATAAATTAATACGGTAATAATTGTAATTCAAGATTCAACAAAATTTGCATGTAATTTAAGAAAATTTTGGTTATAAATTACTTATTATGCTCCTAACATATGCTACACAAAAATGGTGTAAAGAAAAGCATAAAACAAAAATTTATATTGCCTAATTAAGGGCGGAAGTAAAATATTAAAAATGAAGTATATTTTAGGGCGATTATTTTAAATATTTTTGGAAAATAATTTTCAAAATTGATGCTAAACATCCACCTGCTACTAAACTATTACTAAAAAAATACACTAAATAAAATTATGCTGCCTACTTTTAGGGAACAAATTAACTAAATTTTCGCGCTACACTACACAAAATCATTAATATTTCTTTTTAAATTTAAATTAAACCTGCTAAATTTTATATTTTAATTATTTTCTACATTTATTTAACAAAGCTGTCATGTTGCCTACTTGAAGGCTATATATGTAAAATATAGTATATATTACGGCGATTCTATTAAAACATTTCTTCATATTGCCTATTTTTAGGCGAATTTAAATAACAAACATGTAGTAAATTTTTATCAGCTAAAGATATAAATTGTGTTAAATTTTTTGTGTAGATTTACTCTTTTAACTTTTTGGAAAGAAAATCTTTAATCAATTTGGAATTGGCCACTTAATGGCTGCCGAAAAATATAAAAATATTAATTTAAATATATAAATTTAAATTTCCTTAAATTAACACTAAAATAAAACAATTTTCATATTGTAAAAATATATTAACTTAAAAGGAATTTAAAGAACAATTTCTATTGCCTACTTTAGGACCAACTTGAAATTTAAAAAGTGCAGCGTATTTCAGGGCTTAAAATTAAAATAATTAAAATTAAATTTTTAAATTCAAATTTTTATAAAAAGATTTATAGTTTAATTTTTCTAAAAATGTCCTTCATTAAACCCTCTTTTATAGATTGATGAATTTTTTGCTATAGCTCGTAATATGTCTCGAGGTTATCGCACCAATCATATATTAGTAACAATGGGTGAAGATTTCCATTATCAAAATGCCAATATGTGGTATAAAAATTTGGATAAACTTATTAAGTAAGTTAACCAAAATTTTCTCAGGCATGCAAAGTCCTTCCTTTCCCTTCTCCCCAACCATAAGTAACTATTTAATCGCCCTACCTTTACATTCTAGATACTCCAATGCCCGTCAAGCTAATGGTTCCGATATAAATCTTCTGTACTCGACACCCTCCTGTTATCTCAAATCTCTTCATGATGCTGGCATTACTTGGCCCACAAAAGATGATGATTTCTTCCCTTATGCCTCAGATCCGCATGCCTATTGGACTGGTTATTTCACTTCACGTCCCACTCTCAAACGTTATGAACGTGTTGGCAATAATTTCCTACAAGTTTGCAAACAACTAACCTCATTGGCTCCTAATTTACATCCTGAATTATTACCACATTTGGGTTTTATGCGTGAAACTATGGGAGTGATGCAACATCATGATGCTGTTACGGGAACTGAAAAACAAAAAGTAGCATTTGATTATGCTCGACGCTTAAGTGTGGGTATGCGCACTTGTTCCGCTAATGCCCGTTCAGTTTTGAATCGTTTGACTCAAGGAGATCCACCACGTCCTAAGAGACATGCCAAACCTAGACCTTTTCAGTTTGAATTCAAAACCTGTTCTTTGTTGAACATTAGCAGTTGCGAGGTTTCGGAGAAAAGTTCACAATTTGTATTGACTTTATATAACCCATTGTCGCATGCGGTAAATGATTATGTCAGAATTCCAGTACCGGATGTTAATTATGTGGTAACGGATTATAAGGGTGCGTTATTTAAGATCTGATTACTTTTACAAAAGAGCATAAAAAAACTTTAACATTTAAATTGTCCTTATTAGATTTGGTTCTCGACATTCAATATGTGCCCGTTCCCGAAATGGTACAAAATCTTACATTCCGAGCCTCGACAGCTAAATATGAACTCATCTTCTATGCCAGTGAATTGCCACCATTTGGCTACAAATCTTATTATATAAAGAAAACAAATGGACATCATATGAAACCAGTACCGGAACCGGATAATATGTCTAGTCTAATAGACATAGGAAATGAAGTAAAATCTTTTTATCTGGACCTAAAGAAAAATTGTTTATATAAATCTCTTTCCAGAACATACGTTTAACTTTCGATACCAATGGTTTCTTGGCCGCCATAGAAGCGGATGGCATGACACGCACAGTGAGTCAAGAATTCCTGTATTACGAGGCTGCCATTGGTAATAATCGTGAATTCCGTAATCGTTCTTCGGGTGCCTATATCTTCCGTCCCAAAACCGATAATGTTCGCACAGTAACTGTTGGTCCCGAAATTACAACGTATCGTGGAGATTTAGTTGAGGAAGTGCATCAAAAATTCAACGATTGGATCAGTCAAGTGGTGAGGGTGTATAAGCAAAAGAAATATGCTGAGTTTGAATGGTTAGTAGGACCCATACCTATTGAAGATGGAGTGGGTAAAGAAATTATAACACGTTTCAATTCTGATATTAAATCGGAGGGAATATTCTATACCGATTCTAATGGTCGTGAGATGATCAAACGTCTTAAGGATCATCGTGATACTTGGCGTGTTAAGTTGTTGGAGAAGACAGCGGGTAATTATTATCCCATAACCACTAAGATAGCTTTGGAAGATGAACATGCCCGAATGGCTATTTTAACCGATCGTGCTCAGGGTGGTAGTTCTTTAGGGGATGGTTCTTTGGAGTTAATGGTCCATAGAAGACTGTTACATGATGATGCTTTTGGTGTGGAAGAGTCCCTCAATGAAACCGCTTATGGTCAGGGTTTGGTAGCCAGGGGAATACATTATTTGATTATGGGTTCCTCACAATTAGATCAAAGTCCTACCACTCAGTCGCTAGAACGTTTTACTCAATTGGAAAGAACTTTGCAGCCCTGGAGATTCTTTAGTGATACCAAATACTCCTATGAAGAATGGAGGCAGCAATTTACCAATATAGTAAGTTGAATATATAATTTAATTGATATTTTATTAATCTTCTCCCTCTCCTTGCCTAACAGTTCAGCGGCATCTCTGTCTCCTTACCCCCCAACATTCATTTGCTTACCTTTGAACCCTGGCATGAAAATGAAATTCTTGTACGTTTCGAACATATATTCGAAAAAGATGAAGATCCTGAGTATTCGAAATTTGTTCAGTTCAATATTAATTCCGTGTTCCAAGGTTTTAAAATCTCTAATATTCGGGAAACTACTCTCGATGGTAATGCCTGGTTAGATGAAAATCGTCGCATGGAATTTGCCCCAGATCCAGAAGATTCTTGGTATGAAAATTATGCTGTTTTTGGTAAATCCGCTAAACATGTTCAACTGTTGAAGGCGCAGAAGCCTTTGGTGGCCACAGATTATCATGAAGAACTCTTACCTATTGCTGGTTTGGGTGCCGAAAGTAATCGTTTGAAACGTACTCCCCATTTAGATCATAAGGAATTGAATCGTATGCGTATGGAGAAATTGAAATTGTTGAAATTATCAGTTGCAGATTTGCCCTTGGATTATGGTGATGATCGTAAATTTATGATCGAATTGAGTCCCATGGAAATAAGAACGTTTGTGATGTACTTGTAAGAGGAGGATTATTTTCGAAAATATATAATAATTCAAACGAGAATTTTTTAATTGATTAAGATTTTAAGAAAATAAAAATAAAATCATAATATAAAAAATATTAAAGTGAATTTAAACCGCTTTACCATTTGACCATTAAATTTATAAGCCAATTTTTAATAAAACTGCATATTTTGGCCAAAAGTCAATTTTGATAAAAATATTAAATTTTTAGCGAAATGTTTAGAGAAAAATTCAATTTTTAGTAAAAAATTCAATTTTTAGCGAAAAATTCAATTTTTAGTGAAAAATTCAATTTTTAGTGAAAAATTCAATTTTTAGTGAAAAATTCAATTTTTAGTGAAAAATTCAATTTTTAGTGAAAAATTAAATTTTTATTGAAAAATTCAATTTTTAGTGAAAAATTCAATTTTTAGTGAAAAATTCAATTTTTAGTGAAAAATTCAATTTTTAGTGAAAAATTCAATTTTTAGTGAAAAATTCAATTTTTAGTGAAAAATTCAATTTTTAGTGAAAAATTCAATTTTTAGTGAAAAATTCAATTTTTAGTGAAAAATTCAATTTTTAGTGAAAATTCAATTTTTAGTGAAAAATTCAATTTTTAGTGAAAAATTCAATTTTTAGTGAAAAATTCAATTTTTAGTGAAAAATTCAATTTTTAGTGAAAAATTCAATTTTTAGTGAAAAATTCAATTTTTAGTGAAAAATTCAATTTTTAGTGAAAAATTCAATTTTTAGTGAAAAATTCAATTTTTAGTGAAAAATTCAATTTTTAGTGAAAAATTCAATTTTTAGTGAAAAATTCAATTTTTAGTGAAAAATTCAATTTTTAGTGAAAAATTCAATTTTTAGTGAAAAATTCAATTTTTAGTAAAAAATTCAATTTTTAGTAAAAAATTCAATTTTTAGTGAAAAATGCAATTTTTATTGAAAAATTCAATTTTTAGTGAAAAATTCAATTTTTAGTGAAAAATTAAATTTTTAGTGAAAAATTAAATTTTTAGTGAAAAATTAA
Source organism: Cochliomyia hominivorax (assembly GCA_004302925.2). Taxonomy (NCBI): domain Eukaryota; kingdom Metazoa; phylum Arthropoda; class Insecta; order Diptera; family Calliphoridae; genus Cochliomyia; species Cochliomyia hominivorax. Next base: position 89,977,821 of record PYHX02000158.1, on the reverse strand, counting down.
ATTTTTAGTGAAAAATTAAATTTTTTAGTGAAAAATTCAATTTTTAGTGAAAAATTCAATTTTTTAGTGAAAAATTCAATTTTTAGTGAAAAATTCAATTTTTAGTGAAAAATTCAATTTTTTAGTGAAAAATTCAATTTTTAGTGAAAAATTAAATTTTTTAGTGAAAAATTCAATTTTTAGTGAAAAATTCAATTTTTAGTGAAAAATTCAATTTTAGTGAAAAATTCAATTTTTAGTGAAAAATTTAATTTTTAGTGAAAAATTCAATTTTTAGTGAAAAATTCAATTTTTAGTGAAAAATTTAATTTTTAGTGAAAATATTAATTTTTAGTGAAAAATTTAATTTTTAGTGAAAAATTTAATTTTTAGTGAAAAATTTAATTTTTAGTGAAAAATTCAATTTTTTGTGAAAAATTCAATTTTTAGTGAAAAATTCAATTTTTTAGTGAAAAATTCAATTTTTAGTGAAAAATTCAATTTTTTAGTGAAAAATTCAATTTTTAGAGAAAAATTCAATTTTTTTGTGAAAAATTCAATTTTTAGTGAAAAATTCAATTTTTAATGAAAAATTCAATTTTTAATGAAAAATTCAATTTTTAATAAAAAATTCAAATTTTTGGTGAAAAATTAAATTTTTAGTGAAAAATTCAATTTTTGGTGAAAAATTCAATTTTTAGTAAAAAAATAAATTTCTGATGAAAACTGAACTAAAGCTTAAGTAATACTGGAATAGAAAATAATGTTTACTGATCCAGAAGTGGACAAGAACTAGAATGGTCGTTTTTCGTCTTTTATGTGAATGATCACAAATTAAGTGTCCCCTAATCGATTTTTGAATAAGAGACCAAATCCGTTCCGCAAGACTTTTAGTGGGGCGACATCTATATGTCAAAGTTACTATAAAAATATTTATTACAGATACAAACCTTAGCGAAGTTACATATCGATTGAATTTTACTAAACAGTCCGTTGGTGTTTGATACATTTCAGTTAAAAAGTAATTTTTGCCCAAATTGTAGTTTTTAGAAATAAAACAGTTCCACTTTAAATGGACTGAATACGCTTTGAATTTATTGATTAAATTTAACATGAACAATGTGTTTTTTTTTTGTAATATGACGTTATTCCAAATTCCCTTGAAATAACTCTTTTGGGGTGCAATTTTCTGCTGACTACTTATTCAGCCGCGAATCCTACATGGCTGCCATGCCTGTGTGTACGAATGCCACGCTGTTCGGTAATTTTAAATGTAGCAATACCACCAGATAAGTGGCCATAAAGGAAATATTCTAAGGAATAGACGTTTAAAAGAAAAATTCACTTAAATTATTCTGGAACACTTACCGATGTTATCAACTCCCTGTTAATGTTGGCATAACCATTCTAAATTCATTATGGGCGGATTTTTAGCTATGGCCACCAAAAACATTTCCACCTCTTTTTGGGTGGCCGTATCTACGGCTGTCAGGTTAACATTTAACAATTGAGTTTGGAAATCTAAGCCCACTTTCTGTGAGGCATAATGAGCCTCATTACAAATGATATATAAAAGACTCATGCAATAGAATACGATAACAAAGAGCCCACTTCTTTATAGGTGGCACCATGATCGATAATTTCGCTAAACGAGCCGTAGGTGGCGATGATGGTAGTGAAGAATACAACAAACAATACATGCCATACATGTTGGAGTAGGCACGACCTAGAAAGAAAATAACGGAGCATTATTTATTGGTCTATGTCTATTCCATAGACAAGTCTATGGTCTATTCCATAGACAAGTCTATGGTCTATTCCATAGACAAGTCTATGGTCATTCCATAGAAAGTCTATGGTCTATTCCATAGACAAGTCTATGGTCTATCTCCATAGACAAGTTCTTATTGGTCTATTCCATAGACAAGGTTATTGCGTCTATTCTCATAGACAAGTCTATGGTCTATTCCATAGACAAGTTTTGGTCTATTCCATAGACAGTCTATGTCTTTCCATAGACAGCCTCATTATAGCAAGTTATGATTCCATAGACAAGTCTATGTAAATCCATAGACAAGTTATGGTCTATTCATAGACAAGTCTTGGTCATTCCATAGACAAGTCATGTCTTTCCATAGACAAGTCTATGGTTATCCATAGACAAGTACACCAAACAATATGGTCTATGCCATAACATGTCATGGTCTATTCCATAGACAAGTCTATGGTCTATTCATAGAAAAGTCTATGGTCTATTCCATAGACAAGTCTATGGTCTATTCCAATAGACAAGTCCTATGGTCTATTCCATACAAGTCTATGGTCTATTCCATAGACAAGTCTATGGTCCTATTCCATAGAACAAGTTCTATGGTCTATTCCATAGACAAGTCTATGGTCTATTCCATAGACAAGTCTATGGTCTATTCCATAGACAAGTCTATGGTCTATTCCATAGACAAGTCTATGGTCTATTCCATAGACAAGTCTATGGTCTATTCCATAGACAAGTCTATGGTCTATTCCATAGACAAGTCTATGGTCTATTCCATAGACAAGTCTATGGTCTATTCCATAGACAAGTCTATGGTCTATTCCATAGACAAGTCTATGGTCTATTCCATAGACAAGTCTATGGTCTATTCCATAGACAAGTCTATGGTCTATTCCATAGACAAGTCTATGGTCTATTCCATAGACAAGTCAATGGTCTATTCCATAGACAAGTCTATGGTCTATTCCATAGACAAGTCTATGGTCTATTCCATAGACAAGTCAATGGTCTTTTCATAGAAAAGTCTTTAGTATCTTCCATAGACAAGTCTTTGGTCTACTCTATAGACAAGTCTATGGTCTATTCCATAAACAATTCTATGGCTCAATCCGTAGACAAGTCTACGGTATTTTCCATAAACAAGTCTTTAGCCTATTCCATAGACTAGTCAATAATCTATTCCATCGACAAATCCTATGTCTTAAACAAGTCTATGTCATACTTCACAGATAAAGTATGCGGTCTGTTCCGTAGACAAATCTATGATCTAAGTCTATAGTATATTCCATATACGGGCCTTTGATCTATTCGATAGAGATGTCTTTGGTTTATTCCATATATCAATGTATGATACATTTCACAGACTAATCAATTCTTTAGACCCATTTAATGTCTATTTTGTAGAAAAATCAATAGTCTGTTCAATACACAAGTCTATGGTCGAGTCCATAGGACAATCTACAATTGAAGTACGAAATGAAATGTATCTCACCTAATTGCTGCATCATGTGACTCAAGTCCACCCATAAATGTCTATATTCCGTTAATTTTTCTGCTGGTTTATCACCCTTCAATGTGGTTTCCAAAGAATCCAATAAAGCTCTGCTTGCAGTTCCAAAGGCATTACAATTTATATACCTAAATCAAAAGCATCGTTTCAATGCCTCTAAAAGTCTTCACTTGAAATTGTTTCACTTACCACAAACTACAAAAGCAATTCAACATAGCAATAATCGGATAATAGGCAAAGGTATACCATAATTCAAAATCGGGTTGTAAAAAGTATTGCGACAGATTGATCATGATACTTAGAAGCCAAGAACATATACATAGAGTCCAAGTTAAAGCATATAAATTCGGAAACACTATAGGAGTACCGGTAACCTTCAAAAATTTCAACTGATAATTAGTCCACATATTTTTGAATATTGCCACTTGGGGTCCATGTCTCCAACTGGCCACCGGTAAAAGGAAATTCGTAAATAATAAACTGATAAAAATTATATTATAAATCGCTTCATCAAATCGCTTATCGGAATTTGTTATAAAATTATTAACTCTCTCCTTCAAGACCAAAACAACCAAAGTCGTTTGTATGGAATAGATGACAATGGCATGTAGAACCTGTTTTGATTTCCAAGAGAAACCAGTTCGTGGTAAATTCTCTATTGGCGGATTACGATGTATCGGCATGACGCCCATTATTTGAAAAAGAACCAAAAGGCTTTTGGTGGTATGATAAAAAGAATCATGTTTATCCAATAGCTTGGGATCATCCACAGTGTCATGTTTACGCACATAATAATCGGTTAAATTTTTCACATCACTACGAGCCAGAATTTCCAATTTTTGACGAAATCTCAATTCATCTTGAAGAAATTGTTTTTGATTAGGATTTAGAACAGGAGCAATTTTTAGAGGTGGTTCTTTGGTGGTAACTGAAGCCCAAAAGGCCATATTGATGCGAGCGATTTTAGTGTTGTTAAACGTTACACTGAACAATTAAAACTGTAATAGTGGCCAGAGCTTTTCTGAATGCGCTTTAAAACATTTGGGCATTTAAAATTCATTGATTACTTCTGCTTTCGGGGTAAATATTTGTTTTCGAAGGGAATAATTGATAGAGGGAAACTTTTATATTCCAAAGGGGTGGAATTATAAAAAAGTTAACTGTAACTAGTTTTATTCGTAAACTATAAAAGTATTTTAGTCTTTTGAAGGAGAAAAAGTCTACAATACTTGTTGATTGCAAAACAAAAATCTAAATGCTCTAAATTCCAAATGTTCTACATTCCAATTGGAAATCACTCTAATAAGTTTGACGTCTACTCTAATCACTAGTATGGAACTTAAACTGAAGATATCAACTAGAACTGAACTAAACTAGAACTGAACTAAACTAGAACTGAAATTAAGCTGAACTAAAATTGAACAACAATTAAACTAAATCTGAACGTGACCTAATGTAGAACTGAACTAGAACTGATCTGGAACTGAACTAGAATTGAACTAAAACTGAAATAGAACTGAATTTGGACTGTACCATAACTGAACAAGGACTGAATTAGGATTGTCTTAGAACTAAACTAGAACTGAACCAGATCTGAACTAGAACTGAACGAGAACTAAAGTAGTACTGAATTAGAACTGAACTAGAACTGAACGAAAACTAAAGTAGAAATGAATTAGAACTGAACTAGAACTGAACGAGAACTAAAGTAGAACTGAATTGGAACTGAACGAGAACTAAAGTAGTACTGAATTAGAACTGAACTAGAACTGAACCAGAACTAAAGTAGAACTGAATTAGAACTGAACGAGAACTAAAGTAGAAATGAATTAGAACTGAACGAGAACTAAAGTAGAAATGAATTAGAACTGAACTAGAACTGAACGAGAACTAAAGTAGAAATGAATTAGAACTGAACTAGAACTGAACCAGAACTAAAGTAGAACTGAATTAGAACTGAACGAGAACTAAAGTAGAAATGAATTAGAACTGAATTAGAACTGAACGAGAACTAAAGTAGAAATGAATTAGAACTGAACTAGAACTGAACGAGAACTAAAGTAGAAATGAATTAGAACTGAAATAGAACTGAACGAGAACTAAAGTAGAAATGAATTAGAACTGAACTAGAACTGAACCAGAACTAAAGTAGAACTGAATTAGAACTGAACGAGAACTAAAGTAGAAATGAATTAGAACTGAACTAGAACTGAACGAAAACTAAAGTAGAAATGAATTAGAACTGAACTAGAACTGAACGAGAACTAAAGTAGAACTGAATTGGAACTGAACGAGAACTAAAGTAGTACTGAATTAGAACTGAACTTGAACTGAACCAGAACTAAAGTAGAACTGAATTAGAACTGAACTAGAACTGAACAACGAAACTAAAGTAGATCTGAACTAGAACTAGAAATGAACAAGAGCTGAATTAGAACTAAATCTGAACTTCAGTCTAAAGTAGAATCGGAATTAGAACATAAACTGTACTGAGCTTAAATCTGGTCTGAAATCAGAATTAGAGTTTGAAATGAAATCCGAGTCTGACGTACAATCTGAAGTAGAATCTGAACTAAAATCTTAACTCGAATGTTAATTGGAATCTTAACTAAATCTCTAGAATTTAAATTAGAATTTGAAGTAGAATCTGTATTATAATCTGAATTAGAATCTGACCAAGAAACTGAATTAGAATCTGGCCGAAAATAAATTCTTAACTAAAATTTGAATTGATATTGAAATCTGAACAAGAATCGATACTCGGACCTGAACTGGAATCTCAACTAGAATTATAAATCTGAATTAGTATCTGAACTAGAATCTGAGGTGGAATCAAAAACAGAATCTAAACTTAAATTTGAACAAAAACTCATAAATCACAAAAAATTTCAAAATTGTTTTCTGCCCCATTTTCTTTTAAATTTTAAACACTTCCAAGTCCCACCTATAATTTCAATGCGGGCCACATTGCGTGCTAAACCCTAACCAGACTCTTGTTAAACAAATTATTTAATGCATTTCAAGTGTAAAACTTATGTAACCATTAAAGTTTATTTACCAAATTCACAAGTAAATGGCGACTAAACAAAATAGCTGATAAATAGTTTTCAACCAACTGTACGACACCAAGGACCTGGGGAAATAAATAACGTGTTTAAAAAATGTATGTACAACCTCAACAACCGTTATATAACAGTAATCCTATGAAACAGCCTTTAAAGCAAAATAAGGCCAATAGAAAAACTCCCGTTTGTTGGGGGAAAGTGAAAAACTTCCTGTTAAGTATTTGGAATTATATAAAATTATATTTGGAAATCTGCTGTGTCCATTGTTATGCGTATCTGGTCAAGAATGGATTAACAAAATTGGAAAGAATTTTCTGGTTAATTCTAATGATAATTTGTCATTATTTTTGCTTCTTCATAGCGATGCAAGCCATCACGAGGTTTATGAATAAAAACAGTTATGTGGGTATTGAACGGAACTATTTCGATTGGAATACGACTTTGCCCAGTGTGACCATATGTCCCATGGAACGATTAAATCATGAGAAATTTAATGATTTTTGCGAGTGAGTGAAAAGGGGGATAATTTTTAAAAGAAAATTTATATTTAATGAGATTTTTTCCAGAATTAACGATATCACCGGTGAACATAAAGAGGAATTCTTCGATTTTTTGGAACATTTAGCCAATTCAACTTATTTTAATTTCCAAGATATTCCTCACCATAGAACCGTGGAAGGAACTTTAGATCGTTTGGCTATAAAACCTAATAAATATATGGAACTTATCTATAATCTAACAGCCGATGAGACCATGAATCCCAATGAAAAGCAAAGAGTCCGCACTGTGGATAATGGGGCCAATATTCATACACGTCAGATTTTAACGGAATATGGTCTTTGTTATATGACCAATAGTTTTTTACCAAATGAATATACTTCACGTTATTTGATATTTGGTGAATATCCCGATAGAAATGTTTACGAAGAAGAAGCCCAAGTAAGGCCAGTACAGCAGGGATCATTTCCCGATAAATATATAGATTTTAATTTTATAGGATTTCAATCGGCCATGGATGTGAGTACAATTTTTACAATTTTTTTATCTAAGTTATCAAGTTTTATCAAAATTATCTTTGATAGTTTTATGGTCACAGTGCTTTCGATGTCATGAAAGTGGATAATAATTTTGGTTATACAACCGAGAATTTGTATTATGAACCCACAGTTACGGAAATTACTACTGATACAAATTTTGAATTGTAAGAAATTTTCATTCGTTTTATAAATCTTTATAAAAAAAAATTGAATTTATTTCACTTTCACAGTGGTGCGAATATACGCCAACGTAATTGCCGTTTTAATCACGAGTCCAATTTAACACATTTTCCGGTTTATACCAAAAATCTCTGTATGCAGGAGTGTCGCCTTCAGTTGGTCTATAAAGTTTGCAAATGTATACCACATTTTTATCCAAATCGGTGTAAGTTAAAAAGAATATTCTCTTGAAATTATCCCAACAATAAGTGAACTAGAGTCCATATTGGAATCAAAATTGGAATAAGAACTCGATAGACAACTAGAATCTGATCTATAATAAGCACTAAAATCTGAATTAGACCTACAACCAGAGTCTGAATAAGAATCAAAATTTGGGCTAAAACCAGAATATGATGCCTGAACCGAAAATTTCAACTAAGATCTAAACTAGAATCAGAACTAATCTTTGGACTGGTATTTGAACTAGAATCTAGCATATGAATCATAAACAGAACAAGAATCGGAAAAAAGAATTTGAATTTAAATAAATTATAATAAAGACTTAAATCTGGACTATAATCTGCACTAGGATATGAACTATAATCTGATTTAGAGTTTCAACCAAAATCTTGACTAGAATCAGAACTGGTATCTGCATCAGAATCTGAATCAAAATCTGAATTTGTATGTGAATCAAAATCTAAACTAAAATATGAACTAAGACCTGGACTATAATCTGAACTAGAATACGAACTGATATCTGGTATAGAACCTGAACCAGAATCTGGACTAAAATCTTGTCTAGAATTTGAACACGAATTAGCATTAAAATTAAAATCAAAACCAGAACTACAATAAAATTACAGCTGAAATATGAACTCAAATCTTTTCTACAATATGAACTGAAATATAGACAATAATCTGAATTAGAATCAGAACTAAATTCTGGACTAGAATCTGAGCTAAAATCTAAACTAGAATATAAACAAAAATCTAGAATCAAGACAACAAAAAGACAAGAATCTGAACTAAAAACTGAATAAGAACCGAAATCACAATAAGAATCTTAAATAGTATCTGAACAAGTATCAAAACTGAAATCTGTAACAAAATCGGAATCATAAAATATTAAAGCAAAACTGCAGTGTGAACTGTGCTGATTCTATTTGTGTCAGTCGAAAATAGACCCAGAATTAAAATCGGAATTAACGATGAAACAACAAACGGAACTGAAATTAGAAATGGAATCCGTATTAGAATCACAATCTGACTGTAAAGTTAAACTGGAATTTGAAATAGAATAAATGCGAATTAAAGAAAAAACCTCTAGAACCTTACAGAGTCATAACCGAAACTCTCTCCCTCTCTTCTCTGAGATCTATGAAGTTCAAAGATCTCTCAGGGGCGTAATTATAAAAAGTTAAAAAGTTCATAAATAAATTTAAAAATTTCCCAATGTTTAATTCCATAATTCCAAACTCTTTCCTTTTATTCTTTTAAATAGTTGGATCCGTCAAACGTGTTTGCGATTATAAAACTTTAAGGGAATGTTTTCCGAGACACACAGGTATTCTATTTTAATCAATTTAAGATTTAAAAAAGCAAATTTAATGACTTCGATTTCAGCTTATTTTCTTAAAATGTATCGCACAGTTGCACACAATAAAATCGAAGATATAGCGCCCTGCTATTGTATGCAAAACTGCATGAACTCTGTTATCAGTTTGAGGGTATCGGTGGGTATATAGAAAACAGATCTATTAAATTTTTTTCAACACAAATAATTCATTAAACTTAAATCGAATTAATTTAGTTTCTCACTAAAACCAAAGAGTTTTTTGGCGGCAAAGGTACCATACTATCTATGAAAGAATGGCCCACTGTACGCTTTAAGCGTCAAATTATATTCACTAATACTGATTTAATGGGTGAGTTGTCTGAACATGTCACTGATTACTTTGAATAAAAATTTTATATGCGATTTTATTACAGTTTCTATTGGTGGTACAGCTGGCTTGTTTTTGGGTTTTAGTGTTTTGGGTGCTATTGAGATGGTCTACTTTTTTACTATGCGTTTGCTGTTTAATTTACTGGGTTACAAATTGCAATGACTTAATTAAAATCATTTTTCTTTGAAAATTTTTAAGCATAATAAAATATTTTTGCGCTGCTTGGCAAGATTTCTTAAAAAAAAGTTTCTTTTATTCTAGAACTGAAATAGATATGAACTAGAACTGAACTAGAACTTAGCTAGAACAGAACCAATTCTGAACAAGAACTGAACTATAAAGAACGGAACTAGAACTGAAATGAAACTGAACTTGAACTGAATTAGAACTGAACAAGAACTAGAATTGAACTCGAACTGAACTTGAACTGAAATAAAGCTTAACTTGAACTGAATAAGAACTGAACTAGAACTAAACTAGAATTGAACTAGAACTGAATAAGAACGGAACTAGAACTGAAATAAAACTTAACTTGAACTGAAGTAGAACAGAACTAGAACTAAACTAGAAGTGAACTAGAACTGAATAAAAACTGAACTAGAACTTAAATAGAATTGAACTAGAACTGAATAAACAATGAACTAGAACTGAAATAAAACTGAACTAAACTAGAATTGAACTAGAACTGAAATAAAACTGAACTTGAACTGAAATAAAACTGAACTTGAACTGAAATAAAACTGAACTTGAACTGAATAAGAACTGAACAAGAACTTAACTAGAATTGAACTAGAACTGAATAAGAACGGAACTAGAACTGAAATAAAACTTAACTTGAACTGAAGTAGAACAGAACTAGAACTAAACTAGAAGTGAAGTAGAACTGAAAAAAAACTGAACTTGAACTGAAATAAAACTGAACTTGAACTGAATAAAAAATGAACTTGAACTGAAATAAAACTGAACTAAACTAGAATTGAACTAGAACTGAAATAAAACTGAACTTGAACTGAAATAAAACTGAACTTGAACTGAATAAGAACTGAACAAGAACTTAACTAGAATTGAAGTAGAACTGAAAAAAACTGAACTTGAACTGAAATAAAACTGAACTTGAACTGAACTAGAACTGAAGTGAACTAGAGCTAAACTAAAACTTAACTAAAATTGCACTAGAACTGAACTAGAATTAAACTAGAAGAGAGCTAGAACTTATTTAAATCAGAACTAGAACTGAATTGGAATATATACAAGATCTGAACTCGAACTGAACTAGCATATATACAAGAACTGATCACGATCTAAATTGGAACTGAACCAGATTTGACTAAACGATAAGTAAGAAGATCATTAAATAAAAAGATCATTTTTTTTTGTTTTGGCTTTTATTTATTTATCTCTTTTTTTATTAGTAGTGCCTCTTGTTTTTCTCTGTATTGTCTTAATTTTATTAATTTAAGTAATACAAAATTATTTATCTTCTTCTTTTTCATTCTTTTCATATATAAAACGTTACATTTTAACTATTCGATTGGATTTTTGTTTTTGTTTCGCATTTAAATTATTAAAAAGAAAAGAAACTAAAAAAATAATAAAACTTCATAAAAAATAAACTTAAAAATTAAAGAAATTAAATTACTGCAATAAAAAAACGCCTACAAAATCTTTGCTCACAATACTCTGTCTCTCGGACTCTCTCCTTCTGTCCATCGGTTTTTTTGCTTAAAAAGATCTTTTGCTCTCATCCTGCTAAACTGCAAGAGTAACAACATTTATTTTTATAATACTCATAACTGCAGAGTTTTGCTTTGACAGCCCATTGGCAATTGGAAATTTCATCAGAACATTTTGGAACTAGAGAGGCACCATCATTTTGTATGCGATCATAACGATTTTCTAAAAGAGGAAAAATTAAAGGATCTTTTTGATAAAATTTTTAATTTGTTAACGAACGAATGTTTGTTTACCTTCGCATTTGTGGGTATTGCAACTACGATAAATGGGTTCTCTTATGGAATAACGGCATTTATTGGACTCTCTCAAAATGTTATTGTGATTATCATATTCCAAACATTTGACAGTACGTCTCTGAGTGCCAGTATTACAGGTTTTGGTGCACTGAAATAAATTTTAATATATAAATGAAAGTTTGGGGATTGTTTTAGTTTAGGGACGTACCTCAGACCATTCTGAATAATGCCATCTAGGGCCACAATACTCAACTTCTTCGTGAGAACATTTTTCAATGTTGGTGGGTTTCAATTCCGGCTTACAATCCTCATCATCCACTATTAGTTGATTTTGTATACACAGTACCTGTCTGGTCCGGGTCAAATTGAAACAATTACCATTACAGGGAGTCCAGGGACCAGCAAACCATTCTCCGGTTTCACAATTTTCAGATCTTTCACATATACGTGTTATTTCCGGAGTAGCACGTATATCACATCTTTCCGAATTCGGTTTTGAGCGATCACAATATATAGTTCTATATTCCACACCACTACCACAATCCGCAGAGCAATATTGATTCCAGTCAGACATTAACCAAGTACCCGCCCTTTCGTTGCGTCGAATAGAAGAAGCATTAGGACTTAGACCATGTAAACGATAACGCTGATTAGAACGTCTACGATTTTTGGGACAATCACAAGGTTTCTTAACAACCGGTTTCTCTTCCATACAAGCGGAATTATCTACATGAATCACAATGCCGGAAGCCAATTCTTGAACACAACTCAATTCACGCTCTTTAAATCCCTCGCCATGGTGACAACGACATTCGGACCAATCATCTAAACGCCAATAAGCGGGACAGGGTTGAGTATTACATCTTAAGAGATTTTCATTTATGACAGGCTTCTCCGAATGCATACATCTTCTTTGGGAATAATAACGTAAAGGATTTTCTCTTACGCAACGGATAATGGGAGTTTGAGTACCTCCTCCACAGGATTTGGAACAGGTACTAAAGCCCACCACTTTCCAATTGAAACGACGACGTTTTGAACTATGACTAGCACTAATGGCTGAATCTTCTATACCCGCCTTTAAAAAACCATCACTTTCCACAGAGACCTCATTCTCTTCAGAATCGGAGGTTATGGGGAGTAAATATTCATATTTGATACCGGGATTTATAGTCTTACTGTAGATCTGTAAGGAAAGAAGAATATTTACAAAAAAAGAAGAATACAAATTTTGAGGTTTTGTTTGCCACCATTAATTCCACATTATCTGTTATAGGTCCCGTACAAGTCACCCATTCTGTAACACCTTCACCATGCTCTTGTAAACCATCTAAACGATGATAATCAAAGACGGCACCAGCTGCTTCATAGACACCACTCTCCGATACAGAATTATCACCATTTATTATATAACCATCTTCATCAGTACTTAGCACTACAGAAATTTTGATTTATAATAAATCAAGGGTCCAGGGTTAAGATATTATCCAGAAGGGTTTCAAAATTGGTTGTAGAACTTACCCAACAAATTCATGCTATTTTTCAATTCGGTTATAGAAATATTTGAAGCTCCGGCTGGTATAGTGGCCACATGTATATAAGCATCATCGGGTAATGGGTCCCGAGTAAACAGACCCGTTATAGGACGACATAATAAACCACCACAACTAACTGCACCACTATTGGCAGACAGACCCGTTATAATACCACTGGCGTGTATGGCCTGAAAAGAGCAGGACAGGAAGGAATTTAAAATCGTTTCAAAATATTTATATTCAGGACCCCAAAATTTCAGATCAAAGTAATACTCACCAGTAATATTATAAATAATTTATTTAACATTTTTGTTGGAAACAAAATTGATTTATTTCAAGAAATCGAAAAAAATTTATCTAAATAAAAATTAAAAAAAAAAATTCAAATAATTTCGAAGACCCTCGTATTCCCAATTTTTATAATTTATCGCCATAATTCATTATAATATCAATTTTAAATAATTTATGTCGTTACAAGTTTATTTGAAATTTAAAACAGATTCATATTTTCATTTTACCTCTTAAACTTTGTTTTTTTTTTTTTTCAAATTAATTACCCTCCTTTTTACAAGATTACTGGTTAATCTTGTAAAATCTCCATAAATCACTTAATATTTCAAATTAATTATTCAGATAAGAAAAATTATATAAAATCATGTGAATAACGAATTAGACCTCATACTGATTAATTTAGTAGTTTTTCTTTTAAAGTGTTAAAGTATTTTTAACTTTAATTCAAAACTTAACATAATTAAGTAATTAATTATAATATTCTGTGATCTTTTTGTCATTTTTTACAGAAGACAAGATAATCAAGTTTAAGGTATTTCGACTTAAATTATTTAAATTGTGGGTGTTTATTTGAAAACAACTTTAAATGTTTAAAATATTCAATAAAAATTATTATTCGGGAAACAGAGATTCCAACATAACTTCTCCTGTAAAAATATTTTTCAGAATTTTCTATAAGAAGAGAATTTTTTACAAAATTTTCTATAAGAAGAGAATTTTTTGCAAAATTTTCTATAAGAAGAGAATTTTTTGCAAAATTTTCTATAAGAAGAGAATTTTTTGCAAAATTTTCTATAAGAAGAGAATTTTTTGCAAAATTTTCTATAAGAAGAGAATTTTTTGCAAAATTTTCTATAAGAAGAGAATTTTTTGCAAAATTTTCTATAAGAAGAGAATTTTTTGCAAAATTTTCTATAAGAAGAGAATTTTTTGCAAAATTTTCTATAAGAAGAGAATTTTTTGCAAAATTTTCTATAAGAAGAGAATTTTTTGCAAAATTTTCTATAAGAAGAGAATTTTTTGCAAAATTTTCTATAAGAAGAGAATTTTTTGCAAAATTTTCTATAAGAAGAGAATTTTTTGCAAAATTTTCTATAAGAAGAGAATTTTTTGCAAATTTTTCTATAAGAAGAGATTTTTTTTTTAATTTTCTATAAGAAGAGAATTTTTTGCAAAATTTTCTATAAGAAGAGAATTTTTTGCAAAATTTTCTATAAGAAGAGAATTTTTTGCAAAATTTTCTATAAGAAGAGAATTTTTTGCAAAATTTTCTATAAGAAGAGAATTTTTTGCAAAATTTTCCATAAGAAGAGAATTTTTTGCAAAATTTTCTATAAGAAGAGAATTTTTTGCCAAATTTTCTATAAGAAGAAATTTTTTGCCAAATTTTCTATAAGAAGAAATTTTTTTAAAAAATTTTCTATAAGAAGAGAATTTTTTTAAATTTCTATAAGAAGAGAATTTTTTGCAATTTTTTTTTAAGAAGAGAATTTTTTGCAAAATTTTCTATAAGAAGAGAATTTTTGCCAAATTTTCTCTAAGAAGAGAATTTTTTACAAAATTTTCTATAAGAAGAGAATTTTTTGCAAAATTTTCTATAAGAAGAGAATTTTTTGCAAAATTTTCTATAAGAGAATTTTTGGCAAAATTTTCTGTAAGAAGAGAATTTTTTTGCAGAATTTTGGAAAAATTTTAATAAAAAGAGAATTTTGGAAAAAATTGTGTTCTCTAAAAAGGATGTATACCGAAAATTTCCTCTAAAACAGTTGTTTATCAAAAATTTCCTCTAAAAAGGATGTTTTTCGAAAAATTTTCCTAAAATAGGAGTTTATCGAAAATTTCCTCTAAATCGACTGTTTACCGAAAATTTCCTCTAAAACAGTTGTTTATCGAAAATTTCCTCTAAAAAGTGTGTTTTTCGAAAATTTTCCCTGAAATAGGAGTTTAACGAAAATTTCCTGTAAAACGGTTGTTTATCGAAAATTTCCTCTAAAACAGTTGTTTATCGAAAATTTCCTCTAAAACGGCTGTTTACCGAAAATTTCCCCTAAAACAGTTGTTTATCGAAAATTTCCTCTAAAAAGGGTGTTTTTCGAAAAATTTCCCTAAAATAAGAGTTTATCGAAAATTTCATTTAAAACGGTTGTTTACCGAAAATTTCCCCTAAAACAGTTGTTTATCGAAAATTTCCTCTAAAAAGGGTGTTTTTCGAAAATTTTCCCTAAAATAGGAGTTTATCGAAAATTTCCTGTAAAACGGTTGTTTATCGAAAAATTTCCCTAAAACGTCTGTTTATCGAAAGTTTTCTCTAAAAAGGGTTAAAATGAGTTTAATTAAAGTTATTTTGTTTTCATTTATTATGTGCCAAATTGAGTTTACAATTTTTCTTGTGTTGTAATAAAAGCGAATGTTCGCCAGCAACTAGTTCCTCTATCCTTCGCCTGGTAGTCATGTTGATAGTCTAAAAATACCTTTAATGGTATTTTGTAATATTTGAAATAATTTTTTCTGGTATTTAAATATTTTAAGTCCATAATCAAATAAATAAAAATTTCACAGACGTTTTGTTGTTGTTTTAGCATTACGATTTGAAATGCAATGAACCGTTTCCTTTTTCAATTAAAAATTCATGTCACACTCACTCAACGTCACAGTGAGTCAAAACATCAGTACAAAAACAATGCAACAACATCATTATTATCATCATCTTCAAATTGCATACAAAATATAAATTTTATGTTCAAAATGAAACGTTTGGAATACAAGTAAGAATGCTATGTTCGGCTATGCCGAATATTCAATACCCTGCACCACAAATGTGTTCAAACAGAAACACTTAATGAGTCATAAATTTAGTTTTTTTCTGGCTTCAACTTTTTGTACTGAATCGATAATTTTATAAAAGTTTTTTTGCTTGAACAAAAAGATTGTATCAGATATCGGTCTATATATTTTTTAATATATTGAACCGATTTTTCTGATTTTAAATAGAGAACTTCTCAGGACTATAACCAATAGTCAGACGAAATTTCATTGAACTCTGTTAATTATTGGGGATATTAGCGTGCTCACAATAGACGGACAGTTATAGCAAAATCGACTCCAATTTTAATGTTATGCAAGAATATGTGAGGTCTGGGATGATTCCTTCTTAGCGTTACACACGAAATGACAAAATTAATAACCCTCTTCATTACTTCTAGTGGAGGGTATAAAAATAAAAAAATTGATAAACAAATAAACCGGTTGAAGAAATTAAATATTGAAAAAATAATAATAAACCGAATCCCAAAGTCATTCGAATATTGAAATGGAACAACTCCCCACCCTTTTAGCACCAGCAACAAAATAAAAATAAAATAAAACACTTGCCACTTTGTATGGCAATGAGGCATGAGTTACTACAAAACATACAACAAAGTGGCGCATAGTAAAAACACACACTTACAAAGTTGCCACCCGGTTTCGAAATTTCAGCATAAAAACTGGGATTTTGGTGACTTTATTTCACTATTTCTAATATTTTTTAATTGCTGCTAATTCACTTCAAACATTTTGTTATTAACATAATAAATAACAACTTCCCCTTTATTGTTGGGGTAACTCCCCTTTAGTTAACACATCTGGCTACAATGTTATGTGGAGCCTAAAGGCGCTTTGTGTTTTCAACACTCACATTCACTTCATGTATTTCATTAGTTTGGTGGGGGGAATTCACTCATCGATGCTTTTAACAAGTTCTTTGATAAATTTGTACATTCGATACTTAGGAATATGAAAACATACTTGTGAACAACAAAAATATTGGAAAAGAGCGATATTTATAAAAAAAGAATAACAAAAAAACAAAGAGCCGTTTTTCATATGAAGAAATAAAAAGTCATAAAAAATGCATATGGAAATTATTACAAGAAGACCGGAGGAATAATAAAAATATTCGGTTTAAGAAAATTTTCGCTAAAAACCGCTTTATAGAGAAAATTTTCGCTAAAACCGCTTTTAAGAGAAAATTTTTCGCTAAAACCGCTTTTTAGAAAAAATTTTCTGCAAAACCGCTTTTTAGAGAAAATTTTCCGCTAAAACCGCTTTTTAGAGAAAATTTTCGCTAAAAACGCTTTTTAGAGAAAATTTTCGCTAAAAACGCTTTTTAGAGAAAATTTTCGCTAAAAACGCTTTTTAGAGAAAATTTTCGCTAAAAACGCTTTTTAGAGAAAATTTTCGCTAAAAACGCTTTTTAGAGAAAATTTTCGCTAAAAACGCTTTTTAGAGAAAATTTTCCGCTAAAAACGCTTTTTAGAGAAAATTTTCCGCTAAAACCGCTTTTTAGAGAAAATTTTCCGCTAAAACCGCTTTTTAGAGAAAATTTTCCGCTAAAACCGCTTTTTAGAGAAAATTTTCCGCTAAAACCGCTTTTTAGAGAAAATTTTCGCTAAAAACGCTTTTTAGAGAAAATTTTCCGCTAAAACCGCTTTTTAGAGAAAATTTTCGCTAAAAACGCTTTTTAGAGAAAATTTTCCGCTAAAACCGCTTTTTAGAGAAAATTTTCCGCTAAAACCGCTTTTTAGAGAAAATTTTCCGCTAAAACCGCTTTTTAGAGAAGATTTTCGCTAAAACCGCTTTTTAGAGAAAATTTTCGTTAAAACCGCTTTTTAGAGAAAATTTTCCGCTAAAACCGCTTTTTAGAGAAAATTTTCGCTAAAACCGCTTTTTAGAGAAAATTTTCGCTAAAACCGCTTTTTAGAGAAAATTTTCGCTAAAACCGCTTTTTAGAGAAAATTTTCGCTAAAACCGCTTTTTAGAGAAAATTTTCGCTAAAACCGCTTTTTAGAGAAAATTTTCGCTAAAACCGCTTTTTAGAGAAAATTTTCGCTAAAACCGCTTTTTAGAGAAAATTTTCGCTAAAACCGCTTTTTAGAGAAAATTTTCGCTAAAACCGCTTTTTAGAGAAAATTTTCGCTAAAACCGCTTTTTAGAGAAAATTTTCGCTAAAACCGCTTTTTAGAGAAAATTTTCGCTAAAACCGCTTTTTAGAGAAAATTTTCGCTAAAACCGCTTTTTAGAGAAAATTTTCGCTAAAACCGCTTTTTAGAGAAAATTTTCGCTAAAACCGCTTTTTAGAGAAAATTTTCGCTAAAACCGCTTTTTAGAGAAAATTTTCGCTAAAACCGCTTTTTAGAGAAAATTTTCTCTAAAACAGCTTTTTAGACAAAATTTTCCGCAAAACCGCTTTTTAGAGAAAATTTTCCGTTAAACCGCTTTTTAGAGAAAATTTTTCGCTAAAAACGCTTTTTAGAGAAAATTTTTCGCTAAAAACGCTTTTTAGAGAAAATTTTTCGCTAAAAACGCTTTTTAGAGAAAATTTTTCGCTAAAAACGCTTTTTAGAGAAAATTTTTCGCTAAAAACGCTTTTTAGAGAAAATTTTTCGCTAAAAACGCTTTTTAGAGAGAATTTTTCGCTAAAAACGCTTTTTAGAGAGAATTTTTCGCTAAAACCGCTTTTTAGAGAACAATTTTCGCTAAAACCGCTTTTAGAGAACAATTTTCGCTAAAACCGCTTTTTAGAGAAAATTTTTCTCTAAAACCGCTTTTTAAGGAAAATTTTTCGCTAAAAACGCTTATTAGAGAAAATTTTTCTCTAAAACCGCTCTTTAGAGAAAATTTTCGCTAAAAGCGCTTGTTAGAGAAAATTTTCGCTAAAAGCGCTTGTTAGAGAAAATTTTCGCTAAAAGCGCTTGTTAGAGAAAATTTTCGCTAAAACCGCTTTTTAGAGAACATTTTCGCTAAAACTGCTTTTTAGAGAACGTTTTCGCTAAAAGCGCTTTTTAGAGAAAATTTTCCGCTAAAACCGATTTTTAGAGAAAATTTTCGCTAAAACCGCTTTTTAGAGGACATTTTCGCTAAGGACTCTTCTTAGTAAAAGTTTTTTCTAGGAGAGGAAATTTTCGATAGAATTACCTTTAAGAGAAAGTTTTCGACAGTTTAGAGTAAATTTTCGACGGTTTGCAAAAATTTTTGACCGCTTAGGGAAAATTTTCGATAAGCACACCTTTCAGAGAAAATTTTCTATAAACTCTCTCTTAAGAGGAAATTTTCGATAAACTTTCTCTTTAAAGACAAAAGTTGATAACACTCTCTTTAAAGAAAATTGTTGATAACTGCTCCTTCAGAGAAGACTTTCGAAAAATCCTCTTTTGATCTAAAATTTTTCTGGATTAAAAAAAAAAATAAGATTTTTTTTACAAAATTTTGCTATAATTTTTTTTCTATATAAACTTTTTAATTGTTGTTCAATAAAAATTTTTTATAGCAAGTTTTCTATGAATTTATTTTTGAATTCTTGTTTATAGTTTTTTTTTTTTTTTTTTTTTTTTTAATTTTCTATAGAAAAAAATTTTCGAAATTTTTTTATAGAAAATTTTGTACATTTTGTAAAAAATTTTCTATAAAAAAAAAATTAGAAAAATTTTTTCTATGGAAAATTTAAAAATAATCTACAAACAAGAATTCATTCTATGGAAAATTGTTTATATTTCTTTTTAAAGAAAACTTTGTAAAAATTCTTTTTATAGAAAAATTTGTAAAAATTCTTTTTTTTTTCAAATTTCCAAAATTAAATTTGTATAATTAATTACGAAAAAGTCGTTTTTAAAGTAAATTTTGAAAAAATTTTCTATTTATAGAAATATTTCGAAAAAATTTAGTTTGTGTCCCACCGAATCTTTTTTTTATTTTTAATTATTCGGTTCAATTTTTAAAATGTTCTTTATTGTTTATGTGAGTAATAATATTTTTTAATCGTTTTGCTGGTGTTAGCTGTCGCTTCTGCTATAGTAAAGTGTTATAGCTATGAAATGACTTTAATATGTGATGTTTGTGTAGTCAATGAATATATTTACAATTTTTTATGTTGCTTACAAGAACCGAAGCTAAAAAGGGGAGGGGGTATGCTTGAATGGTTTGGTGTTTATTTAATATACGATGTGATAATTTATGTCTTTAGTGCAGCGTATGCCATACGTTATATAGTAATATAGTAAAAATGTAGTAAATTGCCAACTATTATCACTTTTTGTTGTAAAAAATTTTTGATTTTTTTTTTCAACTGTTATTTGTACAAGTATCTTTGCATGTGTGTGTGTGTATTTCGCATGCATATAAATAGATACAGATACATTTATGGGTTTTCTAGGAGTTTCATTTGTTTTTGTTGCTGCTGTGATTATATCGACTCATTGATCTATCTGTTTGTTAACTGTCATCTTATCAAGCATGTTGTTGTTGTTGTAACTATATGTTCCATATTAAACGATAAGATAATTGAGGTGATTTGTGTAAGATACATAAAAAAGAATATAAATTTGCTTAAAGGAGATTTTTGTTTAGGAGGAGTTTTTTTTTCATTTAGATCTTAATAAAGATTTCGCCATTTACATGTTTTATAACTTTATTATGTTTTGCAATTTACAATAACAGTTTACTTTCTAAAAAATGCTTTTTTCGCAAGGTAAACTTTTATTTGAAGTTCAAAGTTTAGATATTGAGATAATAATTGATATCTTAAAAGCTTTTTAACATTATTTGTTTGCTCTCACAATGATCTTACTTTCGAAATTTTAAGCCGCAACGAGGCAAAAGGAAAAGTTCTTTAAATGAAATTTTGAAAAAATCTGGTTAAATAATAAAGCTCAAAAGCTTTATTATGTAACCAGAAACTTTTTTGACTGCCCACTCTTTCTCTCTCTCTTTATAACACTTTTCCTAACTCTTTTTAAACCCTCCACCACCACAAATAGTAGAGAGGTTATATTAACTTTGTCATTCCGTGTGTAACGCTAAGAAGGAATCTTGTCAGACCCCATAATGTATATATATATTCTTGCATCAAATCAAAATCGGAGTCCATTTAGCTATTCCTTTCAGTCTATCTGTCCGCCAGTCTGTTGTTTGCACGCTCACATCCACAATAATTGACAGAACTCAATGAAATTTGGCCTGAGTGTTTGCTATAGTCCTGAGAAGTTTTCTATTTAAAACCAACAAAATCGATTTATTACATTAAAAGATATAGACCGATATCTAAGCCAACCTCTAAGTTCAAGCTTAAGACTTTCGTAAAAGTGTCACTTATAAACCGAGAAATTAGAATGAAATTTTATGTTATGTGTACTTCATTATTGTTATCAAAATCGGTTCATTATCGAATCTTCAATACCCAGTCGAGGGTATTGAAGATTCGGCATAACCGAATATATCATTAGCATTCTTACTTCTTTATCTTTATGTGCATAAATTGTAAGACTTATAAATCCAAATCATTGAAAATACTGTTAAATTACCTCTGAACTTTTTCCATCTTATGGTTCATGTGAATATCACTTTTTTTCTCTATAACTCTTTCATAGCGAGAAAAAATATCTAAAATCACAAATAAACACTTTTAAACAATTAAGGTCAAGAAATGTTTGTTTAGCAATTTGTTCAAAATGATCACAAAAATTAAATGAAGATTTAAAGTCAATAAAATTAAAAAGATTATTGATAATAAAAAGCAACAAAAAACAAACAACAAAAACATAATAATGAAAAAACACGCAAATGATTATGAACATTTTTGGCAAAAAGGAAAATCCTACTAAATTTCAATAGAAAGAAAAATTGTTAAAATTAAACAAAGAAGGATTTAAAAAATTCTATAGAAGAAATTTAAAAAAGAATTCCATGGAAAGTAATTTTTTAAAAATTTTCTAAGAAAGTAATTTTTATAGAAATTTTCTGTAGAGAAAAATTAAAAAAATCGATAGACAGAAATTTAAAAAAATCTATATTAAAAATATGTTCAATGTATTTTAAAAAATTTCTATAGAGAATTTTTTTAAATTTCTATAGAGAATTTTTTTTTTTTTAATTTCTATAGAGAAATTTTTTCTAAAAAAATTTCTAAAGAGAAAATTTTTTAAATTTTTATAGAGAGAAATTTTTTAAAAATTTTTATAGAGAGAAATTTTTTAAAAAATTTTATAGAGAGAAATTTTTAAAAAATTCTATATAGAGAAATTTTTTAAAAATTTCTGTAGAAAGAAATTTAAAAAAATTCTATAGGGAGACATTTTTTAAAAAAGTTTCTATGGAGAGAAATTAAAAAAAAAAACTTTATTCGAAAATCTTCTATACAGAGAAAATTTAAAAAAAAATTCTATACAGAAAAAATTAAAAAAAAATTTCTATACAGAGAAAATTTAAAAAAATTTCTATAGAGAGAAATTTTTTAATTTTTTTAAAAAATTTCTATAGGAAGAAATTTAAAAAATGTCTGTAGAGAGAAGTTAAAAAAAATTCTATATGGAGATATTTTTAAAAAAAAATTCTATAGAGAGAAGTTTTTTTTTTAAATTTTATATAGGAAAATTTTATAGGGAGAAATTCTTAAAAAATTTCTATAAAGAGAAATTATTACAAAATTTATATAGAGAGATTATTTAATTTCTATAGAGAGAAATTTTTTAAAGAAAATTTCTATAGAGAAAAATTTTCTAAAAAACATTAAAAAAATTAAATTTTCTTGTAAAGAAATTTTAAAAATTCCTATAAAAGAGAAATTCCTATAAAAGAGAATCCGTATGAGAGAATTTTCGAATATTCCTTTTAATAAGGGAATTTTTGGAAAATTCCTTATAAAAACAGAATTTTTCGAAAATTCCCTATAAAGAGACAATTTTGGTAAATTCTTTATAAAGAGAGAATTTTTCAAGAATTTTCTATAAAGAGAGATTTTTTTTTGAAAATTCCCATAAAGGGAGATTTTTTCGAAAATTTGCTATAAAAATAAATTTTATTATAAAAATCAAATTAAAAAAAAAATGAAATAAAAATCAAATTTCTTAAGAAAATTTCCAAAAGCGAATTTCTTAAATTTTTTTCTCTTTTTTTGGAAATGTAGGTTAGTGTGTGATTTTTAATTTTAATTATAGAATTTTTTTAATTTTATTTATTTAAAAAATTTTGTTAAATTTGACATAAATTTCTTACATTTTTATCTTGATGACAAAAATTCAATTTTTGTCATTTTCGTCAACAATGACCGCTTTTAATTAATGCTGTTTTGCTAATAATCTCTTAAGGTGATCATAATGGGTGGATAAATGCCAATAATTTGCGATTACAATTATTAATTAGCACTTCAGTGCCAAACGGAAAGTTAAAATATTAACAAGTTGTTGTGATTATTGTTAGTTAAACTAAGTTTAAATGAACTTAAACGGGGGATTAAAAATTAAATTAGAAACGAATTTGGAAATTTTTGGTTTTGAAAAAGAGTTTTCATTATTAACTTATTAAGGTTTCATATAGAGTTAATTTCATTTTTCTTCTTTTTTAATTTATGTCTTTTTCGCTTTAATTAAATTTTCAAGAATTTTAGTCATTTCTTTATTTTCAGACATTTTCATGTGTGGTCAAGCATACATTTTTAGTTGTCTTTTTTCAATTTATGTATTTTTCTTATTAAGATTGACCTTAATTAATAGATCCTCCAAAATAAATGACAAATTGTTTAGTTGACAATTATAGAAAAAGATCATAACAAAAAATTCATGACTAATATTTTTGGCGATAATGATAATTTAGTGTTTTTTTTTTTTGTTTTCACACTTGACTGAAACGTGTTTTTGGTTTTATGAATAATTATCGTCACTTAAGCGATAAAAATAATTAAAATAAAGTTGTTAAATTGTCCATTTAGTTAAGAAAACCATTTAAGGAGTTTTATGGTCATGTCTTTGATTATTTTAAGATAAAGCTGTAAATGGAGATTTTTATTTAAAACCTTTTAAGGATTATTAGAGTTGAAAAATTATGTTACTTTTTTTTGGTTTTATTTCAAATAAATTTAAATTAAACTTATGGAAAATTAAATAAAATTGATTATTAAGGTTCAAAGTCAAAATCGCAGATTTTAATTCTTTCTACAGTTTTGGATAAAATAATAATCAGCATCACTTTAACAATATCCGTCTGTCTGTCCGTCCGTTATTTTTAATAATCTTATGTACGACCTTCGTAAGGATTAAAGAAAGGTGAACTAAGTTAGTCCTTCCACATGTTACACCCTTAGAAATACCAAGACATGGTTCCATATAATAATTATTCTTATATTTATGGATCAAATCAAGGTCTTAATCGATTAAATTATGTCCGTCTATCCGTCTATTTGAACTACGTTTACTAAATATTAAAAATTAGAAGCAAATTCAAATCTGAGTCGGTCTGTCTGTTTCGTCGCTTGTTTTTCTTTATACCCCTACACCATCGTAGATGGTTGGGGGCGTTTGTCCTGATATTTGTAACATACAGAAAAAAATGATGTAAATTCACCCTTAAATATACCATTCGACACAGAATCACATTGAAATTGGTCCTATTCAGTACAATAATTTCAGGTAGCTCCCATAAAAATGTGCTCTCAAAATGGGGTTTTAAGATCATAATAGTCCTAAAGAGAAAAGCGATTTCAATGAAATTCAACATTAATATGCTTATGATATTCTAAATCGATGTGTCAAACTATGAGTGGTTCAGTCCATTACTCCCCATAGGTCTCTTAGAAATGAGGAAAACAGACAAAAAAGCTGTTCTGCTTTGTGGGTCTGATACTAGCTAGGGTTCTATGCTTCCAAAATTCACTAAATGATTTTGAAGTCTTAAATTATTTCTTTGTGTAAATATGCAATCAATAATGCCCGTCTGTCCGTCCGCTTGATTTTATTTTTTTTTTTCTTTAATTTTTAAAAGGAGAAGAATGACTTCAAGACCAAAAAATTTTTAAATCATTTAGCACTATGGCATGGTATTAGCTCAAATCGAAGCCTTAAAATCCAATACACTTTTTTGAAATTTTAAATAATTTGTTTATGAAAATGTTCAATAAATTATGTCTGTCCGTCTGTCCGTCCTTTAGAAATACTTTAGAAGCAGAGTTTTTTCCTTTAAGTAGACAAACAGTATTTTTTAAATATTTTGCACCAATGGCCTGTTTTTTTAATTTTCTTTAAAATCAATTAAAATATTTCCATATTGTATATTATATCTCATAACAAATAACTGTCCGTCTGTCCATTTAAATTATTTTCTTCCTTAGATTTTTTAAAAAGATCTATAGAGAAAACTGTTCACTACAAGAACATAAAAATCTGCTGAATAATTTGCACACTGGTCCTTCTATTATATAAAGTCTCATATATCAAAATCCATTCCAATTTGTCTGCGATTTTAAATTACTTTTTTATGCAAAATTAAATCAATTAAGTTGTTATATAAACTTTTAAACACCTCAATCAAAAGTGATAAGTGAAGGTATATTAAGTTTATCTGTCAGTCAGTAACACCTACAAAAATTATCACCAAAGTTTTGGCCAAACAAATTATATTAACTTGAAGGACATGAAAATCCGTCTGTCTGTCGAATTTAACTAAAGTCGAAGTCGAACTATATCCACCATGGCTGTTTATCCCGCTCACTAGGGCATATAAATAGTTCAAAAATATGGCCCTAACTTTGTCTGAAGTCCCTTTCCACAAATTCTCCACTTAAAATCACGTGAAATTGGTTGACCCATGTCCCATTTACAATGCCCCGACTTTTGCCCCATTATTAAATGGCCCGTTTCGACCATGCCTGTCATTCTACTTGTAGCAGCAAACGGATAATAGTTCAATAAAATATGGCCATATTGCTACTTAAAATCAGAAAAAAACCGTTATTATCCGTCTGCTGGATTATCCATCTGTTGTGCACGAATGGATAAATAATACAATAAAATGTGCCCACTGTCTGATCATATTAAATCAAAATCGGTGTTTATCAAATTATATTTGTCTATCCAATTATATGCCGCGTTCAAACGTTCAAACTAAAGTTGACAAAATTATTTCTTCTGCTTAGAAAGCAACTTAAAATCATGAAATTCAATTGGCTCTTGTCACTTAAACCATGTCCGTTTGTCGGTCCAAATTATATCAAAATCGGAATCGATTATCTAACCGAGCATCTGCTGTGTGCAAGCGGATAAATAGCTCTATAAATGTTGGCTAAATTCTTTTTAGATATTTTTCTGAAAACTCTATCGATTTATTCGGATTAAAGTTATTGGCAGAATTAGCTTTCTGTGTTGACTATAACCCGCACTTTAGTTCGTGGTACATTATATAGTAAACGTCAAGCAGATCCTATGATTCTCGGTAGACACACAAGAGAGGCTTTTAACCGGTGTAAAACATCCCCTATATTGATCAAATAATGACACTTTCATACAATGCTTCCTAAGCCGTAGCTGGTGAACGGGCATTTCAAAATTCGCCATCACCAAATAATGCATTCCGAATTATTTTATTTTCTCTATCTTTAGCATTTAAGTGGACTCCATATCACCTGAATGTATTATTAGAAACAAATTTAATGCCCAAATTCAAATCGATATGTTAATTTCTTCCATTTATTTTATAACTCGTGAAGAATATAAATTAATTAAACCGATTTATAGCTTAATTAAGTCTCTATTTCAATAATAATAAAAAAGAAGGAGATATGCAAAATATTTGGACAAAATTCGAAAAGACGATAATGAATAATCAGTTCAAAATTATTAACACAAAATTGTTTTCCTTTCACTTTCAAAAAAAACGTTATAGTTGGTAAAGCCCGACTGCTGTAATAAGCTACAGACAACGGTAAATCGACTCAGAAAATGATTCTGAGTCGACCGGAATACTCTGCGTGTTACAAACATCTGCATAAACGCATAATACCCCAATTACCTATGGTGGTGTAGGGTATAAAAATCTTAAACATAAATTTCTATTTAATTAAGTTCAAAAACAATTTCAATTTGACTTTATCTGAAAACATAAATAATTATTTTGAAAATTTATTTAAATTCCAAATCGATTTATTCGATTTTTTTTAATTTTATTTATTTTTCTGAAAAAACAAAATGATAATTTTTATAGGAAATTGTTTATAAAATACATTTTTTTTTGGCCATAAATTATTTTCTAAACGAAAACACAAAAATTTATATAAATATTTCAATACTCTAATAATTTACATCTCTTACTGTTATTTTAACATTGAACTTTGCAATGCATATTTATTGTTACAATAAAACAACAACAAAAAAACTAATAAATTATTATTATTTTTTCTCAAATTTATTTATTTATTGATATTTTATTTGTTGTCTAAACATTTTATCACCTTGAATTCGATATCAATAAAATCGTATTTCTTTCACAAAAAAACCTTTAAAAAAGAGCATAATTAAGTAGACATTTTTATGCACTTGTTACATTTCAAATGACATTTGTGTAGAAATAAAGTGACATTATTGAGATCATGAAAATCATAAACAAAACAAAATAAAATAAAAATAAAATTAATATTTTGATAACAAAATAAACTTAAGAGACACAGAAGAGATAATGGAAATTCTCAAAACATTTCCTTAAATAGAAAATTTTCAAATTTTTCTCTTAAAAGAGTACATTTTAAGAGAAAAAAACAAATTTTTTTATGAAAATTTTGGATAGAATTTTCTATGAGAAGAGAATTTTGAACAAAGTTTTCTATGAGAAGAGAATTTTGAACAAAGTTTTCTATGAGAAGAGAATTTTGAACAAAGTTTTCTATGAGAAGAGAATTTTGAACAAAGTTTTCTATGAGAAGAGAATTTTGAACAAAGTTTTCTATGAAAAGAGAATTTTGGAAAAAATTTTCTATGAAGAGAGAATTTTGAACAAAGTTTTCTATGAAAAGAGAATTTTGAACAAAGTTTTCTATGAAAGAGAAATTTGGACAAAATTTTCTATGGAAAGAGAATTTGGACAAAAATTTTCTATGAAAAGAGAACTTGGACAAAATTTTCCATGGAAAGAGAATTTTAGACAAAATTTTCCATGGAAAGAGAATTTTAGACAAAATTTTCCATGGAAAGAGAATATTAGACAAAATTTTCCATGGAAAGAGAATTTTAGACAAAATTTTCTATGAAAAGAGAATTTTTAACAAAATTTTCTATGAGAAGAAAATTTTGGACAAAATTTTCTAATAAAACAGAAATTTGGACAAAATTTTCTATAAAAAAGAAATTTGGACAAAATTTTCTATGAAAAGAAAAGTTTGGACAAAACTTTCTGTAAGAAGAGAATTTTGGACAAAATATTCTATGAAAAGAGAATTTTGGACAAAACTTTCTATGAAAAGAGAATTTTGGACAAAATTTTTTTAGGGAAAAAATCATTGAATAAAATTTTATATATATATATATATTATATTAAACCAAAATTCTTAAGAAAATTTGCTATAAAAATTAATTTCTTAAGAAATTTTACTATAAAATTAAAATTTGTTAAAACGTTTTCTTATAAAAATATTTGTTTCTGCAAACAAATTGCTTTATACATAAAAAAATTTCTTATGGAAAATTTCAATAAAAAATTTTCTTAATTAATTTTCTTTAATCTTTATCATTTCATTAATCCCATCTCTGCCAGCATCATCTTCATTTAGTTTTTAAAAAAATCACATATTTTATAATTTGCGATAATGTTAATTTGTATTTTATGTTGTTATTTTTTATTTATTAATTTGAAACTTTAACATTGTTTTTTCTTTTTGTTTTTGTATCAATTTAAATTGCGACAAAAAAAATTATTAATAAAAAAACATAAATTTTAATTGCAAAAAAAAAAAAAATAAAGCAAAAAATAATAACAGAAATCTAAAACGTATTTTGTTCATAAAATATGAAATGATTAAGTTAAATTTAAATATTCAGTCACATAAATAAATTAAAATTAATAACATAAGAAACAAATAATTTATTTCATGGAAAAATTGCGAATTTTAAATACTCTACTTTGAAAAAGAGTTTAATTAAATTTTTCGAAATGCGGAGGGTATTGAAGATTTTGTCCCATAACTTCTGTTCTAAGGGATGAAATTGGATAATTTTTAATAGAAGAATAGATAAGCGAATAAGGAATCGATTCGAAAAAGCTGACATGAAATCGGAAGAGAAATTTGGACAGGGGCTTGATTTCAACAGACAGATAAATAGAGAAAAAAACAATTAAATTTTTCTGATGTTTTTCAATTTAAGCTGATAACATTTTTTCTGCCGGGTATTTTGAACAAAATTTAAATAGAAAAAAAGGCTGCCAAATTAAGCATTAATCTGAATAAATTTCATTGATATCGGTTTAAAAGTTTGGTCGGGGAAATAACCCCAACAAAAGCTAACAAGAAGAACAAAAATAAAAATTTTCAAAAAGTTGTTAAAGTTTTTAGTTCATAACATTTTTTCCATTGGATAAATTTCTTTACTTTTAAGTATAGAAATGGCAAAGAATATAGAATATATTCTGAATGGATTTCAATTATTAAAAATTATTTCTTTGATCAAGGGAATGAATCGCACAAATTATTTTTAAATGAAAAATATCACAGCAAATATAAGGTCAATACACATTATGTGGCTTATAACTACTTTTCTGCTAGACAAAATGGACTTACTTTATATACGCAATTTCAGAACAAAATAACAAATAATCTCAGGGAATTTCAATAATTTCGGATTTGATATCTGATCAGGGGAATCATTCCCATATAAGAAAATTTAAATAAGAAGAAAACTTTAACCT
This sequence comes from Cochliomyia hominivorax, assembly GCA_004302925.2. Taxonomy (NCBI): domain Eukaryota; kingdom Metazoa; phylum Arthropoda; class Insecta; order Diptera; family Calliphoridae; genus Cochliomyia; species Cochliomyia hominivorax. The sequence goes on along the minus strand of PYHX02000158.1, from coordinate 89,947,857 downwards.
ATTTCAGAGGTTATTGTTAATTTTGTACTATAACTTTATTGTTTTGGATAAATTTGGATAATATTTAATAAGGAATTAAGTAGGAATATAATAAATAATCTGAGAGAATTTCACTGATTTTGGATCAGTATTTTCAACAGGGGAATTATTATATATAAAGGATAAAGTTAAAAAAAATAAATGAATTCAGTACAAAATTATTTCTCTGCTCCGGATAATTTTTTATAAGCTATTGATTACAAAACAGGAATAAATCTGAAAGAATATTGATTAATTTTACAAATTATTTTAACCATGGGAATGGTTCCCATGTAAGCAAAATGAAAAAAAATAATAATAATAAGATTTTTTCAGAGGTTATTGTAGATTTCGGATAATAACTATATTTCTGTTGGATAAATTTGGATAAGTTTAAATATGGCAATAACGCAGGATATAATAAATAATCTGAGGAAATGTCAATGAATTTGTGTCAGTGGTTTAATCAAGGGAATGATCTCTTATAAAAGGGTTAAAATAACAAAAAAAAAACGCAATTTTTCAGAGGTCGTTGAAGATTTTAATCCAATAGTATTTTCCCACTGGATAAATCCGGAAAATTTTTAATAGACAAAAAAAGGCAACAAGAATAGAAAATATTTTGTTGTAATTCTAAATAAATCGAAGAAATAGTTTGGGCAGGGGAATGGTTCCCACATAAACAAAAATTAAATAAATTAGCATCTTTCAGAAGTAATTGCAGATTTTGTTTCATAACTTTCTTTTTATTGGATAAATTTGGATAACTTTTAATGTGCTAATTAATAGGAATACAATAAAAAAATTGAGAGAATTACAATGAATTGGACTTAATATTTTAATGAGGTAATAATTCCTAAAAAAGGTACAAATAAACAAAATAGATGATCGAAGCAAAATGTGTTTTTTCAAAACTTGCAGCAGATTTTTAGACATAATTTGGGATATTTTTTAATGGATTATGGATAAAGTTAGCAAAACAAGTTTTAATCCAAGAGAATTTTAATTATTTTTAGTAAATAATTTAATTATGGGAATGACAAAAATAAGTGAAGTAAATAATTTTTTTCAAAGGTTGTTCAAGATTTGGCCTATAACTTTGTTTATGTTGGATAAATCAGGTTAATTTTACACACAGAGATAGATATAAATATAATAAATTATCTGTATGAATTTGACTGAGTTTAGGTTAATGTTCTCATTAGAACACAGATTTGCATAGATTCTTAAAATAAACATAAATGATGACTTAATTTTCAAAAGTTGCTGAAGATTTTGGTGTAAAACTTTTTATCTACTGGATAAATCTGGATAACTTTTAAACTACAAATAGGCATTGTAATACGAAATAATTTGGGAGAATTTTTATTTATTTGAGTGATAAATATGATCATGGAAATGATTGAAACTTAAACAAAAATATTTGAAGCAAATAACATTTTTTTCAAAGGTTATTAAAGATTTTGGACTATAACTTTTCTATGTTTGGATAAATTATGATAATTTTAAGCATAAACATAAATGGGAGTATGGTAAAAAATCTCGGAAAATTGCAATAAAATTCCAGCAAGTATCTTAGTGAAATTTTATACATAATTAAATTTAGCAAATAATTTAAGAAATTTGCATTTTTTTTGAGAGTTTGTGGGTTATTTTAGTCCATAACTTTCTTTATGTTAAATAAATTTGTATAATTTTCAAAAGCAAATTAGATAGGAATATAGCAAATAATCTGGGAAATTTCAAACTAATTTGAGGGATTAGTTTGATCATGGGAATGATTCCAACAGACAGACACATGCTGTAACATTTTTCTTATAAAACTTCTTGCAAATTGATTTAACAACAAAAATGAGTTTTTAAATTTAAAACATTTAATTTACTAAATAATTCCTTAGAATTTCCTACACAAAACATTACAATTTTAATTTGTCTACAATTAAAATTAAATCAACAAAACAAAACTTATTTAAAAATAATTAAATTTAATTGTTTTTCATTAAGAAAATAAATTAAAACAAATAAAAAAAAACTAAAAATTAATAAAACAAACTAATCAATTGTTAAAACCAACAACAAATAAAAAAACTATTTATTTTTTATTTTATTTTTTTATATTTTTAACAAAAAGATTTAAAAAAAATAATTTTTGCTCATTTTATTTTCAAAAAACAAAAAAAAAACGAGGGTGGTGTGATAATGCTTAAAAGCTTATTTATAAGCTGATTATACATTTTGTAAAGTATTTAATTTAATTAAGAAAAATATATAAAAATTTATTGAATATTTTATTTAATATTTATGTTAATTTTAAGTTAATAATACCTGATTCTTAGGTGGTCTTTTTTTCACATAAATATTTTCTTACCCTACACCATCACAAGTGGTGTAATGGGTATATTAACTTTGTCATGCCATGTGTAACGCTAAGAAAAATCATCTCAAACCCTCATTATGTATATGTAGTCTTGCATCAAATGAAAATCGATAAAGCTATGTCTCTCTGTCTGCCTGTAGCATCCACAGTAATTGTCAGAGCTTAGTGAAATTTTGCCTAAGTATTTGTTACAGTCCCGAAAAGTTTCCAGCAAAATCTATTTAGTTTATTAAACAAATAATGAACGATATCTGAGGCAACCTATAAGTTCAAGCGTAGAACTTTAATAAAATTGTTAACTAGAAGTCGTTAGATTAGAATGAAATTTCGCTATAACATTATGTCATGTGAACTAAATTAACATTCCAAAAATAATCAAAATCGGTTCAGTAGAAAAAAAATTATAGCTTAATATATAACTAATTCTATGACTCATTAAGTGCTCATGTGTAACACTTAAGAAACGTTCATGTGAAAGTATATGTAAGTGTGTATGAACGAACATAACGTATATACTGTGTTGGAGGGTATTAAAGAATCGGCATAGCCGAATACAGCTTTCTTACTGGTTTAAAATTCATTTTTTTTCTATTATTCAGACTTTTGTTTATCTGGGCTTTAAAGATCCATATCAGTTTATTATTATTTATAGATTTTTGTATGGAAAATAAATATTAACATATAAATGTTTATATTTGTTTTTTTTATAAATAAATTTAAATTAGTTTGCTTGTTACATATTTTATTCAAAAGCCAAAAAGCTAAAAAAACGATATAATTTGATCTTGATAATGTCAATAGAGACTTTTTTAAAGAAAATATTTATATAAAACAACTTAAATTATTGGTAGCATTTTTAAATTTGACTTTAATTTATTTTTATTTATTGAAAAAAAGAAATCAATAAATAAATAATTTTTTTTTTTCAAATAATTTCGAAAAAAGAACTATTTAACAGGTTTGGAAATGGTAAATGGTGTAAAGACGGAAACGGATCTAAAAAGGGGGATTATAAAAAAATTTTCTCTTTATCTGTAAGCTAAAATCTAAAACAGACTTAAATTGTTATTAATAAGATATAAATCGAAAATTTTTGCATAAATTATCATCTGTGGGATTCATTCCCCTCATCAAGCTATTTGCTCAAATAATTCAAACTAAACTCAGATTATTTCCTGTATTCCCACCTTATTTTCTATTGAAGATTATTGATGTTTATCAATCATAATAAAAGTTTCAGGAGAAAATCTCCAACAACTTCCAAGAATTTTATATTCTTTATTCAGAAATGGGAGTTCAAAAGGGGTGGGGGGAGGTGCGGGGTTACACAAAGAGAAATGTGAATAATTTACTTTAAATATAAAATAAAATTAATTTCAATTTGAAAAACCTTCATCCAATGTACGATAAGTTATAAGCAACACTTTTTTTCAACGACCGCCCTCTATAGGAATACTTCCCATGATCAAACTTTTACTAAAAATTATTTCAAATCTTTCAAAATCTCTCTTATACTTCAGCCCATTTTTCCTATTAAAAATTATTGAAAAAATGTATGTCCAAAAGTATTCAACAACTCCAAAGAATTGAATTTTCTTTTATTCAGTAACGGGATTAAAAAGGGAGTCCAACAAAGGGGAAAATTAATTCAGAGTTTTTAAAAATTAATCGAAATAATTCACTTAATCTATAAAATAAAGTTAATGACAATTTTAAAGATTTTCATCCATTCTACGTTATATTATTAGTAACAGTTTCTTGCCATTTGTGGGAATCGTTCCCCATTTTAAAATGTTTGCTTATAAATAATTCAAAATTCTTCCAAATAAATTCCCATATTCCTGTCTGTTATTCTCTAAAAAAATTTATTGAAATTTATTTAACAGAAAAAAAGTAAAACCTCTAATCTCAAACTTCCTTTTATTCAGAAACGGCGTTAAAAAGGGGATTTAAAAAAAAGAGGGAAATTAACACAATACGAGATTACGGGCGTACACAATTCTCTTTATAAATTTAAATCTTTGACCAATTAACAGTCGTTTATCCATTTTTGTTATGTTTTTGAAAAAAACTACGATTAAATCTCCATCTGTGGGAATCATTCCCATGAAATACCTAAAATTCCCTTAGATTTTTGTCTCTATTTCAATCTACTTTTCTTATAAAAGACAATTGAAAAGTGTCTATATGAAAAAGAGTTATGGACTCAAATGTGTGACAATAAAATAAAACTATTAATCTGACAACTGTGGGAATCTTTCCCACAATTATTAGCACGAAATTATTATTTCCTATGAACATTTTTCGGAAATTATTTATCAGAAAAAAATAAAATTATAGACAAAAATCTCAATTTACCTCTAAAGACTTAAATTTTCTTTTATTCAGAAACTGTTTTTCAAATAGATGTTGAAAAAGAGGCAAATTACCTAAACAACTTTAAATTCTAAATGTACAAGGGGTTGGCTTAAATTGTCTTTAATTATAAACTAAAATTTATGGCCAAGTTAAAACCGTTAATACAGTTTACGTCATAGTATTAGTGCAACAGACACGTATATTTTTCCATCTGTTGAAATCATTTTCATGATCAACAATTGACTCAAATTAGTCTTTTCTGAGATAATTTATTATTATCCTGCTTAAATTTCCTCTAAAAAAATTTCTGAATTTTTTCTAGCCGGAAAAAATTATGGACTAAAATCTCCAGGAACCTCTAAAAATTAAAATTTTTAAATATTTTTTTTCGTATTGAAAATTAGCGAGATTTATTCAGTCTCTCTCTCTCTCTCTCTCTCTCTCTCTCTCTCTAAAATCTTGAAATTTCGCTTTATTTATTTTTATCGTTTGATTTGAATAAAAAATTGTTTCTGAAATTATTTAGGAAGCAAAATCTGGTTTTGAAGATGAAGACGATATTTGATGACATTAAATTAGTAACAAATGTCGCAATCATTTATGGATATTCCGTTGAAGATTTATGAAGATTATTCAAAATGGAACAGTATTATTCAAGGTAATGACCACTTGGTCAATCGCTAGGCTGCCACTCCTTAAAAAAAACCTGTCATTTGGGATTAACTGACACATTCTGTTCATTTTGTGAACCAAAATCAGGTATTTGCCTTTATTCACATACGTTGAAATGTCGACCTCCTCTTCTCGAATCTTTTCAGAATCTCTCACAAAACTGTTAGAGGAATTATATTGTAAAAAATCAAGAGCTGTCAAGCCGACCACCCATCAAAAATAGTTATCTTAAATATGAGCACTGAGAGGAAATACTGCCAAACCGTTTATCCAACACAGTCCGCTGGAATCACTGTGATTGATATGTTACATATCTGACAATTTTCCAGGACGTATATATAAATGTTATATCCAAAAGAGTCTCAAGATTAAGAGATATGAGATCATCTGATTTATATTCTTTTTGTATTTTTAAAGATCTTTTTATCTGTTGAATTGTAGAACTCTGTATTTTTAGTGGAAATAATTCTTCTGAAATTTTGCAATCACTCATTAACATTTTAAACTGATTAAGAAAATAACGAAACATAATTAAAAACAGTAATTCAAACGATCATGAAATTTAATTGAAACAATTACGAAATTTAATTAATATTATCATTTTGGTGATGGTAGCAAAATCAAACAAAAAATTAATTAATATAAGCAATTTCGTAAGAAATTGAAATCATCTTAGATCCCATGGAATATACATTCTTGCATCAAATCAAAATCTGAGTCGATTTAGCTATGTCCGTCCGTCTATCTGATTTATGACAAAATATATATTGAAAATTATCAAAATCGGTTCAGTAGAAAAAAAGTTATAGCTAAAAATATAACTAATTTTGTGTGAGTGTGTTTGTACGAACATAACGTATCCACTTCACACGCCTTTGCGGTGAAGGGTATTGATAATTCAGCACAGCCGAACTTGTTTCAACTTCATTTTATTAATTTCAGCTTTTCTCACTCAATTTACACTTAAACAAAAAACACTGTAATAATTCTCCTAAAACTATTATTATCTCCTTAAAATAATATTTTTTCACTTTATATACACATATTTTTTATTATAATAATTATTAAAATATTTCATCATTTTGCACTGATTTCTTATTATTTCCAACAAATTGTTCTTTTTAGTTCTTTTTCGAATTTTTTCTTTTTTTTTTTGTTCCAAAAAGTCAATAAACAATTATCGTTATTTTAATAAAGTTTTCCTAATATTTTACTCAATTTTCAGTTAGAAAAACATTTTCTTACCATTTATGTCTTTAAGCCTAATAATTTGAAATCTCTTAAAAAAGTATAAATATTTTTCGTTATGGTTTTTTATGGTCTATAATTATTTATTTTTACGATTATGTTGTTGAAAACTAAAAATTATTAATATTTATATTTTGAGTTAAAAAAAAAAAAATAAATAAATAAATTTTAAATCGTTTTCTCGATTTATAATAATTATAAATAGATTTTTTTTGCCTTAAAATGGTTATAATAAATATAAGTGGCGTTTAAGGAAAAAAAACGCTAAAATAGATTGCGGAATAATGAAATAAATCGAGGTCGTTTCAATTTAGTTTTAGAGGAAAAGAATTGCTAATTTTAAGAGGAATTTAAAATATAGAAAAAGATTTTAGTTAAAAGATCTAAATCGAGTATTATGCTCTAAAAACAAAATGAGCTACAACTGAACTGGAACTAAAACTGAATTAGAACTGAACTGGAAAAGATCTAGAACTGAATTGGAACTGAACTAGAACTGAACTGGAGGTGAACTAGAACTGAACTAGAAAAAAACTGGAACTGAATTGGAGCTGAACTAGAACTGAACTCAAATTGAACTAGAACTGAACAATAAATGAACTGGAAGTGAACTAAAACAGAGTTGGAACTGAACTATAACAGAACTAGAACTGAACTAGAACTGAACTAGAAAGATCTAAAACTGAATTGGAACTGAACTAGAACTGAATTAAAACTGAATTAGAGCTGAACTGGAAGTGAACTAAAACAGAGTTGAACTGAACTAAAACAGAATAGATGTGAACTAGAAAAGATCTAGAACTGAATTGGAACTGAACTAGAACTGAACTCAAACTGAACTAGAACTGAATTAGAACTTAACTAAAACTGAACTGGAACTAAAACTGAATTAGAACTGAACCAGAAAATCTAGAACTGAATTGGAACTGAACTAGAACTGAACTAGAAAGATCTAGAACTGAATTCGAACTGAACTAGAACTAAACTCAAACTGAATTAGAGCTGAACTACAACTGAACTGGAAGTAACTAAAAGAGTTGGAACTGAACTATAACAGAACTAGAAAAGATCTAGAACTGAATTGGAACTGAACTAGAACTGAACTCAAACTGAACTAGAACTGAATTAGAACTTAACTAAAACTGAACTGGAACTAAAACTGAATTAGAACTGAACCAGAAAAGATCTAGAACTGAATTGGAACTGAACTAGAACTGAACTAGAAAAGATCTAGAACTGAATTCGAACTGAACTAGAACTAAACTCGAACTGAATTAGAGCTGAACTACAACTGATGCAAGTAAACTAAAACAGGTTGGAACTGAACTATAACAGAACTAGAACTGAACTAGAAAAGATCTAGAACTGAATTGGACTGAACTAGACTGAACTCAAGCTGAACTAGGACTAAACTAGAACTGAACTAGACCTGAACAATAACTGAACTAGAACTCAGTTAGTACTGAACTAAAACTGAATTAGAACTGAACTAGGACTGAATTATAACTAATAGAACTGAACTAGAACTCAGCTAGAACTAACTGGAACTGAATAAAGCAGAGTTGAACTACCTCCAATGCATCATAATAAATTTCCTATCAATAATCGGTTCTTCGGAAATAATTCTTTAACTTCTAAACCGTTAGAGTTATCTTGATGAAATTGCACATGATTAGAACTGAAGTATATTCGAGCAAATAAGATGAAACGAGATGAAGGCATGATTAAGACATTGATTAAAATTGTGATTTGAAAATATTAGATTCCAGATCTATAAAGATTCTTTCGCTTCCAAATATAAGAGTATTTAGTGCCTAAAGAAAGGGACATTTTTTATCTCATCCATGACGTTTTGAAGACGTTCGTAGAGAACGAAGTTAAATGGACTTTCAATTTCAAAAATGAATGAAAATCAAGGAAACTTTTAAGTCTTGCGAGAGAGAAAGTTATCTATTACGGAAATGTCATTACAGATGATCGAGCCAGACATGTGCGATACTTGTAGATGACTCCATTAATTAGGTGGTTGTACTGTCTCTGGCATTCTTTGGAAAGCTTCAAGCTATGCTACATGGGAAAGCATGGTTGAGATGGTTATCTGAATTAACATGTCGAATTTCGATATAATTGGTCAAAACAAAGGGATCAGCAATGCATGTAACCAATTGATATGTCCGTATGACAAGACCCACAGAACTAATTGATTTTTGTTAAGATAAAATAATTTATTGATTTTCTTCGTCATATTAAATTTGAATTGAAACATTAAATATTAAGATCATTTTGAAAAGAGTGCAAGATCATTACACTCTTTTCAACATTATTAAAAACGAATTTAAACACTAATGATCTTTAATAAAGGTCATTTTCAAAGCAATGCAATATTGTCCAAAAATTATCTGTATTTTTTTATTAAAATGCTACCGATGATAACAAAAAGATCAATAAAAATATAATTATTTCACACATTCCCTCAATCACCTAAATTGATTATAAACTCATTAAAACGAAATTTACTTTAGTCATTTAAACGAAAATTGTACTTTAATTAACATTTTATGACTTTTTTCTACAAAAGAACATAAAACAATAAATATTTAACACCTTTTTTCCTGCTTCTTGTTTTAATAATTCATTTTATGCGATCACTGAGTGATCATGACTATTTGCGTTAATATTTGGAACTTTTGTTTTCGACAAAAACAAAAAAAAAAGAAAAAATTCCCATAAAATTTATTTATTAATATTAATTTTTTGTATGCTCATTAAGTATTTAATGTTATTTCGTGATCATTTTTGTTTTATTTTGAGGTATTTTAAAGAAATTTATTTTGATACCCTACACCACCACAAATGGTGAAGAGGGTATATTAGGTATGTGATTCCGTGTGTAACGCTAAGAATGCTATTCTTCTTGTTCCTGAGAAGTTTTATATTTTAAGTCAGTATATTAAAAGATATAGATCGATATCTGAGGCAACCTCTCATTTCAAGGGAAGAACTTTTGTTTAATTGTCATGTGGTGGAGGGTATTGAAGATTCGGCTTAGCCGAATATAGCATTTAATTTTACGAACATTTTATAGCCTCCACTACCACAAGTCGTGAAGGGTACCCCTTAATCTGTCATTCTATGTGCAACATTTAGAAGAAGCCATAATCTGAGTCGATTTAGCTATGTCCGTCTGTCTGTTGTTGGCACGCTCACATCCACAATAATTGACAGTTCTCAATGAAATTTGTCCTGAGTATTTTTTATAGTCTTCAGACGATACCTTTTTAAAAGTCAGCAAAATCAGTTAAGTATATTTAAAGATATAGACCGATATCTGAGGCAACCTCTAAGTTCAAGTGAAAAACCTTCATAAAATTGTCAATTATTTATCGACAAATAAGTAAGAAATTTTGCAATTTTAAGTTGTATGTACTTCATTGTCATTCCAAGAATTATCAAAATCGGTTCAAAAAATTTATAGCGTGTGTTTTATTTAAGATAAACCTTTATATTGGAATACGTCTGTGTGTATGTGTGAGGGTGCATATACGAAACATAATTATTTTTGTCACTCGCACTTATGGTGTAGGGTATTGAAGATTCGGCTTAGCTGAATATAGCATTTTTACTTGTTAATTTTACGATCTTTTTTTTATAAAACACATTATCGTAATATGAGCTAAAATCTGTTAATAAAATTTATATATTTATGTTCGCTTTTTTTTTTTTGAGATCTATTAATTCAGGGTCTTTAACCAGAATATTAAATACAAAATATTATTTTTATTAAACCAAATAACTGACAGCTATTTAATGTTTACTTCCCATTAAGGCGCTCTATTTATTACCATTTTATGGCGATTTTGCTGCTTAAGTGCTCAGAGAAAATTTTTACGATCTGTCAGTTTTGTGCGTTTCATTGTTTTCTAAATGAAATTTTAAAATATTTTTTTTTATTTTAATTTTGTCAATTTAATTTGTTGTTAAAAAAAAAAACATCAATTTTGACCACCAACACCCGTCATCTTCATAATGTGGTACAAATTGGTATCTGAAATTGTTTTCTCTGTTTTATTACGATCTAATGGATTTTGCGGTTTTCTTATTTTATGTTTTTGATTTCACGAAAAAGTTATAAAAATGTTTTTTTTTTTTTTTAATAAAATTATTGCTTAATTTTGAAAATTAATATTTGGAATATTTAATAATTTTGAAATGAAAATTATTAAAAAAAATAGATTGAATATAAGAAACAAAAACAGGCTGAAACAAAATTTGAAGACAAATTTGAAATTTTAAAAAAAAATGACAAGATCTTTTTCGTTTTAAAGATCTTGAAACTGACCCTCAAACAAAAACTAAATGAAATCTTAAACTAATTCTAGTTCTTTTCATATTCATAAACAACATAATTTAGTTCAGATTGTAACTCAGACTCTAATTCAAATTCAAATTCTATTCAATTCTAGTTGAAATAAAAGTTCTGATTCTAATTTAGATTTTTAACCTCAACTGACTTCAGTTCAGATTCCAATTCCATTTCTAGTTCCAATTTTTATTTCTAATTCCAGTTCAGATTTAGTTTTGTTTCTTGGCTGATACCAGACAAGAAACAGAACTGATTATATTCGGTTCTAGTTCAGATTCTATTTCTGAATATTCTAAATTTAAAATAAGATTCGCCTTCCGACTTTTGTTTCAGTTCTAGTTCAGTTCCAGTTCAGTTCTAGTACAGTTCCAATCAGTTCCAGTTCAGTTCCAGTTCAGTTCCAGTTCAGTTCCAGTCAATTCTAGTTCAGTTCTAATTCAGTCTAGTTCAGTTCCAGTTCAGTTCTAGTTCAGTTCCAGTTTAGTTCCAGTTCAGTTTTTAGTTCAGTTCCAGTCAATTCCAGTTCCAGTTATAGTTCAGTTCTATTTCAGTTCTAGTTCAGTTCTGCCCAGTTCTGGTTTAGTTCTGAACTATTTTTTTGCTGTCTTAATGGTTAAAGTTTTTTTTCTTGCCACGCCTTACATTTAAATCATTTGGTATTCACTATTGAACGACTGTGAAAACTTTTGGGTAACGGTGTTAAAGAAAACGTCGACGTTTGATCCATCGTCAACCTTTATTATTGTCCATCCTCACTTATTGTGAATCAGTTCAACATCATAAAATTATGATCGTAAAAATCTGATTAAATTTAATTTAAAATTTATGACTCTTTTTCTATTTGTTTGGGAACAATTGTTACACTATGTTTTTGGGACATAAAAATAAATGTTTTACGATAAAAATGTTTTAAAAAATGTCATAAAAATATTTAACAAAAAAATCAGTTCAAACAATATAATTAAACTGAAAATAGTCAATAACAATTAAAA
>PYHX02000158.1:89897861-89935729 GCA_004302925.2 Cochliomyia hominivorax | reverse complement strand
TACGATAACAAAGAGGCCCACTTCTTTATAGGTGGCACCATGATCGATAATTTCGCTAAACGAGCCGTAGGTGGCGATGATGGTAGTGAAGAATACAACCAAACAATACATGCCATACATGTTGGAGTAGGCACGACCTAGAAAGAAAATAACGGAGCATTATTATTGTCTATGGTCTATTCCATAGACAAGTCTATGGTCTATTCCATAGACAAGTCTATGGTCTATTCCATAGACAAGTCTATGGTCTATTCCATAGACAAGTCTATGGTCTATTCCATAGACAAGTCTATGGTCTATTCCATAGACAAGTCTATGGTCTATTCCATAGACAAGTTTATGGTCTATTCCATAGACAAGTCTATGGTCTATTCCATAGACAAGTCTATGGTCTATTCCATAGACAAGTCTATGGTCTATTCCATAGACAAGTCTATGGTCTATTCCATAGACAAGTCTATGGTCTATTCCATAGACAAGTCTATGGTCTATTCCATAGACAAGTCTATGGTCTATTCCATAGACAAGTCTATGGTCTATTCCATAGACAAGTCTATGGTCTATTCCATAGACAAGTCTATGGTCTATTCCCATAGACAAGTTATGGTCTATTCCATAGACAAGTCTTTAGTACCTTCCATAGACAAGTCTTTGGTCTATTCTATAGACAAGTCTATGGTCTATTCCATAAACAATTCTATGGCTCAATCCATAGACAAGTCTACGGTGTTTTCCATAAACAAGTCTTTAGCCTATTCCATAGACTAGTCAATGATCTATTCCATCGACAAATCCTATGTCTTAAACAAGTCTATGTCATACTTCACAGATAATGTGTGCGGTCTGTTCCATAGACAAATCTATGATCGAAGTCCATAGTATATTCCATATACGGGACTTTGATCTATTCGATAGAGATGTCTTTGGTTTATTCCAGAGATCAATGTATGATACATTTGACAGACTAATCAATGGTCTATTCTTTAGACCCATTTAATGTCTATTTTGTAGAAAAATCAATAGTCTGTTCAATACACAAATCGATGGTCTACTCCAGTGGTCTAGTTCATAGGACAATCTACATTTTATTTCATTGAAGTACGAAATGAAATGTATCTCACCTAATTGCTGCATCATGTGACTCAAGTCCACCCATAAATGTCTATATTCCGTTAATTTTTCTGCGGGTTTATCACCCTTCAATGTGGTTTCCAAAGAATCCAATAAAGCTCTGCTTGCAGTTCCAAAGGCATTACAATTTATATACCTAAATCAAAAGCATCGTTTCAATGCCTCTAAAAGTCTTCATTTGAAATTGTTTCACTTACCACAAACTACAAAAGCAATTCAACATAGCAATAATCGGATAATAGGCAAAGGTATACCATAATTCAAAATCGGGTTGTAAAAAGTATTGCGACAGATTGATCATGATACTTAGAAGCCAAGAACATATACATAGAGTCCAAGTTAAAGCATATAAATTCGGAAACACTATAGGAGTACCGGTAACCTTCAAAAATTTCAACTGATAATTAGTCCACATATTTTTGAATATTGCCACTTGGGGTCCATGTCTCCAACTGGCCACCGGTAAGAGGAAATTCGTAAATAATAAACTGATAAAAATTATATTATAAATCGCTTCATCAAATCGCTTATCGGAATTTGTTATAAAATTATTAACTCTCTCCTTCAAGACCAAAACAACCAAAGTCGTTTGTATGGAATAGATGACAATGGCATGTAGAACCTGTTTTGATTTCCAAGAGAAACCAGTTCGTGGTAAATTCTCTATTGGCGGATTACGATGTATCGGCATGACGCCCATTATTTGAAAAAGAACCAAAAGGCTTTTGGTGGTATGATAAAAAGAATCATGTTTATCCAATAGCTTGGGATCATCCACAGTGTCATGTTTACGCACATAATAATCGGTTAAATTTTTCACATCACTACGAGCCAGAATTTCCAATTTTTGACGAAATCTCAATTCATCTTGAAGAAATTGTTTTTGATTAGGATTTAGAACAGGAGCAATTTTTAGAGGTGGTTCTTTGGTGGTAACTGAAGCCCAAAAGGCCATATTGATGCGAGCGATTTTAGTGTTGTTAAACGTTACACTGAACAATTAAAACTGTAATAGTGGCCAGAGCTTTTCTGAATGCGCTTTAAAACATTTGGGCATTTAAAATTCATTGATTACTTCTGCTTTCGGGGTAAATATTTGTTTTCGAAGGGAATAATTGATAGAGGGAAACTTTTATATTCCAAAGGGGTGGAATTATAAAAAGTTAACTGTAACTAGTTTTATTCGTAAACTATAAAAGTATTTTAGTCTTTTGAAGGAAAAAAAGTCTACAATACTTGTTGATTGCAAAACAAAAATCTAAATGCTCCAAATTCCAAATGTTCTACATTCTAATTGGAAATCACTCTAATAAGTTCGACGTCTACTCTAATCACTAGTATGGAACTTAAACTGAAGAAATCAACTAGAACTGAACTAAACTAGAACTGAAATTAAGCTGAACTAAAATTGAACAACAATTAAACTAAATCTGAACGAGAACTAATGTAGAACTGAACTAGAACTGATCTGGAACTGAACTAGAATTGAACTAAAATTGAAATAGAACTGAATTTGGACTGTACCATAACTGAACAAGAACTGAATTAGGATTGTCTTAGAACTAAACTAGAACTGAACCAGATCTGAACTAGAACTGAACGAGAACTAAAGTAGAAATGAATTAGAACTGAACTAGAACTGAACGAGAACTAAAGTAGAAATGAATTAGAACTGAACTAGAACTGAACCAGAACTAAAGTAGAACTGAATTAGAACTGAACGAGAACTAAAGTAGTACTGAATTAGAACTGAACTAGAACTGAACGAAAACTAAAGTAGAAATGAATTAGAACTGAACTAGAACTGAACGAGAACTAAAGTAGAAGTGAATTAGAACTAAAGTAGATCTGAATTAGAACTGAACGAGAACTAAAGTAGTACAGAATTAGAACTGAATTAGAACTAAAGTAGAACTGAATTAGAACTGAACTAGAACTGAACGAGAACTAAAGTAGAACTGAATTAGAACTGAACTAGAACTGAACTAGAACTGAACGAGAACTGAACTAGAACTGAACGAGAACTAAAGTAGAACTGAATTGGAACTGAACGAGAACTAAAGTAGAAATGAATTAGAACTGAACTAGAACTGAACGAAAACTAAAGTAGAAATGAATTAGAACTGAACTAGAACTGAACGAGAACTAAAGTAGAACTGAATTGGAACTGAACGAGAACTAAAGTAGTACTGAATTAGAACTGAACGAGAACTAAAGTAGAAATGAATTAGAACTGAACTAGAACTGAACGAAAACTAAAGTAGAAATGAATTAGAACTGAACTAGAACTGAACGAGAACTAAAGTAGAACTGAATTGGAACTGAACGAGAACTAAAGTAGTACTGAATTAGAACTGAACTTGAACTGAACCAGAACTAAAGTAGAACTGAATTAGAACTGAACTAGAACTGAACAACGAAACTAAAGTAGATCTGAACTAGAACTAGAAATGAACAAGAGCTGAATTAGAACTAAATCTGAACTTCAGTCTAAAGTAGAATCGGAATTAGAACATGAACTGTACCGAGCTTAAATCTATTCTGAAATCAGAATTAGAGTTTGAAATGAAATCCGAGAGTCTGACGTACAAACTGAAGTAGAATCTGAACTGAAATCTTAACTCTAATGTTAATTGGATTTTTAACTAAATCTCAAGAATTTAAATTAGAATTTGAAGTAAAATCTGATCAAGAAACTAAATTAAAGTCTGACCGAAACTACATTCTTAACTAAAATTTGAATTGATATTGAACTGGAATCTCAACTAGAATTATAAATCTGAATTAGTATCTGAACAAGAATCTGAGGTGGAATCAAAAACAGAATCTAAACTTAAATTTGAACAAAAACTCAAAAATCACAACAATTTTCAAAATTGTTTTCTGCCCCATTTTATTTTAAATTTTAAATACTTCCAAGTCCCACCTATAATTTAAATGCGGGCCACATCGCGTGCTAAACCCTAACCAGACTCTTGTTAAACAAATTATTTAATGCATTTCAAGTGTAAAACTTATGTAACCATTAAAGTTTATTTACCAAATTCACAAGTAAATGGCGACTAAACAAAATAGCTGATAAATAGTTTTCAACCAACTGTACGACACCAAGGACCTGGGGAAATAAATAACGTGTTTAAAAAATGTATGTACAACCTCAACAACCGTTATATAACAGTAATCCTATGAAACAGACTTTAAAGCAAAAGAAGGCCAATAGAAAAACTACCGTTTGTTGGGAAAAAGTGAAAAACTTTTTGTTAAGTATTTGGAATTATATAAAATTATATTTGGAAATCTGCTGTGTCCATTGTTATGCGTATCTGGTCAAGAATGGGTTAACAAAATTGGAAAGAATTTTCTGGTTAATTCTAATGATAATTTGTCATTATTTTTGCTTTTTCATAGCGATGCAAGCCATCACTAGGTTTATGAATAAAAACAGTTATGTGGGTATTGAACGGAACTATTTCGATTGGAATACGACTTTGCCCAGTGTGACCATATGTCCCATGGAACGATTAAATCATGAGAAATTTAATGATTTTTGCGAGTGAGTGAAAAAGGGGATAATTTTTGAAGAAAAGTTATATTTAATGAGATTTTTTTTCCAGAATTAACGATATCACCGGTAAACATAAAGAAGAATTCTTCGATTTTCTGGAACATTTAGCCAATTCAACTTATTTTAATTTCCAAGATATTCCTCACCATAGAACCGTGGAAGGAACTTTAGATCGTTTGGCTATAAAACCTAATAAATATATGGAACTTATCTATAATCTAACAGCCGATGAGACCATGAATCCCAATGAAAAGCAAAGAGTCCGCACTGTGGATAATGGGGCCAATATTCATACACGTCAGATTTTAACGGAATATGGTCTTTGTTATATGACCAATAGTTTTTTACCCAATGAATACACTTCACGTTATTTGATATTTGGTGAATATCCCGAAAGAAATATATACGAAGAAGAAGCCCAAGTAAGGCCAGTACAGCAGGGATCATTTCCCGATAAATATATAGATTTTAATTTTATAGGATTTCAATCGGCCATGGATGTGAGTACAATTTGTTTTTTTTTTTTATCTAAGTTATCAAGTTTTATCAAAATTATCTTTGATAGTTTTATGGTCACAGTGCTTTCGATGTCATGAAAGTGGATAATAATTTTGGTTATACAACCGAGAATTTGTATTATGAACCCACAGTTACGGAAATTACTACTGATACAAATTTTGAATTGTAAGAAATTTTCATTTGTTTTATAAATCTTTATAAAAAATTTAATTTATTTCACTTTCACAGTGGTGCGAATATACGCCAACGTAATTGCCGTTTTAATCACGAGTCCAATTTAACACATTTTCCGGTTTATACCAAAAATCTCTGTATGCAGGAGTGTCGCCTTCAGTTGGTCTATAAAGTTTGCAAATGTATACCACATTTTTATCCAAATCGGTGTAAGTTAAAGAGAATATTCTCTTGAAATTATCCAAAGAATAACTGAAGTCCATATTAGCATCGAGATTGGAATAAGAACTCGATAGACAACTAGAATCTGAACTATAATAAGAACTAAAATCAGAATTAGATTTACGACTAGAATCTGAATAAGATTACAAAATTGGGCTAGAACCTGAACATGATGCCTAAACCGAAAATCACAACTAAGATCTAAACTAGAACCATAACACATCTCTGGTCTAATTATTAAACAAGAATTAGAACTATTCTTTGGACTGGTATTTGAACTAGAATCTTTCATATAAATCAAAAACAGAACAAGAATCGGAAAAAGAATTTGAATTTAAATCTAAATTAGAATAAAGACTTAAATCTGCACTAGGATATGAACTATAATCTGATTTAGAGTTTCAACTAAAATCTTGACTAGAATCTGAACTGGAATCTGCAC
The DNA here is from genome assembly GCA_004302925.2 of Cochliomyia hominivorax. Classification (NCBI taxonomy): domain Eukaryota; kingdom Metazoa; phylum Arthropoda; class Insecta; order Diptera; family Calliphoridae; genus Cochliomyia; species Cochliomyia hominivorax. The sequence continues at coordinate 89,929,676 of PYHX02000158.1, read as the reverse complement.
CAGAATCTGAATCAAAATCTGAATTTGTATGTGAATTAAAATCTAAACTAAAATATGAACTAAGACCCGGACTATAATCTGAATTAGAATATGAACTGATATCTGGTATAGAACCTGAACCAGAATCTGGACTAAAATCTGGTCTAGAATCTGAACACGAATTAGCATTAAAATTAAAATCAAAAACAGAACTACAATAAAATTACAGCTGAAATATGAACTCAAATCTTTTCTACAATATGAACTGAAATATAGACAATAATCTGAATTAGAATCAGAACTAAATTCTGGACTAGAATCTGAGCTAAAATCTAAACTAGAATATAAACAAAAATCTAGAATCAAGACAACAAAAAGACAAGAATCTGAACTAAAATCTGAATTAGAACCGAAATCTAAATAAGAATCTTTATTATTATCTGAACAAGTATCAAAACTGAAATCTGTAACAAAATCGGAATTATAAAATATTAAAGCAAAACTACAGTGTGAACTGTGCTGATTCTATTTGTGTCAATCGAAAATAGACCCAGAATTAAAATCGGAATTAAAAATGAAACAACAAACAGAACCGAAATAAGAAATGGAATCCGTATTAGAATCAGAATCTGACTGTAAAGTTAAACCGGAATTTGAAATAGAATAAATGTGAATTAAAGAAAAAAACCCTCTACAGAGTCATAACCGAAACTCTCACCCTCTCTTTTCTGAGATCTATGAAGTTCAAAGATCTCTCAGGGGCGTAATTATAAAAAGTTAAAAAGTTCATAAATAAAATTTAAATATTTTCCAATGTTTAATTCCATAATTCCAAATTCTTTACTTTTATTCTTTTAAATAGTTGGATCCGTCAAGCGTGTTTGCGATTATAAAACTTTAAGGGAATGTTTTCCTAGACACACAGGTATTCTATTTTAATCAATTTAAGACTTAAAAAAAACAAATTTAATGACTTCGATTTCAGCTTATTTTCTTAAAATGTATCGCACAGTTGCACACAATAAAATCGAAGATATAGCACCCTGCTATTGTATGCAAAACTGCATGAACTCTGTTATCAGTTTGAGAGTATCGGTGGGTATATAGAAAACAGATCTATTAAAATTTTTTCAAGACAAATAATTCATTAAACTTAAATCGAATTTATCTAGTTTCTCACTAAAACTAAAGAGTTTTTTGGCGGTAAAGGTACCATACTATCTATGAAAGAGTGGCCCACTGTACGCTTTAAGCGTCAAATTATATTCACTAATACCGATTTAATGGGTGAGTTGTCTGAACATGTCACTGATTACTTTGAATAAAAATTTTATATGCGATTTTATTACAGTTTCTATTGGTGGTACAGCTGGCTTGTTTTTGGGTTTTAGTGTTTTGGGTGCTATTGAGATGGTCTACTTTTTTACTATGCGTTTGCTGTTTAATTTACTGGGCTACAAATTGCAATGATTTAATTAAAATCATTTTTATTTGAGAATTTTTAAGCATAATAAAATATGTTTGCGCCACTTATCAATCTTTTTTAAAAAAAGTTTCTTTTATTCTAGAACTGAACCAGAACTGAATTAGAACTGAATTAGAACTGAACTGGAACTGAACCAAATCTGAACAAGAAGAATTAAAACTGAACAAGAACTGAAATAAAACTTAACTTGAACTGAAGTAGAACTGAACATGAACAGAACCAATTCTGAACAAGAACTGAAGTAGAACTGAACTAGAATTGAACTAGAACTGATTAAGAACGGAACTAGAACTGAACCAATTCTGAACAAGAAGAATTAAAACTGAACAAGAACTGAAATAAAACTGAACTTGAACTGAATTAGAACTGAACACGAACTAAACTAGAATTGAACTAGAACTGATTAAGAACGGAACTAGTACTGAATTAAAACTGAACAAGAACTGAACTTGAACTGAAATAAAACTGAAATTGAACTGAACTAAAACTGAATTAAAACTGAACAAGAAACTGAACAAGAACTGAAGTAGAACTGAACTAAAACTGATTTAAAACTGAACAAGAACTGAAGTAGAACTGAACTAAAACTGAATTAAAACTGAACAAGAACTGAAGTAGAACTTAACTAGAATTGAACTCAAACTGAATAAGAACGGAACTAGAACAGAAGTAGAACTGAACTTGAACTGAAATAAAACTGGACTTGAACTGAAATAAAACTGAATTTGAACTGAAATAAAACTGAACTTGAACTGAACTAAAACTGAATTAAAACTGAATAAGAACTGAACTTGAACTGAAATAAAACTAAACTTGAACTGAACTAAAACTGAATTAAAACTGAACAAGAACTGAAATGGAACTGAACTTGAACTGAAGTTGAACTGAAATAAAACGGAAGTTGAACTGAAATAAAACTGAACTTGAACTGAAATGGAACTGAACTTGAACTGAAATAAAACTGAACTTGAACTGAACTTGAACTGAACTTGAACTAAACTAGAACTGAATAAGAACTGAACTACAACTTAAATAGAATTGAACTAGAACTGACTAAAAGCTGAACTACAACTTAAATGGAATTGAACTAGAACTGAATTTGAACTGAAAAAAACTGAACTTAAACTGAAATAGAACTGAACTTGAACTGAAATAAAACTGAACTAAAATTTAACTAAAACTGAAGTGAACTAGAGCTAAACTAAAACTTAACTAAAATTGCACTAGAACTGAACTAGAATTACACTAGAAGAGAGCAAGAACTTATTTAAATCAGAACTAGAACTGAGTTGGAATATATACAAGATCTGAACTCGAACTGAACTAGCATATATACAAGAACTGATCACGATCTAAATTGGGACTGAACCAGATTTGAATAAGCGATATGTAAAAAGATCATTAAATAAAAAGATCATTTTTTTTTGTTTTTGTTTTTATTATTTTTCTCTTTTTTATTAGTAGTGCCTCTTGTTTTTCTCTGTATTGTCTTAATTTTATTAATTTAAGTAATACAAAATTATTTATCTTCTTCTTTTTCATTCTTTTCATATATAAAACGTTACATTTTAACTATTCGATTGGATTTTTGTTTTTGTTTCGCATTTAAATTATTAAAAAGAAAAGAAACTAAAAAAATAATAAAACTTCATAAAAAATAAACTTAAAAATTAAAGAAATTAAATTACAGCAATAAAAAAACGCCTACAAAATCTTCGCTCACAATACTCTGTCTCTCGGACTCTCTCCTTCTGTCCATCGTTCTTTTTTTTCTTTTTTGCTTAAAAAGATCTTTTGCTCTCATCCTGCTAAACTGCAAGAGTAACAACATTTATTTTTATAATACTCATAACTGCAGAGTTTTGCTTTGACAGCCCATTGGCAATTGGAAATTTCATCAGAACATTTTGGAACTAGAGAGGCACCATCATTTTGTATGCGATCATAACGATTTTCTAAAAGAGAAAGAATTTAAGAATCTTTTTGATAAAATTTTAATTTGTTAACGAACGAATGTTTGTTTACCTTCGCATTTGTGGGTATTGCAACTGCGATAAATGGGTTCTCTTATGGAATAACGGCATTTATTGGACTCTCTCAAAATGTTATTGTGATTATCATATTCCAAACATTTGACAGTACGTCTCTGAGTGCCAGTATTACAGGTTTTGGTACACTGAAATTAATTTTAATATATAAATGAAAGTTTGGGGATTGTTTTAGTTTAGGGACGTACCTCAGACCATTCTGAATAATGCCATCTAGGGCCACAATACTCAACTTCTTCGTGAGAACATTTTTCAATGTTGGTGGGTTTCAATTCCGGTTTACAATCCTCATCATCCACTATAAGTTGATTTTGTATACACAGTACCTGTCTGGTCCGGGTCAAATTGAAACAATTACCATTACAGGGAGTCCAGGGACCAGCAAACCATTCTCCGTTTTCACAATTTTCAGATCTTTCACATATACGTGTTATTTCCGGAGTAGCCCGTATATCACATCTTTCCGAATTCGGTTTTGAGCGATCACAATATATAGTTCTATATTCCACACCACTACCACAATCCGCAGAACAATATTGATTCCAGTCAGACATTAACCAAGTACCCGCCCTTTCGTTGCGTCGAATAGAAGAAGCATTAGGACTTAGACCATGTAAACGATAACGTTGATTAGAACGTCTACGATTTTTGGGACAATCACAAGGTTTCTTAACAACCGGTTTCTCTTCCATACAAGCGGAATTATCTACATGAATCACAATGCCGGAAGCCAATTCTTGAACACAACTCAATTCACGCTCTTTAAATCCCTCGCCATGGTGACAACGACATTCGGACCAATCATCTAAACGCCAATAAGCGGGACAGGGTTGAGTATTACATCTTAAGAGATTTTCATTTATGACAGGCTTCTCCGAATGCATACATCTTCTTTGGGAATAATAACGTAAAGGATTTTCTCTTACGCAACGGATAATGGGAGTTTGAGTACCTCCTCCACAGGATTTGGAACAGGTACTAAAGCCCACCACTTTCCAATTGAAACGACGACGTTTTGAACTATGACTAGCACTAATGGCTGAATCTTCTATACCCGCCTTTAAAAACCCATCACTTTCCACAGAGACCTCATTTTCTTCAGAATCGGAGGTTATGGGGAGTAAATATTCATATTTGATACCGGGATTTATAGTCTTACTGTAGATCTGTAAGGAAAGGAGAATATTTACAAAAAAAGAAGAATACAAATTTTGGGGTTTTGTTTGCCACCATTAATTCCACATTATCTGTTATAGGTCCCGTACAAGTCACCCATTCTGTAACACCTTCACCATGCTCCTGTAAACCATCTAAACGATGATAATCAAAGACGGCACCAGCTGCTTCATAGACACCACTCTCCGATACAGAATTATCACCATTTATTATATAACCATCTTCATCAGTACTTAGCACTACAGAAATTTTGATTTATAATAAATCAAGGGTCCAGAGTTAAGATATTACTCAGAAGGGTTTCAAAATTGGTTGTAGAACTTACCCAACAAATTCATGCTATTTTTCAATTCGGTTATGGAAATATTTGAAGCTCCGGCTGGTATAGTGGCCACATGTATATAAGCATCATCGGGTAAGGGATCCCGAGTAAATAGACCCGTTATAGGACGACACAATAAACCACCACAACTAACTGCACCACTATTGGCAGACAGACCTGTTATAATACCGCTGGCGTGTATGGCCTGAAAAGAGCAGGACAGGAAGGAATTTAAAATCGTTTCAAAATATTTACATTCAGGACCCTAAAATTTCAGATCAAAGTAATACTCACCAGTAATATTATAAATAATTTATTTAACATTTTTGTTGGAAACAAAATTGATTTATTTCAAGAAATCGAAAAAAAAATTATCTAAATAAAAATAAAAAAAAATCAAATAATTTCAAAGACCCTCGTATTCCCAATTTTTATAATTTATCGCCATAATTCGTTGTAATATCAATTTTAAATAATTTATGTCGTTACAAGTTTACTTGAAATTTAAAACAGATTCATACTTTTATTTTATCTCTTAAACTTTGTTTTTTTTTTCAAATTAATTACCCTCCTTTTTACAAGATTACTGGTTAATCTTGTAAAATCTCTATAAATCACTTAATATTTCAAATTAATTATTCAGATAAGAAAAATTATATAAAATCATGTGAATAACGAATTAGACCTCCTACTGATTAATTTAGTAGTTTTTCTTTTTAAGTGTTAAAGTATTTTTAACTTTAATTCAAAACTTAACATAATTAAGTAATTAATTATAATATTCTGTGATCTTTTTGTCATTTTTTACAGAAGACAAGATAATCAAGTTTAAGGTATTTCGACTTAAATTATTTAAATTGTGGGTGTTTATTTGAAAACAACTTTAAATGTTTAAAATATTCAATAAAAATTATTATTCGGGAAACAGAGGTTCCAAAAATTTTTTTCTATAAGAAGAGATTTTTTTTTAATTTTCTATAAGAAGAGAATTTTTTGCAAAATTTTCTATAAGAAGAGAATTTTTTGCAAAATTTTCTATAAGAAGAAAATTTTTTTGCAAAATTTTCTATAAGAAGAAAATTTTTTTGCAAAATTTTCTATAAGAAGAAAATTTTTTTGCAAAATTTTCTATAAGAAGAAAATTTTTTTGCAAAATTTTCTATAAGAAGAAAATTTTTTTGCAAAATTTTCTATAAGAAGAAAATTTTTTTGCAAAATTTTCTATAAGAAGAGAATTTTTTTGCAAAATTTTCTATAAGAAGAGAATTTTTTGCAAAATTTTCTATAAGAAGAGAATTCTTTGCCAAATTTTCTATAAGAAGAAATTTTTTTAAAAAATTTTCTATAAGAAGAGATTTTTTTTTTAATTTCTATAAGAAGAGAATTTTTTGCAAAATTTTCTATAAGAAGAGAATTTTTTTGTAAAAGTTTCTATAAGAAGAGAATTTTTTGTAATATTTTATATAAGAAGAGAATTTTTTGTAAAATTTTCTATAAGAAGAGAATTTTTTGTAAAATTTTCTATAAGAAGAGAATTTTTTGCAAAATTTTCTATAAGAAGAGAATTTTTTGCAAAATTTTCTATAAGAAGAGAATTTTTTGCAAAATTTTCTATAAGAAGAGAATTTTTTGCAAAATTTTCTATAAGAAGAGAATTTTTTGCCAAATTTTCTATGAGAAGAGAATTTTTTGCAAAATTTTCTGTAAGAAGAGAATTTTTTTGTAAAAGTTTCTATAAGAAGAGAATTTTTTGTAATATTTTATATAAGAAGAGAATTTTTTGTAATATTTTATATAAGAAGAGAATTTTTTGCAAAATTTTCTATAAGAAGAGAATTTTTTGCAAAATTTTCTATAAGAAGAGAATTTTTTTGTAAAAGTTTCTATAAGAAGAGAATTTTTTGTAATATTTTATATAAGAAGAGAATTTTTTGTAAAATTTTCTATAAGAAGAGAATTTTTGTAAAATTTTCTATAAGAAGAGAATTTTTTGCCAAATTTTCTATGAGAAGAGAATTTTTTGCAAAATTTTCTGTAAGAAGAGAATTTTTTGCAAAATTTTCTATAAGAAGAGAATTTTTTGCAAAATTTTCTATAAGAAGAGAATTTTTTTGTAAAAGTTTCTATAAGAAGAGAATTTTTTTGTAAAAGTTTCTATAAGAAGAGAATTTTTTGTAATATTTTATATAAGAAGAGAATTTTTTGTAATATTTTATATAAGAAGAGAATTTTTTGCCAAATTTTCTATGAGAAGAGAATTTTTTGCAAAATTTTCTGTAAGAAGAGAATTTTTTTGTAAAAGTTTCTATAAGAAGAGAATTTTTTGCAAAATTTTCTATAAGAAGAGAATTTTTTGCAAAATTTTCTATAAGAAGAGAATTTTTTGCAAAATTTTCTATAAGAAGAGAATTTTTTTGCAAAATTTTCTATAAGAAGAGAATTTTTTGCAAAATTTTCTATAAGAAGAGAATTTTTTGCAAAATTTTCTATAAGAAGAGAATTTTTTGCAAAAATTTTCTGTAAGAAGAGAATTTTTTTGCAAAATTTTCTATAAGAAGAGAATTTTTTGCAAAATTTTCTATAAGAAGAGAATTTTTTGCAAAATTTTCTATAAGAAGAGAATTTTTTTGTAAAAGTTTCTATAAGAAGAGAATTTTTTGTAAAATTTTCTATAAGAAGAGAATTTTTTGTAAAATTTTCTATAAGAAGAGAATTTTTTGCCAAATTTTCTATGAGAAGAGAATTTTTTGCCAAATTTTCTATAAGAAGAGAATTTTTTGCAAAATTTTCTATAAGAAGAGAATTTTTTGCAAAATTTTCTATAAGAAGAGAATTTTTTGCAAAATTTTCTATAAGAAGAGAATTTTTTTGTAAAAGTTTCTATAAGAAGAGAATTTTTTGTAATATTTTATATAAGAAGAGAATTTTTTGTAATATTTTATATAAGAAGAGAATTTTTTGCCAAATTTTCTATGAGAAGAGAATTTTTTGCAAAATTTTCTGTAAGAAGAGAATTTTTTTGTAAAAGTTTCTATAAGAAGAGAATTTTTTGTAATATTTTATATAAGAAGAGAATTTTTGTAATATTTTATATAAGAAGAGAATTTTTTGCAAAATTTTCTATAAGAAGAGAATTTTTTGCAAAATTTTCTATAAGAAGAGAATTTTTTTGTAAAAGTTTCTATAAGAAGAGAATTTTTTGTAATATTTTATATAAGAAGAGAATTTTTTGTAAAATTTTCTATAAGAAGAGAATTTTTTGTAAAATTTTCTATAAGAAGAGAATTTTTTGCAAAATTTTCTATAAGAAGAGAATTTTTTGCAAAATTTTCTATAAGAAGAGAATTTTTTGCAAAATTTTCTATAAGAAGAGAATTTTTTGCAAAATTTTCTATAAGAAGAGAATTTTTTGCCAAATTTTCTATGAGAAGAGAATTTTTTTGCAAAATTTTCTGTAAGAAGAGAATTTTTTTGCAGAATTTTGGAAAAATTTTAATAAAAAGAGAATTTTGGAAAAAATTGTGTTCTCTAAAAAGGATGTATACCGAAAATTTCCTCTAAAACAGTTGTTTATCGAAAATTTCCTCTAAAAAGGGTGTTTTTCGAAAAATTTTCCTAAAATAGGAGTTTATCGAAAATTTCCTCTAAATCGACTGTTTACCGAAAATTTCCTCTAAAACAGTTGTTTATCGAAAATTTCCTCTAAAAAGGGTGTTTTTCGAAAATTTTCCCTGAAATAGGAGTTTAACGAAAATTTCCTGTAAAACGGTTGTTTATCGAAAATTTCCCCTAAAACGTCTGTTTATCGAAAGTTTTCTCTAAAACGGCTGTTTACCGAAAATTTCCCCTAAAACAGTTGTTTATCGAAAAATTTCCTCTAAAAAGGGTGTTTTTCGAAAATTTTCCCTAAAATAGGAGTTTATCGAAAATTTCCTGTAAAACGGTTGTTTATCGAAAATTTCCCCTAAAACGTCTGTTTATCCAAAGTTTTCTCTAAAAAGTGTTAAAATGAGTTTAATTAAAGTTATTTTGTTTTCATTTATCATGTGCCAAAATGAGTTTACAATTTTTCTTGTGTTGTAATAAAAGCGAATGTCTGTCAGGAACTAATTCCTCTACCCTTCGCCTGATAGTCATGTTGATAATCTAAAAATACCTTTAATGGTATTTTGTAATATTTGAAATAATTTTTTCTGGTATTTAAATATTTTAAGTCCATAATCAAATAAATAAAAATTTCACAGACGTTTTGTTGTTGTTTTAGCATTACGATTTGAAATGCAATGAACCGTTTCCTTTTTCAATTAAAAATTCATGTCACACTCACTCAACGTCACAGTGAGTCAAAACATCAGTACAAAAACAATGCAACAACATCATTATTATCATCATCTTCAAATTGCATACAAAATATAAATTTTATGTTCAAAATGAAACGTTTGGAATACAAGTAAGAATGCTATATTCGGCTATGCCGAATAGTCAATACCCTGCACCACAAATGTGTTCGAACAGAAACACTTAATGAGTCATAAAATTAGTTTTTTTCTGGCTTCAACTTTTTGTACTGAATCGATAATTTTTTTTTTTTTGTTTGAACAAAGAGGTTGTATCAGATATCGGTCTAAATCTTTTAATATATTGAACCGATTTTGCTGATTTTAAATAGCGAACTTCTCAGGACTATAACCAATACTCAGACGAAATTTCATTGACTTCTGTTAATTATTGGGGATATGAGCGTGCCAACAATAGACAGACAGTTATAGCAAAATCGACTTCAATTTTAATGTTATGCAAGAATATGTGGGGTCTGGGATGATTCCTTCTTAGCGTTACAAACGAAATGACAAAATTAATAACCGTCTTCACCACTTCTAGTGGAGGGTATAAAAATAAAAAATATTGATAAACAAATAAACCGGTTGAAGAAATTAAATATTGAAAAAATAATAATAAACCGAATCCCAAAGTCATTCGAATATTGAAATGGAACAACTCCCCACCCTTTTAGCACCAGCAAAAAAATAAAAATAAAATAAAACACTTGCCACTTTGTATGGCAATGAGGCATGAGTTACTACAAAACATACAACAAAGTGGCGCATAGTAAAAACACACACTTATAAAGTTGCCACCCGGTTTTCGAAATTTCAGCATAAAAACTGGGATTTTGGTGACTTTATTTCACTATTTCTAATATTTTTTAATTGCTGCTAATTCACTTCAAACATTTTGTTATTAACATAATAAATAACAACTTCCCCTCTATTGTTGGGGTAACTCCCTTTAGTTGACACATCTGGCTACAATGTTATGTGGAGCCTAAAGGCGCTTTGTGTTTTCAACACTCACATTCACTTCATGTATTTCATTGGTTTGGTGGGGGGAATTTACTCATCGATGCTTTTAACAAGTTCTTTGATAAATTTGTACATTCGATACTTAGGAATATGAAAACATACTTGTGAACAACAAAAATATTGGAAAAGAGCGATATTTATAAAAAATGAACAACAAATACAAAAACAAAGAGCCGTTTTTCATATGAAGAAATAAAAAGTCATAAAAAATGCATATGGAAATTATTACAAGAAGATCGGAGGAATAATAAAAAATATTCGGTTTAAGAAGTTTTCCGCTAAAACCACTTTTTGGAGGAAATTTTCGTTAAAACCGCTTTTAAGAGAAAATTTTCGCTAAAACCGCTTTTTAGAGAAAATTTTCGCTAAAACCGCTTTTTAGAGAAAATTTTCGCTAAAACCACTTTTTGGAGGAAATTTTCGTTAAAACCGCTTTTTGGAGGAAATTTTCGTTAAAACCGCTTTTAAGAGAAAAATTTTCGCTAAAACCGCTTTTTGGAGAAAATTTTCACTTTTTGGAGAAAATTTTCGCTTTTTGGAGAAAATTTTCGCTAAAACCGCTTTTTTGAAGAAAATTTTCGCAAAAACCGCTTTTTTGAAGAAAATTTTCGCAAAAACCGCTTTTTTGAAGAAAATTTTCGCAAAAACCGCTTTTTGGAGAAAATTTTCGCTAAAACCGCTTTTTGGAGAAAATGTTCGCTAAAACCGCTTTTTATTGAAAATGTTCGCTAAAACCGCTTTTTAGAGAAAATTTTCGCTAAAAACGCTCTTTAGAGAAAATTTTTGTTAAAACTGCTCTTTAGAGTAAATTTTCGCTAAAACCGCTTTTTAGAGAAAATTTTCGACAGTTCTGAGAAAATTTTCTATAAACACTCTCTTTAGAGGAAATTTTCGATAAACTTTCTCTTTAAAGGCAAAAGTCGATAACACTCTCTTTAAAGAAAGTTGTTGATAACTGTTCCTTCAGAGAAGACTTTCGAAAAATCTTCTTTTGATCTAAAATTTTTCTGGATTTAAAAAAAAAAATAAGTTTTTTTTACAAAATTTTGCTATAATTTTTTTTCTATATAAACTTTTTAATTGTTGTTCAATAAAAATTTTTATAGCAAGTTTTCTATGAATTTATTTTTAAATTCTTGTTTATAGTTTTTTTTTTTTTTTTTTTTTTTTTAATTTTCTATAGAAAAAAATTTTCTAAATTTTTTTTATAGAAAATTTTGTACATTTTGTAAAAAATTTTCTATAGAAAAAAATTAGAAAAATTTTTTCTATGGAAAATTTAAAAAATAATCTACAAACAAGAATTCATTCTATGGAAAATTGTTTATATTTCTTTTTAAAGAAAACTTTGTAAAAATTCTTTTTATAGAAAATTTTGTAAAAATTCTTTTTTATAGAAAAAATTTCCAAAATTAAGTTTTTATAATTAATTACGAAAAAGTCGATTTTAAAGTAAATTTCGAAAAAATTTTCTATTTATAGAAATATTTCGAAAAAATTTAGTTTGTGTCCCACCGAATCTTTTTTTATTTTTAATTATTCGGTTCAATTTTTAAAATGTTCTTTATTGTTTATGTGAGTAATAATATTTTTTAATCGTTTTGCTGGTGTTAGCTGTCGCTTCTGCTATAGTAAAGTGTTATAGCTATGAAATGACTTTAATATGTGATGTTTGTGTAGTCAATGAATATATTTACAATTTTTTATGTTACTTACAATAACCGAAGCTAAAAAGGGGGAGGGGGGAGGAGGTATGCTTGAATGGTTTGGTGTTTATTTAATATACGATGTGATAATTTATGTCTTTAGTGCAGCGTATGCCATACGTTATATAGTAATATAGTAAAAATGTAGTAAATTGCCAACTATTATCACTTTTTGTTGTAAAAAATTTTTTTGATTTTTTTTTTCAACTGTTATTTGTACAAGTATCTTTGCATGTGTGTGTGTGTATTTCGCATGCATATAAATAGATACAGATACATTTATGGGTTTTCTAGGAGTTTCATTTGTTTTTGTTGCTGTTGTGATTATATCGACTCATTGATCTATCTGTTTGTTAACTGTCATCTTATCAAGCATGTTGTTGTTGTTGTAACTATATGTTCCATATTAAACGATAAGATAATTGAGGTGATTTGTGTAAGATACACATAAAAAAAGAATATAAATTTGCTTAAAGGAGATTTTTGTTTAAGAGGAGTTTTTTTTCATTTAGATCTTAATAAAGATTTCGCCATTAACATGTTTTATAACTTTATTATGTTTTGCAATTTACAATAACAGTTTACTTTCTAAAAAATGCTTTTTTCGCAAGGTAAACTTTTATTTGAAGTTCAAAGTTTAGATATTGAGATAATAATTGATAACTTAAAAGCTTTTTAACATTATTTGTTTGCTCTCACAATGATCTTACTTTCGAAATTTTAAGCCGCAACGAGGCAAAAGGGAAAAGTTCTTTAAATAAAATATTGATTAAATCATTGTCAAGCTTAAAAGCTTTATTATTTAACTAGAAACTTTTTTGACTGCCCACTCTCTCTCTCTTTATAACCATCTTAAGAACGCTTTTCCTAACTCTTTTTAAACCCTCCACCACCACAAGTGATAAAGAGGGTATATTAACATTGTCATTACGTGTGTAACACTAATCTCAGACCCCATAATGTATATATATTCTTGCATCAAATTAAAATCGGAATCCATTTAGCTATTCCTTTCAGTCTATCTGTCCGCATGTCTGTTGTTTGCACGCTCACATCCACAATAATTGACAGAACTCAATGAAATCTGGCCTGAGTGTTTGCTATAGTCCTGAGAAGTTTTCTATTTAAAACCAGCAAAATCGATTTATTACATTAAAAGATATAGACCGATATCTAAGCCAACCTCTAAGTTCAAGCTTAAGACTTTCGTAAAAGTGTCACTTGTACTTCATTACCGTTATCAAAATCGGTTCAGTAAAGTTATAACCAAAAATATAACTAATTTAAGACTCATTAAGTTTCTTAATGCATGTGTGATTGTGCACGTACGAAACTTAACGTATTTACTTCACACACATTCGTAATGGAGGGTATTAAAGATTCGGCATAGCATTCTTACTTGTTTATCTTTATGTGCATAAATTGTAAGACTTATAAATCCAAATCTTTAAAAATACTGTTAAATTACCTCTGAACTTTTTCCATCTTATGGTTCATGTGAATATCACTTTTTTTCTCTATAACTCTTTCATAGCGAGAAAAAATATCTAAAATCACAAATAAACACTTTTAAACAATTAAGGTCAAGAAATGTTTGTTTAGCAATTTGTTCAAAATGATCACAAAAATTAAATGAAGATTTAAAGTCAATAAAATTAAAAAGATTATTGATAATAAAAAGCAACAAAAACATAATAATGAAAAAACACGCAAATGAATATAAACACTTTTGGCAAAAAGGAAAATCCTACTAAATTTCAATAGAAAGAAAAATTGTTAAAATTAAACAAAGAAGGATTTAAAAAATTCTATAGAAGAAATTTAAAAAAGAATTCCATGGAAAGTAATTTTTTTAAAAATTTTCTAAGAAAGTAATTTTTATAGAAATTTTCTGTAGAGAAAAATTAAAAAAAATCGATAGACAGAAATTTAAAAAAATCTATATTTTAAAAAATTTTCTATGTATTTTAAAAAATTTCTATAGAGAATTTCTTTTCTAAAAAAATTTCTAAAGAAAAAATTTTTTTAAAAAATTTCTATAGAAAATTTTTTTTTTTTTTAAATTTCTATAGAGATTTTTTTTTTAAATTTCTATAGAGAAATTTTTTGAAATTTTTATAGAGAGAAATTTTTTAAAAAATTTTATAGAGAGAAATTTTTAAAAAATTCTATAGAGAGAAATTTTTTAAAAATTTCTATAGAAAGAAATTTAAAAAAATTCTATAGAGAGAAATTAAAAAAAAATCTATAGAGAGACATTTTTTAAAAAAGTTTCTATGGAGAGAAATTTTTTAAAAAAAACTTTATTAGAAAATTTTCTATACAGAGAAAATTTTTAAAAAAATTTTGTAGAGAGAAAATTTAACAAAAATTTCTGTAGAGAGAAATTTTTTAAAAATTTTCAAAAAAATTCTATAGGAAGAAATTAAAAAAAATGTCTGTAGAGAGAAGTTTAAAAAAAATCTATAGATAGAAGATTTTTTAAAAAATTTTATATAGAAAAATTTTTTATAGGGAGAAATTCTTAAAAAATTTCTATAGAGATATTATTTAATTTCTATAGAGAGACATTTTTTAAAGAAAATTTCTATAGAGAAAAACATTTTTATAGAGAGTTTTTCTATAGAGAGATATTTAAAATATGTTTCTATATAAAAAATTTTCTATAAAAAAAATCCTTAAATATAAAAATTTTTAAAGATTTTTTTATAAAAGGAAAAATTAAGAAAATGAAAACTTTATAAAAAATTAATAAAATTCTCTATATATTTTTTTCAATTACATATAAAGTTTCCATAGATTTTGTTTTTAATTTTCTTGGAAAGAAATTTTAAAAATTCCTATAAAAAGAGAATTTTCGAATATTCCGTTAAATAAGGGATTTTTTTTTTTTTTTTTTTTTTTTGAAAATTCCTAGTAAAAATAGATTTTTTCGAAAATTCCCTATAAAGAGAGAATTTTTCAAAAATTTCCTATAGTGAGAGCATTTTTCGAAAGCTCCTTAAAATGAGAGAATTTTTCGAAAATTCCCTGCAATTAGAGAATTTTTCGGAAATTTCCTGTAAAGAGAGATTTTTCAAAAATTTCCTATAAAAATAGAATTTTTCGAAAATTCCATATAAAGAGAGAATTTTTCGAAAATTTCCTATAAAAAGAGAATTTTTCGAAAATTCCCTATAAAGAGCATTTTTCGAAATTTTCCTAAAAATAGAGAATTTTTCGAAAATTTTGGTATAAAAGTTAAATTTTATTTAAAGATCAAATTAAAAAAAAAAATTGAAATAAAAATCTAATTTCCAAAAGCGAATTTCTTAAAATTTTTCCTTTTTTTTTGGAAATGTAGGTTAGTTTGTGATTTTAAATTTTAATTATAGATTTTTTTTAATTTTATTTATTTAAAAAATTTTTGTTAAATTTAACATAAATTTCTTACATTTTTATCTTCATGACAAAAATTCAATTTTTGTCATTTTTGTCAACAATGACCGCTTTTAATTAATGCTGTTTTGTTAATAATCTCTTAAGGTGATCATAATGGTGGATTAATGCCAATAATTTGCGATTACAATTATTAATTAGCACTTCAGTGCCAAACGGAAAGTGAAAATATTAACAAGTTGTTGTGATTATTGTTGGTAATAATAAATTGTTAGTTAAACTAAGTTTAAATGAACTTAAACGGGGGATTAAAAATCAAATTAGAAACGAATTTGAAAATTTTTGGTTTTGAAAAAGAGTTATTGATTATTAACTTATTAAGGTTTCATATAGAGTTAATTTCATTTTTCTTCTTTTTTAATTTATGTCTTTTTCGCTTTAATTCAATTTTCAAGAATTTTAGTCATTTCTTTATTTTCAGACATTTTCATGTGTGGTCAAGCATACATTTTTAGTTGTCTTCTTTCAATTTATGTATTTTTCTTATTAGATTGACCTTAATTAATAGATCCTCCAAAACAAATGACAAATTGTTTAGTTGACAATTATAGAAAAAGATCATAACGAAAAATTCATGACTAATATTTTGGCGATAATGACAATTTAGTGTTTTTTTTGTTTTCACACTTGACTGAAACGTGTTTTGTTTTATGAATAATTATCGTCACTTAAGAGATAAAAATAATTAAAATAAAGTTGTTAAATTGTCATTTAGTTAAGAAAACCATTTAAGGAGTTTTATGGTCATGTCTTTGATTATTTAAAGATAAAGCTGTAAATGGAGATTTTTATTTAAAACCTTTTAAAGATTATTAGAGTTGAAAAATTATGTTACTTTTTTTTTGGTTTTATTTTCAAAATAAATTTAAATGAAACTTATGGAAAATCAAATAAAATTTATTATTAAGATTCAAAGTCAAAATCACAGATTTTAATTCTTTCTACAGTTTTGGATAAAATAATAATCAGCATCACTTTTACAATGTCCATCTTTCTGTCCGTCCGTTATTTTTAATAATCTTATGTACGACCTTCGTAAGGATTAAAGAAAGGTGAACTAAGTTAGTCCTTCCACATGTTACACCCTTAGAAATACCAAGACATGGTTCCATATAATAATTATTCTTATATTTATGGATCAAATCAAGGTCTTAATCGATAAAATTATGTCCGTCTGTCCGTCTGTTTGAACTATGTTTACTAAATATTAAAAATTAGAAGCAAAAAGTGAGTTAAGTCCTTTTGCACAATGGTCTATATTTAGCAATAATTGAAGCTTTTCAATCAAATTCAAATCTGAGTCGGTCCGTCCGTTCGTCCGCTTGTTTTTCTTTATACCCTACACCATCGTATATGGTTGGGGCGTTTGTCCTGATATTTGTAACATACAGAAAAAATGATGTAACATTCACCTTTAAATATACCATTCGACACAGAATCACTTTTGAGTCCATTTAACGATGTCAATCCGGCTGTCTGACCGGCTTAACTGTTTATGTAAACGTAGTCAACATTTTTGAAATATCTTGATAAAATTTAGTACATATTATTTTTTGGGGTAAAAAAACATATCACTTTGAAATTGGTCCTATTCAGTACAATATTTCAGGTAGCTCCCATAAAAATGTCCTCCCGAAATGGGGTTTTAAGGTCATAATAGTCCTAAAGAGAAATGCAATTTCAACGAAATTCAACATTAATATTCTAAATCGATGTGCCAAACTATGCGTGGTTCAGTCTATTACTCCCCATAGGTCTCATACAAGCCCCCCTCCAAATATCACTTTGAGGGGCATAAATCTCACATATACTTTGGTGTTGTAATAACAACTGATCCAATGAATTATAATCAAAAATCGATATACAGAATTATACGAGGATCAGCATATCAATTCTTCTTGCTTCGATATAACCACACAGAAAAAATCCCTTTCAAACGCATACATTCTATATAAATCTTATTATCATACTAATGTACTTCACAATTAATCTTAAATCTGACTAGATTAAATTATGTCCGTCTGTCTGTCCGCTTAAATTCTATTTTTTCCCTAATTTTGTTAAAAAAAAATTCAGCTTCACTAAAACGAGAATAACTGTATTAAATTGTTTTACACATTAGCATGCTGCTATGTCAAACTAATGCCTTCTACATTCTTCAAATTTTTTTGAATATTTCGAATTAATTATTTTTAAAAATTTTCAATTAATTACGTCCGTCTGTCTGTCTATCCGTTTGAATTTTATTCTTCCTTTCATTTATAAAAGTAAACGTTATGGAAATGGCTTCACTAAAACGACAAAAAAGATGTTAAATTGTTTTGCACAGTGGTCTGCTACTAACTCAAATCTCTGTTTTCAAGTGTTAGTAAATGATTTACAAATTGTTAGGTATTTCTTTTTTCAAATATTCAATCAATAATGTCCGTCTGTACGTCTGTCCTTTTGTTTGAAATCCTTATTACCTTAGAATTTTGAAAGTAGGATTGAGGAAAACAAACAAAAAATCTGTTAAGCTGTTCTGCTTTGTAGTCTGATACTAGCTAGGTTCTATGCTTCTAAAATTCACTAAATGATTTTGAAGTCTTAAATTATTTCTTTGTTTAAATATGCAATCAATAATGTCCGTCTGTCCGTCCGCTTGATTTTATTTTTTTCTTTAATTTTTAAAAGGAGAAGAATGACTTCAAGACCAAAAAAAAATGTTTAAATCATTTAGCACTATGGCATGGTATTAGCTCAAATCGAAGCCTTTAAAATCCAATACAGTTTTTGAAATTTTAAATAATTTCTTTATGAAAATGTTCAATAAATTATGTCTGTCCGTCTGTCCGTCCGTTAGAAATAATTTAGGAGCAGAGTTTTTTCCTTTAAGTAGACAAACAGTATTTGCACAATGGCCTGTTTTTTAAATTTTCTTTAAAATCAATTAAATATTTCCATATTGTATATTATATCTCATGACAAATAATGTCCGTCTGTCCGTTTAAATTATTTTCTTCCCTAGATTTTTTAAAAAAGTTCTATAGAGAAAACTGTTCACTACAAGAACATAAAAATCTGCTGAATAATTTGCACACTGGTCTTCTATTATATAAAGTCTCATATATCAAAATCCATTCCAATTTGTCTGCGATTTTAAATTACTTTTTTATGCAAATATTAAATCAATTAAGTTGTTATAAACTTTTAAACACCTCAATCAAAAGTGATAAGTGAAGGTATATTAAGTTTATCAGTCAGTAAGTAACACCTACAAAAATTATCACCAAAGACTGGCCAAACAAATTATATTAACTTAAAGGAAATGAAAATCCGTCTGTCTGTCGAATTTAATTAAAGTCGCAGTCGAACTATATCTGTATGGCTGTTTATGCGCTCATAGGTTTTTTTTGGACGTATAAATAGTTCAAAAATATGGCCTAATTGTCTGAAGTCCCTTTCCACAAATTTTCCACTTAAAATCATGTAAATTGGTTGACTCAAAATCGGAGTCAGTTAAATGACGTTCGCATATCTGTCATCTATTGAGCACAAACGGATAAATAGTTCAATAAAATGTGGCCAGATTGTTTGCAGTTTCTAAAACGCTACGAAAATCCGTTTTTTGGCTTAATTCTTTTTAGTTATTTTTCTGAAAACTCAATCGATTTATTCGGATAAAAGTTATGGGCAGAATTAGCTTTCTGTGTTGACTATAACCCGCACTTTAGTTCGTGGTACATTATATAGTAAACGTCAAGCGATACTATGATTCTCGGTAGACACAAGAGAGGCTTTTAACCGGTGTAAAACATCCCCTATATTGATCAAATAATGACACTTTCATATAATGCTTCCTAAGCCGTAGCTGGTGAAGGGCATTTCAAAATTCGCCATCACCAAATAATGCATTCCGAATTATTTATTTTCTCTATCTTTAGCATTTAAGTGGATCCATATCACCTGAATGTATTATTAGAACAAATTTAATGCCCAAATTCAAATCGATATGTTAATTCTTCCATTTATTTTATAACTCGTGAAGAATATAAATTAATTAACCGATTTATAGCTTAATTAAGTCTCTATTTCAATAATAATAAAAAAGAAGGAGATATGCAAAATATTTGGACAAAATTCGAAAAGACGATAATGAATAATCAGTTCAAAATTATTAACACAAAATTGTTTTCTTTCACTTTCAAAAAAAACGTTATAGTTGGTAAAGCCCGACTGTGTAATAAGCTACAGACAACGGTAAATCGACTCAGAAAATGATTCTGAGTCGACCGGAATACTCTGCGTGTTACAAACATCTGCATAAACGCATAATACCCCAATTACCTATGGTGGTGTAGGGTATAAAAATCTTAAACATAAATTTCTATTTAATTAAGTTCAAAAACAATTTCAATTTGACTTTATCTGAAAACATAAATAATTATTTTGAAAATTTATTTAAATTCCAAATCGATTTATTCGATTTTTTTTAATTTTATTTATTTTTCTGAAAAAACAAAATGATAATTTTTATAGGAAATTGTTTATAAAATACATTTTTTTTGGCCATAAATTATTCTTTAAACACAAACACAAAAATTTATATAAATATTTCAATACTCGAATAATTTACATCTCTTACGGTTATTTTAACATTGAACTTTGCAATGCGTATTTATTGTTACAATAAAAACAACAACAGAAAATAATAAATTATTATTATTTTTTCTCTAATATATTTATTTATTGATATTTTATTTGTTGTCTAAACATTTTATCACCTTGAATTCGATATCAATAAAATCGTATTTCTTTCACAAAAAAACCTTTAAAAAAGAGCATAATTAAGTAGACATTTTTATGCACTTGTTACATTTCAAATGACATTTGTGTAGAAATAAAGTGACATTATTGAGATCATGAAAATCATAAACAAAACAAAACAAAAAAATAAAAATAAAATTAAATTAATATTTTGAAATTCTCAAAAAATTTCCCTTAAATAGAAAATTTTCAAAATTTTCTCTTGAAAGAGTACATTTTAAGAAAAAAAAGCAATTTTTTTAAAGAAAATTTTGAACAAAATTTTCTATGAGAAGAGAATTTTGGAAAAAATTTTCTATGAAAAGAGAATTTTGAACAAAATTTTCTATGAAAAGAGAATTTTGAACAAAATTTTCTATGAAAAGAGAATTTTGGACAAAATTTTCTATGAAAAAAGAATTTTGGACAAAATTTTCTATGAAAAGAGAATTTTGGACAAAATTTTCTATGAAAAGAGAATTTTGGACAAAATTTTCTATGAAAAGAGAATTTTGGACAAAATTTTCTATGAGAAGAGAAATTTGGACAAAATTTTCTATGAAAACAGAAATTTGGACAAAATTTTCTATAAAAAAAGAAATTTGGACAAAATTTTCTATGAAAAGAGAATTTTGGACAAAATTTTCTATGAAAAGAGAATTTTGGACAAAATTTTCTATGAAAAGAGAATTTTGGACAAAATTTTCTATGAGAAGAGAATTTTAGACAAAATTTTCTATGAAAAGAGAATTTTGGACATAATTTTCTATGAAAAGAGAATTTTGGACATAATTTTCTATGAAAAGAGAAATTTGGACAAAATTTTCTATGAAAAGAGAAATTTGGACAAAAATTTTCTATAAAAAGAGAAATTTGGACAAAATTTTCTATGAAAAGAGAAATTTGGACAAAAATTTTCTATAAAAAGAGAAATTTGGACAAAATTTTCTATGAAAAGAGAAATTTGGACAAAATTTTCTATGAAAAGAGAAATTTGGACAAAATTTTCTATGAAAAGAAAAATTTGGACAAAAATTTTCTATAAAAAGAGAAATTTGGACAAAATTTTTTATGAAAAGAGAAATTTGGACAATATTTTTTATGAAAAGAGAAATTTGGACAATATTTTTTTATGAAAAGAGAAATTTGGACAAAATTTTTTATGAAAAGAAAATTTTGGACAAAATTTTCTATGAAAAGAGAAATTTGGACAAAATTTTTTATGAAAAGAAAATTTTGGACAAAATTTTCTATGAAAAGAGAAATTTGGACAAAATTTTCTATGAAAAGAGATTCTTGGACAAAATTTTCAATGAAAAGAGAATTTTGGACAAAATTTTCTATGAAAAGAAAAGTTTGGACAATACTTTCTGTAAGAAGAGGATTTTGGACAAAATTTTTTTAGAGAAAAAATCATTGAATAAAATTTTATATATATTATATATATTATATTAAAACAAAATTCTTAAGAAAATTTGCTATAAAAATTAATTTCTTAAGAAATTTTACTATAAAAATAAAATTTGTTAAAATGTTTTCTTATAAAAATATTTTTTCTGCAAACAAATTGCTTTATATATATAAAAAAATTTCTTATGGAATAATTTCTATAAAAATTTTCTTAATTAATTTTCTTTAATCTTTATCATTTCATTAATCCCATCTCTGCCAGCATCATCTTCATTTAGTTTTAAAAAAATCACATATTTTATAATTTGCGATAATGTTAATTTGTATTTTATGTTGTTATGTTTTATTTATTAATTTGAAACTTTAACATTGTTTTTTCTTTTTGTTTTGTATCAATTTAAATTGCGACAAAAAAAATTATTAATAAAAAAACATAAATTTTAATTGCAAAAAAAAAAATTAAAGCAAAAAATAATAACAGAAATCTAAAACGTATTTTGTTCATAAAATGTGAAATGATTAAGTTAAATTTAAATATTCAGTCACATAAATAAATTAAAATTAATAACATAAGAAAAAATAATAATTCATTTCATGGAAAAATTGCGAATTTTAAATACTCTACTTTGAAAAAGAGTTTAATTAAATTTTTCGAAATGCGGAGGGTATTGAAGATTTTGTCCCATAACTTCTGTTCTAAGGATGAAATTGGATAATTTTTAATAGAAGAATAGATAAGCGAATAAGGAATCGATTCGAAAAAGCTGACATGAAATCGGAAGAGAAATTTGGACAGGGGCTTGATTTCAACAGACAGATAAATAGAGAAAAAAACAATTAAATTTTTCTGATGTTTTTCAATTTAAGCTGATAACATTTTTTCTGCCGGGTATTTTGAACAAAATTTAAATAGAAAAAAAGGCTGCCAAATTAAGCATTAATCTGAATAAATTTCATTGATATCGGTTTAAAAGTTTGGTCGGGGAAATAACCCCAACAAAAGCTAACAAGAAGAACAAAAATAAAAATTTTCAAAAAGTTGTTAAAGTTTTTAGTTCATAACATTTTTTCCATTGGATAAATTTCTTTACTTTTAAGTATGGAAATGGCAAAGAATATAGAATATATTCTGAATGGATTTCAATTATTAAAAATTATTTCTTTGATCAAGGGAATGAATCACACAAATTTTTTTAAATGAAAAATATCACAGCAAATATAAGGTCAATACACATTATGTGGCTTATAACTACTTTTCTGCTAGACAAAATGGACTTACTTTATATACGCAATTTCAGAACAAAATAACAAATAATCTCAGGGAATTTCAATAATTTCGGATTTGATATCTGATCAGGGGAATCATTCCCATATAAGAAAATTTAAAGAAGAAGAAAACTTTAATTATTTCAGAGGTTATTGTTAATTTTGTACTATAACTTTATTGTTGTTGGATAAATTTGGATAATATTTAATAAGAAATTAAGTAAGAATATAATAAATAATCTGAGAGAATTTCACTAATTTTGGATCAGTATTTTCAACAGGGGAACTATTTATATATAAAGGATAAAGTTAAAAAAAATAAATGAATTCAGTACAAAATTATTTCTCTGCTGGATATATCCGGATAACTTTTAATAGGCTAATGATTGTAAAACAGGAACAAGTCTTAAGGAATATTGATTAATTTTACAAATTATTTTAACCATGGGAATGGTTCCCATATAAACAAAATGAAAAAAATAATAATAAGATCTTTTCAGAGGTTATTGTAGATTTCGGATAATAACTATATTTCTGTTGGATAAATTTGGATAAGTTTAAACATGGCAATAACTCAGGATATAATAAATAATCTGAGCAAATGTGAATGAATTTGTGTCAGTGGTTTAATCAAGGGAATGATCTCTTATAAAAGGGTTAAAATAACAAAAAACGCAATTTTTCAGAGGTCGTTGAAGATTTTAATTCAATAGTATTTTCCTACTGGATAAATCCGGAAAATTTTTAGTGGACAAAAAAAGCAACAAGAATAGAAAATATTTTGTTGTAATTTTAAATAAATCGAAGAAATAGTTAGGGCAGAGGAATGGTTCCCACATTAACAAAAATTAAATAAATTAGCATCTTTCAGAGGTTATTGCAGATTTGTTTAATTACTTTCTTTTTATTGGATAAATTTGGATAACTTTAAATGTGCTAATTAATAGGAATACAGTAAAAAAATCTGAGAGAATTACAATGAATTGGACTTAATATTTTAATGGGGTAATAATTCCTAAAAAAAAGTAAAAATAAGCAAAATAGATGATCGAAGCAAAATGTGTTTTTCAAAACTCGCAACAGATTTTAAGACATATTTCGGGATATTTTTTAATGGATCAGGGATAAAGGTAGCAAAACAAGTTCTAATCTAAGAGAATTTTAATTATTTTTAGTAAAAAATTTGATCATGTGAATGACAAAAATAAGTGAAGTAAATAATTTTTTTCAAACTTTGTTTAAGACTTTGGCCTATAACTTTGTTTATGTTGGATAAATCAGGATAATTTTACACACAGAGATTGATATGAATATAATAAATTATCTGTATGAATTTGACTGAGTTTGGGTTAATGTTCTCATTAGAGGACAGATTTGCATAGATTCTTAAAATAAACATAAATGATGACTTAATTTTCAAAAGTTGCTGAAGATTTTGGTGTAAAACTTTTTATCTACTGGATAAATCTGGATAACTTTTAAACTACAAATAGGCATTATAATAAGAAATAATTTGGGAGAATTTTTATTTATTTGAGTAATAAATATGATCATGGGAATGATTGAAACTTAAACAAAAATATTCGAAACAAATAAAATTTTTTTCAGAGGTTATTAAAGATTTTGGACTATAACTTTTCCATGTTTGGATAAATTATGATAATTTTAAGCATGAACATAAATGGGAGTATGGTAAACAATTATGGAAAATTGCAATAAAATTCCAGCAAGTATCTTAGTGAAATTTTATACATAATTAAATTTAGCAAATAATTTAAGAAATTTGCAATTTTTTTGAGAGTTTGTGGGTTATTTTAGTCCATAACTCTTTTTATGTTAAATAAATTTGGATAATTTTCAATAGCTAACTAGATAGGAATATAGCAAATAATCTAGGAAATTTCAAACTAATTTAAGGGATTAGTTTGATCATGGGAATGATTCCCACAGACAGACAAATATTGTAACGTTTTTCTTATAAAACTTCTTGCAAATTGATTCAATAACTAAAAATTAGTTTTAAATTTTAAACATTTAATTTACTAAATAATTCCTTAGAATTTCCTACATAAAACATTACAATTTTAATTTGTCTACAATTAAAATTAAATCAACAAAACAAAACTTATTTAAAAATAATTAAATTTAATTGTTTTTCATTAAGAAAATAAATGAAAACAAATTAAAAAAAAAAAAAAAACTAAAAATTAATAAAACAAACTAATCAATTGTTAAAACCAACAACAAATAAAAAACTATTAATTATTTTTTATTTATTTTTTTATATTTTTAACAAAAAGATTTAAAAAAAATAATTTTTGCTCATTTTATTTTCAAAAAACAAAAAAAAAAACGAGGGTGGTGTGATAATGCTTAAAAGCTTATTTATAAGCTGATTATACATTTTGTAAAGTATTTAATTTAATTAAGAAAAAATATATAAAAATTTATTGAATATTTTATTTAATATTTATGTTAATTTTAAGTTAATAATACCTGATTCTTAGGTGGTCTTTTTTTCACATAAATATTTTCTTACCCTACACCATCACAAGTGGTATATTAACTTTGTCATGCCATGTGAACCGCTAAGAAAAATCATCTCAAACCCCATTATGTATATGTAGTCTTGCATCAAATTTAAATCGATTAAGCTATGTCCCTCTGTCTGCCTGTAGCATCCACAATAATTGGTAGAGCTCAGTGAAATTTTGCCTAAGTATTTGTTACAGTCCCGAAAAGTTTCCAGCAAAATCTATTTAGTTTATTAAACAAATAATGAACGATATCTGAGGCAACCTATAAGTTCAAGCGTAGAACTTTCGTTAAATTGTTAACTAGAAGTCGTTAGATTAGAATGAAATTTCGCTATAACATTAAGTCATGTGAACTAAAAAAATAATCAAATCGGTTCAGTAGAAAAAAAGTTATAGCTTAATATATAACTAATTCTATGACTCATTAAGTGTTCCAGTGTTACACTTAAGAAAAATGTTTGTGTGAAAGTATGTGTAAGTGTGTATGAACGAACATAACGTATATACTCCACACGAATTTGTGTTGAAGGGTATTAAAGAATCGGCATAGCCGAATATAGCTTTCTTACTTATTTAAAATTCATTTTTTTTCCATTATTCTGACTTTTGTTTATCTGGGCTTTAAAGATCCATATCAGTTTATTATTATTTATAGATTTTTGTATGGAAAATAAATATTAACATATAAATGTTTATATTTGTTTTTTTTTTTATAAATAAATTTAAATTAGTTTGTTTGTTACATATTTTATTCAAAAGCCAAAAAAGCCAAAAAGAAAAAAACGATATAATTTGATCTTGATAATGTCAATAGAGTCTTTGTTAAAGAAAATATTTATATAAAACAACTTAAATTATTGGTAGCATTTTTAAATTTGACTTTAATTTATATTTTATTTATTGAAAAAAAGAAATCAATAAATAAATACTTTTTTTCAAATAATTTCGAAAAAAGACAGAAACGGATCTAAAAAGGGGGATTTAAAAAAAATTCTCTTTATCTGTAAACTAAAATCTAAAACAGACTTAAATCTGTCATTGATAAGATATAAATCGAAAATTTTTGCATAAATTGTCATCTGTGGGATTCATTCCCCTCATCAAACTATTTGCTTTAAATAATTCAAACTAAACTCAGATTATTTCCTGTATTCCCACCTTATTTTCTATTGAAGATTATTGATGTTTATCAATCATAATAAAAGTTTCAGGAGAAAATCTCCAACAACCTCCAAGAATTTTATATTTTTTTTTTCAGAAATGGGAGTTCAAAAGGGGGGGGGCGGTGTTACACAAGGAGAAATGTAAATAATTTACTTTAAATATAAAATAAAATTAATTTCAATTTGAAAAACCTTCATCTAATGTACGATAAGTTATAAGCAACACTTTTTTACAACGACCGCCCTCTATAGGAATCCTTCCCATGATCAAACTTTTTACTAAAAATTATTCCAAATCTCTCAAATTCTCTCTTATACTTCAGTCCATTTTTCCTATTAAAAATTATTGAAATTTAACTAACAGAAAAAATTGTATGTCCAAAAGTGTCCAACAAACTCCAAAGAATTGAATTTTCTTTATTCAGTAACGGGATTAAAAAGGGAGTCCAACAAAGGGGGAAATTAATTCAAAGTTTTTAAAAACTAATCGAAATAATTCACTTAATCTATAAAATAAAGTTAATGGCAATTTTAAAGATTTTCATCCATTCTACGTTATATTATTAACAGTTTCTTGCTGTTTGTGGGAATCGTTCCCCATTTTAAAATGTTTGCTTATAATAATTCAAAATTCTTCCAAATAAATTCCCATATTCGTGTCTATTATTCTTTAAAGAAATATATTGAAATTTATTTAACAGAAAAAAAGTAAAACCTCTAAAACTCAAACTTCCTTTTATCAGAAACGGCGTTAAAAAGGGGATTTAAAAAAAGAGGGAAATATGAGGTTACAGGTCGAGCACAATTCTCTTTATAAATTTAAATCTATGACCGATTAACAGTCGTTTATCCAACTTTTGTTATGTTTAAAAAAAAAAGTACGACTAAATCTCCATCTGTGGGAATCATTCCCATGAGTAAATAATTCCCTTAGATTTTTGTCTCTATTTCTATCTACTTTTCTTATAAAAGACAATTGCAAAGTATCCAGCTGAAAAAGAGTTATGGGCTCAAATGTGTGACAATAAAATAAAACTATTAATCTGACAACTGTGGGAATCTTTCCCACAATTATTAGCACGAAATTATTATTTCCTATGAACATTTTTCGGAAATTATTTTTCAGAAAAAAAAACAAAAACAAAAATCTCCATTTACCTCTAAAGACTTAAATTTCCTTTTATTCAGAAACTGTTTTAAAAGTAGATATTGAAAAAGAGGCAAATTACCTAAACAACTTTAAATTCTAAATGTACAAGGGGTTGGCTTAAATTGTCTTTAATTATAAACTAAAATTTATGGCCAAGTTAAAACCGTTAATACAGTTTACGTCATAGTATTAGTGCTATAGACCCGTATATTTTTCCGTCTATTGACTCAACATTAGTCAAATTCTCTGAGATAAATTATTATTATCCTGCTTAAATTTCTATAAAAAATTCTGAATTTTTTTCCAGCCGAAAAAAAGTTATGGACTAAAATCTCCATGAACCTTTAAAAATTTAAATTTTTAAAGATTTTTTTTCGTATTGAAAATTAGCGAGATTTATTCAGTCTCTCTCTCTCTCTCTCTCTGTCTAAAATCTTGAATTTCGCTTTATTTATTTTTATCGCTTGATTTGAATAAAATTTTTTTTTCTGAAATTATTTAGGAAACAAAATCTGGTTTTGAAGATGAAGACGATATCTGCAGGCGAATTAAATAAATTTAGTGACAAATGTCTTGAAGATTTATAAAGATTATTTAAATTGGAACAGTATTATTCAAGGTAATGACCACTTGGTCAATCGCTAGGCTGCCACTCCTTTAAAAAAAAACCTGTCATTTGGGATTAACTGACACATTCTGTTCATTTTGTGAACCAAAATCAGGTATTTATTTTTATTCACATACGTTGAAATGTCGACCTCCTCTTCTCGAATCTTTTCAGATTCTCACAAAACTGTTAGAGGAATTATATTGTAAAAAATCAAGAGCTGTCAAGCCGATTTGGCACCCATCCAAAATGTTTATCTTAAATATGAGCTCTGAGAGGAAATACTGCCAAAACTGTTTATCCAACACAGTCCGCTGGAATCACTGTGATTGATATGTTACATATCTGACAATTTTCCAGGACGTATATATAAATGTTTATATCCAAAAGAGTCTCAAGATTAAGAGATATGAGATCATCTGATTTATATTCTTTTTGTATATTTTAAAGATCTTTTTATCTGTTGAATCGTAGAACTCTGTATTTTTAGTGGAAATAGTTCTTCTGAAATTTTGCAATCACTCATTAACATTTTAAACTGATTAAGAAAATAACGAAAAATAATTAAAACAGTAATTCAAAACATCATGAAATTTAATTGAAACAATTACGAAATTTAATTAATATTATCATTTTGGTGATGGTAGCAAAATCAAACAAAAAATTAATTAATATAAGCAATTTCGTAAGAAATTGAAATCATCTTAGATCCCATGGAATATACATTCTTGCATCAAATCAAAATCTGAGTCGATTTAGCTATGTCCGTCCGTCTATCTGATTTATGAGAAAATATATATTGAAAATTATCAAAATCGGTTCAGTAGAAAAAAAGTTATAGCTAAAAATATAAGTAATTTTGTGTGAGTGTGTTTGAACGAACATAACGTATCCACTTCACACGCCTTTGCGGTGAAGGGTATTGATAATTCAGCACAGCCGAATATGTTTCAACTTCATTTTATTAATTTCAGCTTTTCTCACTCAATTTACACTTAAACAAAAAACACTGTAATAATTCTCCTAAAACTATTATTATCTCCTTTAAATAATATTTTTTCACGTTATATACATATATTTCTTTATTATAATAATTATTAAAATATTTCATCATTTTGCACTGATTTCTTATTATTTCCAACAAATTGTTTGTTTAGTTCTTTTTCGAATTTTTTCTTTTTTTTGTTCCAAAAAGTCAATAAACAATTATCGTTTATTTTAATAAAGTTTTCCTAATATTTTACTCAATTTTCAGTTAGAAAAACAGTTTTCTTACCATTTATGTCTTTAAGCCTAATAATTTGAAATCTCTTAAAAAAGTATAAATATTTTTCGTTATGGTTTTTTATGGTCTATAATTATTTATTTTTACGATTATGTTGTTGAAAACTAAAAATTATTAATATTTATATTTTGAGTTAAAAAAAAAAAAAAAATAATAAATAAATAAATTTAAATCGTTTTCTCGATTTATAATAATTATAAATAGATTTTTTTTGCCTTAAAATGGTTATAATAAATATAAGTGGCGTTTAAGAAAAAAACGCTAAAATTGATTGCGGAATAATGAAATAAATCGAGGTCGTTTCAATTTAGTTTTAGAGGAAAAGAATTGCTAATTTTAAGAGGAATTTAAAATATAGAAAAAGATTTTAGTTAAAAGATCTAAGTCGAGTATTATACTCTACAAATCAAAATGAGCTACAACTGAACTGGAACTAAAACTGAATTAGAACTGAACTAGAAAAGATGTAGAACTGAATTGGAACTGAACTGGAAGTGAACTAGAAGTGAACTAGAACTGAATTGGAACTGAACTAGAACTGAACGCAAACTGAACTAGAACTCAGCTAGAACTGAACTAAAACTGAATTAGAACAGAACTGGAACTAAAACTGAATTAGAACTGAACTAGAAAAGATCTAAAAATTTGGAACTCAGCTAGAACTGAACTGAACTAAAACTGAATTAGAACTAAACCAGAAAAGATCTAGAACTGAATTGGAACTGAACTAGAACTGAACTCAAACTGAACTGGAACTAAAACTGAATTAGAACTGAACTAGAAAAGATCTAGAACTAAATTGGAACTGAACTAGAACTGAACTAGAACTGAACTAGAACTGAACTAAAACTGAACTGGAACTAAAGCTGAATTAGAACTGAACCAGAAAAAATCTAGATCTGAATTGGAACTGAACTAGAACTGAACTAGAAAAGATCTGGAACTGAATTTGAAACTGAACTAGAACTGAACTCAAATTGAACTAGAACTGAACAATAACTGAACTGGAAGTGAACAAAAACAGAGTTGGAACTTAACTATAACAGAACTAGAACTGAACTAGAAAAGATCTAGAACTGAATTGGAACTGAACTAGAACTGTACTAGAACTGAACTAAAACTCATAATAACATCATAATAAATTCCTATCGGTTCTTCGGAAATAGTTCTTTGACTTCTAAACCGTTAGAGTTAACTTGATGAAATTGCACATGATTAGAACTGATGTATATACGAGCAGATAAGATGAAACGAGATGAAGGCATTGATTAAGTGATTTGAAAAAATATTAAATTCCAGATCTATAGAGACTCTTTCGCTTCCAAATAATGAGAATTTGAGATCTATAGAGTGTATTTAGTGCCTAAAGAATGGGGACTTTTTTATGTCATCAATGATTGGTTTTAAAGACGTTCGTAAAAAACGTACTGTCTCTGGCATTCTTTGGAAAGAGCTTCAAGGCTAAGCTACATGGGAAAGCATGGTTGAGATGGTTATCTCAGTTAACATGTCGAATTTCGAATATATTGGTCAAAACAATGGAATCAGCAATGCATGTAACCAATTGATATGTCTGTATGACAAGACCCACAGAACTAATTGATTTTTGTTAAGATAAAATAATTTATTGATTTGCTTCGTCATATTAAATTTGAATTGAAACATTAAAGATTAAGATCATTTTGAAAAGAGTGCAAGATCATTACACTCTTTTCAACATTATAAAAAACGAATTTAAACACTAATGATCTTTAATAAAGGTCATTTTCAAAGCAATGCAATATTGTCCAAAAATTATCTGTATTTTTTTATTAAAATGCTACCGATGGTTAACGAAAAGATCAATAAAAATATAATTATTTCACACATTCCCTCAATCACCTAAATTGATTATAAACTCATTAAAACGAAATTTACTTTAGTCATTTAAACGAAAATTGTACTTTAATTAACATTTTATGACTTTTTTTTACAAAAGAACATAAAACAATAAATATTTAACACCTTTTTTTCCTGCTTCTTGTTTTAATAATTCATTTTATGCGATCACTGAGTGATCATGACTATTTGCGTTAATATTTGGAACTTTTGTTT
>PYHX02000158.1:89864449-89897761 GCA_004302925.2 Cochliomyia hominivorax | reverse complement strand
TAGACCCGTATATTTTTCCGTCTATTGACTCAACATTAGTCAAATTCTCTGAGATAAATTATTATTATCCTGCTTAAATTTCTATAAAAAATTCTGAATTTTTTCCAGCCGAAAAAAAGTTATGGACTAAAATCTCCATGAACCTTAAAAAATTTAAATTTTTAAAGATTTTTTTTCGTATTGAAAATTAGCGAGATTTATTCAGTCTCTCTCTCTCTCTCTCTCTGTCTAAAATCTTGAATTTCGCTTTATTTATTTTTATCGCTTGATTTGAATAAATTTTTTTTCTGAAATTATTTAGGAAACAAAATCTGGTTTTGAAGATGAAGACGATATCTGCAGGCGAATTAAATAAATTTAGTGACAAATGTCTTGAAGATTTATAAAGATTATTTAAATTGGAACAGTATTATTCAAGTAATGACCACTTGGTCAATCGCTAGGCTGCCACTCCTTTAAAAAAAACCTGTCATTTGGGATTAACTGACACATTCTGTTCATTTTGTGAACCAAAATCAGGTATTTATTTTTATTCACATACGTTGAAATGTCGACCTCCTCTTCTCGAATCTTTTCAGATTCTCACAAAACTGTTAGAGGAATTATATTGTAAAAAATCAAGAGCTGTCAAGCCGATTTGGCACCCATCCAAAATGTTTATCTTAAATATGAGCTCTGAGAGGAAATACTGCCAAAACTGTTTATCCAACACAGTCCGCTGGAATCACTGTGATTGATATGTTACATATCTGACAATTTTCCAGGACGTATATATAAATGTTATATCCAAAAGAGTCTCAAGATTAAGAGATATGAGATCATCTGATTTATATTCTTTTTGTATATTTAAAGATCTTTTTATCTGTTGAATCGTAGAACTCTGTATTTTTAGTGGAAATAGTTCTTCTGAAATTTTGCAATCACTCATTAACATTTTAAACTGATTAAAAAATAACGAAAAATAATTAAAACAGTAATTCAAAACATCATGAAATTTAATTGAAACAATTACGAAATTTAATTAATATTATCATTTTGGTGATGGTAGCAAAATCAAACAAAAAATTAATTAATATAAGCAATTTCGTAAGAAATTGAAATCATCTTAGATCCCATGGAATATACATTCTTGCATCAAATCAAAATCTGAGTCGATTTAGCTATGTCCGTCCGTCTATCTGATTTATGAGAAAATATATATTGAAAATTATCAAAATCGGTTCAGTAGAAAAAAAGTTATAGCTAAAATATTAAGTAATTTTTGTGAGTGTGTTTGAACGAACATAACGTATCCACTTCACACGCCTTTGCGGTGAAGGGTATTTGATAATTCAGCACAGCCGAATATGTTTCAACTTCATTTTATTAATTTCAGCTTTTCTCACTCAATTTACACTTAAACAAAAAACACTGTAATAATTCTCCTAAAACTATTATTATCTCCTTAAATAATATTTTTCACGTTATATACATATATTTCTTTATTATAATAATTATTAAAATATTTCATCATTTTGCACTGATTCTTATTATTTCCAACAAATTGTTTGTTTAGTTCTTTTTCGAATTTTTTCTTTTTTTTGTTCCAAAAAGTCAATAAACAATTATCGTTATTTTAATAAAGTTTTCCTTAATATTTTACTTCAATTTTCAGTTAGGAAAAACAGTTTTCTACCATTTATGTCTTTAAGCCTAATAATTTGAAATCTCTTAAAAAAGTATAAATATTTTTCGTTATGGTTTTTTATGGTCTATAATTATTTATTTTTACGATTATGTTGTTGAAAACTAAAAATTATTAATATTTATATTTGATGTTAAAAAAAAAAAAAAAATAATAAATAAATAAATTTAAATCGTTTTCTCGATTTATAATAATTATAAATAGATTTTTTTTGCCTTAAAATGGTTATAATAAATATAAGTGGCGTTTAAGAAAAAAACGCTAAAATTGATTGCGGAATAATGAAATAAATCGAGGTCGTTTCAATTTAGTTTTAGAGGAAAAGAATTGCTAATTTTAAGAGGAATTTAAAATATAGAAAAAGATTTTAGTTAAAAGATCTAAGTCGAGTATTATACTCTACAAATCAAAATGAGCTACAACTGAACTGGAACTAAACTGAATTAGAACTGAACTAGAAAAGATGTAGAACTGAATTGGAACTGAACTGGAAGTGAACTAGAAGTGAACTAGAACTGAATTGGAACTGAACTAGAACTGAACGCAAACTGAACTAGAACTCAGCTAGAACTGAACTAAAACTGAATTAGAACAGAACTGGAACTAAAACTGAATTAGAACTGAACTAGAAAGATCTAAAAATTTGGAACTCAGCTAGAACTGAACTGAACTAAAACTGAATTAGAACTAAACCAGAAAGATCTAGAACTGAATTGGAACTGAACTAGAACTGAACTCAAACTGAACTGGAACTAAACTGAATTAGAACTGAACTAGAAAAGATCTAGAACTAAATTGGAACTGAACTAGAACTGAACTAGAACTGAACTAGAACTGAACTAAAACTGAACTGGAACTAAAGCTGAATTAGAACTGAACCAGAAAAAATCTAGATCTGAATTGGAACTGAACTAGAACTGAACTAGAAAAGATCTGGAACTGAATTTGAACTGAACTAGAACTGAACTCAAATTGAACTAGAACTGAACAATAACTGAACTGGAAGTGAACAAAAACAGAGTTGGAACTTAACTATAACAGAACTAGAACTGAACTAGAAAAGATCTAGAACTGAATTGGAACTGAACTAGAACTGTACTAGAACTGAACTAAAACTCATAATAACATCATAATAAATTTCCTATCGGTTCTTCGGAAATAGTTCTTTGACTTCTAAACCGTTAGAGTTAACTTGATGAAATTGCACATGATTAGAACTGATGTATATACGAGCAGATAAGATGAAACGAGATGAAGGCATTGATTAAGTGATTTGAAAAATATTAAATTCCAGATCTATAGAGACTCTTTCGCTTCCAAATAATGAGAATTTGAGATCTATAGAGTGTATTTAGTGCCTAAAGAATGGGGACTTTTTATGTCATCAATGATGGTTTTAAAGACGTTCGTAAAAAACGTACTGTCTCTGGCATTCTTTGGAAAGAGCTTCAAGGCTAAGCTACATGGGAAAGCATGGTTGAGATGGTTATCTCAGTTAACATGTCGAATTTCGAATATAATTGGTCAAAACAATGGAATCAGCAATGCATGTAACCAATTGATATGTCTGTATGACAAGACCCACAGAACTAATTGATTTTGTTAAGATAAAATAATTTATTGATTTGCTTCGTCATATTAAATTTGAATTGAAACATTAAAGATTAAGATCATTTTGAAAAGAGTGCAAGATCATTACACTCTTTTCAACATTATTAAAAACGAATTTAAACACTAATGATCTTTAATAAAGGTCATTTTCAAAGCAATGCAATATTGTCCAAAAATTATCTGTATTTTTTATTAAAATGCTACCGATGGTTAACGAAAAGAT
Source organism: Cochliomyia hominivorax (assembly GCA_004302925.2). Taxonomy (NCBI): domain Eukaryota; kingdom Metazoa; phylum Arthropoda; class Insecta; order Diptera; family Calliphoridae; genus Cochliomyia; species Cochliomyia hominivorax. Next base: position 89,894,243 of record PYHX02000158.1, on the reverse strand, counting down.
CAATAAAAATATAATTATTTCACACATTCCCTCAATCACCTAAATTGATTATAAACTCATTAAAACGAAATTTACTTTAGTCATTTAAACGAAAATTGTACTTTAATTAACATTTTATGACTTTTTTTACAAAAGAACATAAAACAATAAATATTTAACACCTTTTTTTCCTGCTTCTTGTTTTAATAATTCATTTTATGCGATCACTGAGTGATCATGACTATTTGCGTTAATATTTGGAACTTTTGTTTTCGACAAAAACAAAAAAAAAAGAAAAAATTCCCATAAAATTTATTTATTAATATTAATTTTTTGTATGCTCATTAAGTATTTAATGTTATTTCGTGATCATTTTTGTTTTATTTTGAGGTATTTTAAAGAAATTTATTTTGATACCCTACACCACCACAAATGGTGAAGGGGTACATTAGGTATGTGATTCCGTGTGTAACGCTAAGAACGCTATTCTTCTTGTTCTGAGAAGTTATATATTTTAAGTCAGTATATTAAAAGATATAGACCGATATCTGAGGCAACATCTTATTTCAAGGGAAGAACTTTTGTTAAATTGTCATGTGGTGGAGGGTATTGAAGATTCGGCTTAGCCGAATATAGCATTTAATTTTACGAACATTTTATAGCCTCCAATACCACAAGTCGTGAAGGGTACCTGTCATTCTATGTGTAACATTTAGAAGAAGCCATATAACATATATAAATTCTTGCATAAAATCAAAATCTGAATCGATTTAGCTATGTCCGTCTGTCTGTTCTTGCCACGCTCACATCCACAATAATCGACAGATCTCAATGAAATTTGACCTGAGTATTTTTTATAGTCTTCAGAAGTTACCTATTTAAATTCAGCAAAATCAGTTGAGTATATTTAAAGATATAGACCGATATCTGAGGCAACCTCTAAGTTCAAGTGAAAAACCTTCATAAAATTCTCAATTATTTATCGACAAATAAGTAAGAAATTTTGCAATTTTAAGTTGTATGTACTTCATTGTCATTCCAAGAATTATCAAAAGCGGTTCAGTGAAGTTATAGTCTGTGTTTTATTTAAGATAAACCTTTATATTGGAATACGTTTGTGTGTATGTGCGAGAGTGTATATACGAAACATTTTCGTCACTCGCACTTATGGTGTAGGGTATTGAAGATTCGGCTTAGCTGAATATAGCATTTTTACTTGTTAATTTTACGATCTTTTTTTATAAAACACATTATCGTAATATGAGCTAAAATCTGTTAATAAAATTTATATATTTATGTTTGCTTTTTTTTGGAATGAGATCTATTAATTCAGGGTCTTTAACCAGAATATTAAATACAAAATATTATTTTTATTTAACCAAATAACTGACAGCTATTTAATGTTTACTTCCCATTAAGGCGCTCTATTTATTACCATTTTATGGCGATTTTGCTGCTTAAGTGCTCAGAGAAAATTTTACGATCTGTCAGTTTTGTGCGTTTCATTGTTTTCTAAATGAAATTTTAAAATATATTTTTTTTATTTTAATTTTGTCAATTTAATTTGTTGTTAAAAAAAAAAGACATCAATTTTGACCACCAATACCCGTCATCTTCATAATGTGGTACAAATTTGGTATCTGAAATTGTTTTCTCTGTTTTATTACGATCTAATGGATTTTGCGGTTTTTTTTATTTTATGTTTTTGATTTCACGAAAAAGTTATAAAAATGTTTTTTTTTTTTAATAAAATTATTGCTTAATTTTGAAAATTAATATTTGGAATATTTAATAATTTTGTCTGAAAGAAGAAATCTAATGAAAATTATTAAAATGATATTAAGATTGAAATTTAAAAGCAAAAACAGGCTGAAACAAAAGTTTGAAGACAAAATTTGAAATTTTTTAAAAAACGACAAGTAAAAAGCTTTCGTTTTAAGGGTCTTGAAACTGACCCTCAAACAAAAACTAAATGAAATCTTAAACTAATTCTAGTTCTTTTCATATTCATAAACAACATAATTTAGTTCAGATTGTAACTCAGACTCTAATTCAAATTCAAATTCTATTCAAATTCTAGTTGAAATAAAAGTTCCGATTCTAATTTAGATTTTTAACCTCAACTGACTTCAGTTCAGATTCCAATTCCATTTCTAGTTCCAATTTTATTTCTAATTCCAGTTCAGATTTTAGTTTTGTTTCTTGGCTGATACCAGACAAGAAACAGAACTGATTTAAATTCGGTTCTAGTTCAGATTCAACATTAATTTTCTGATTCTATTCTGAATATTCTGAATTTAAAATAAGATTAGCGTTCGGACTTTTGTTTATATTCTTGTTCTTATTTAAATTATGATTCTAATTCTGATTTTAGTTCAGAATCTTGATAAGATTCTAGTTATAATGTGATTCCAGTTTTGTATCTAATTTTAGTTACGAATCCAATTAATATTACACTTCGGATTTCAATTAAAATTCAAGTTCAAATTTAAGGTCTGATCTAATTTAGTTCTGATTATAATTCAGTTTTAGTTCAGTTCTAATTTAGTTCTGATTTTCTTCTAGATGAGTTTTAGTTCAGTTCTAATTCAGTTCACTTCAACTTCAGTTCCAGTTCAATTATACTTCAGTTCTATTTTACTTTTAGTTCAGTTCTACTTCAGTTCCAATCAGTTCCATTTCAGTTCCAGTTTAGTTCCAGTTCAGTTTTTGCGCAGTTCTAGTTCAGTTCCAGTCAGTTTTAGTTCAGTTCTAATTCAGTTCTAGTTCAGTTCTAGTTCAGTTCCAGTTCAGTTCTAGTTCAGTTCCAATCAGTTCCAGTTCAGTTTTAGTTCAGTTCCAGTCAATTCCAGTTTAGTTCCAGTTCAGTTTTAGTTCAGTTCCAGTCAATTCCAGTTCAGTTCTAGTTCAGTTTTAGTGCAGTTCTAGATCAGTTCCAGTGCAGTTCTACTTCAGTTCTGGCCCAGTTCTGGTTTAGTTCTGAACTATTTTTTTGCTGTCTTAATGGTTAAAGTTTTTTCATGCCACGATTACATTTAAATCATTTGGTATTCACTATTGAACGACTGTGAAAATTTTGGGTAACGGTGTTAAAGAAAACGTCGACGTTTGATCCATCGTGCAACCTTTATTATTGTCCATCTACCACTTATTGTGAATCAGTTTAACATCATAAAATTATGATCGTAAAAATCTGATTAAATTTAATTTAAAATTTATGACTCTTTTTCTATTTGATTTGGGAACAATTGTTACACTCATGTTTTTGGGACATAAAAATAAATGTTTTACGATAAAAATGTTTTAAAAAAATGTCATAAAAATATTTAAAAGAAATCAGTTCATAACAATAAATTAACTGAAATAAGTCAATAACAATTAAAATGAATAATTTAAATGACAAAAAAACGAAAAAAACTATAAAATCAAATAAAATAAATTTATTTAAATTTTAAAATTTGTTTAATAAAATATTTTTTTTTATAAATTATGGACCCAGTAATTTGATAACGACATAAATCAATTAAAAGAAAAAATAAAAATATTTAGAAAAGAAACATAAACATGAATGACAATTTAGAACTTAATTTAAGTATAAAATATGGGAAAATAAGAAAAATAAAAAAATAAAAAACACTTGAGTTTGAAAATTTAATTGAAATTTTGCGGTAAAACACTTTTAATAAAAATTACAATAAATTATATTTGCTATTTGAAATATTTTTTCTTTTAATTTTTCAATATTTTTTTTTTAGATTTTTGCACACTTGTTTTACGCACTTTTTTTATTATTATTTTTATTATATTTTTTTCTTAAGATTTTTTATGCAATTTTTCTAATTTTTAACCGTTTTTTCAATTCGAAATTATTGATTCGAGTTTGTGTTCGTTTGAAGAAAAAGCCACCACCGTCGTTATCGTTGTAAAATCCACAACACACACGTCTAATGTCTGACAACTTTGAAACAATATTGAATTTTGAAAATTTAGAATATTTTGTTTAAAGTCTCCAGCAAAAACAAAAAAAAACACTAACAATAATAACAAAAACAAACATTTACTCACATAAGTTTGCCTGTGTATTGATTATGTTTATAGAAAAAGAGGGTGAGCCGAAAAAAGAAATTATAAAATAAAAAATTCAATTTGAAAAATTCAATTTTTAGTGAAAAATTCAATTTTTAGTGAAAAATTCAATTTTTAGTGAAAAATTCAATTTTTAGTGAAAATTCAATTTTTAGTGAAAAATTCAATTTTTAGTGAAAAATTCAATTTTAGTGAAAAATTCAATTTTTAGTGAAAAATTCAATTTTTAGTGAAAAATTCAATTTTTAGTGAAAAATTCAATTTTTAGTGAAAAATTCAATTTTTAGTGAAAAATTCAATTTTTAGTGAAAAATTCAATTTTTAGTGAAAAATTCAATTTTTAGTGAAAAATTCAATTTTTAGTGAAAAATTCAATTTTTAGTGAAAAATTCAATTTTTAGTGAAAATTCAATTTTTAGTGAAAAATTCAATTTTTAGTGAAAAATTCAATTTTTAGTGAAAAATTCAATTTTTAGTGAAAAATTCAATTTTTAGTGAAAAATTCAATTTTTAGTGAAAAATTCAATTTTTAGTGAAAAATTCAATTTTTAGTGAAAAATTCAATTTTTAGTGAAAAATTCAATTTTTTAGTAAAAAATTCAATTTTTTGTGAAAAAATCAATTTTTTGTGAAAAATTCAATTTTTTAGTGAAAAATATAAAAAAAGTGAAAAAATCTGATTTAGAATCTGAACTGAAGTCGGGACTTGAATCTGAACTTAAATTTAGCCAGTAGAGCTTGAACTAAATTACACTCTAAACTGGAAACTGAACAAAGATCTGTTTTTGAATTTGAACTATAATCTGATTTGGAAACTAAACCAGATTCATAACTAGAACCTTAACTAGTATCTGAATTAGAACTGAGGTGAAAATGAACTATAACTAAGCTCTTGAACTAACACTTGCATTGAAATCAGAATTGAATCGAATAAATTTTTACGAATAAAATTATTAATTTTTTTCATCCGCAGTTTCATTATATTATTTTTTTAATGTACAAAATTATTCGAATAAGTTGAATTTTAAAAATTCGAGAAATTAAGTAAAAAAATTCAAATTTAATAAAAATTTATTTCTGACTGCTCACCCTAATTAAGCATAAAAAGCTAAAGCTTCACACTAAGGTGTTTTTTTGCTGAAATACTTTATGTATGAAATGAAAAAAACGGTACGTTTTATATTTCGCACGAGATTCTGTTATGAGTCCGAATACACTGAACAAATTACAACAACAAATATACAAATTAAAAAATTAAAAAATTAAAACAAAAACAAAAATCGAATTAGTTATAGCAAATGAGTTGACTGATAACTTTGACAGCGTTTTTCTTCAAATATTCTTCATATTATCATTGTTGTTGTTGTTGTTGTCGTCTGCTAGTGTTAGTGTCGGCGATTATTTTTAGTACTAAGAAAAATATTGTCACTGTAAATTGTTGTTGTGTGAGTGAAACCGATTTCAATTATGTTGTTGTAATATTTTTTAAATATTTTGCACCTTAAAAACAAAAGCAAAAGGAACCTGAATATTTTCGAATCGATGCGTAAAATTAGCGTAAAAATATGAACTCAACACGTTTCCTTTTTTTCTTATCGTAAAGTTTCGTTTTCAAACGCCGCACAAAGCTCGCAACGCGTTTTCAAAGACTGATAATAATTCTATCGATTCCTCTAGTATTATAGCAACAACACGTAATGAAAAACTTTATTTATTCGGTTTTCGCAAAATGTCGTTTTATTTGTGCGTTTTTTTTTCAGAAAATGTTTATATTTGAATTGATTCATTCATTAACAGCAGAAAAAGAACATGAATTATGACTCAATATTTGAAATTCATCTCAATAACTTAAATGTAAAGCAGATGTTTAGGGCGGTTTTAGCATTTGGACTTTGTGGAGCCTTTGAAAATTAATTTTTTAAATTTATTTTTGGAAAATGATCACATTTGTGAAATTTGTGAAAATTTGTGAAATATTTTTAAAGGGTCAAATTTATCATCTTGATCCGGGGATTTTATGGAAGATTATAGAGTGAAACTAATGCTATAAAAATTTGCCAGCTTAAAATCACTTTTCCTGGAATAATTAAAAAAAAGAGCAAAATTGGGGAAAATGAAAAAATTTGAATTTTTGTATGGTACAAAAGTTACTTAATCGAATAATCGTACTACTAACATGGAAAAAAATCGTTATAATTTCATTATATTTAAAAAAAAGACAATTATTTTAACGATTAATCGCACAAAAACCTAAATATTGAATAATTTTGAGATTATTTAATAGTGAAAATACTATTCATTTCTATTAAAAATGAAAAAAAAAAATTCTAAGAAAAATTATTCGAATAAATTATCCGAATAAAATTATTCGAATATTTCGCCGAAAGACATATAAAATAACACATTAATTTGTATACTCTTACCAAAATATAACAAATTTATGTATTTGTTTTTTATTAATTATTCGCCAATTGCACAAAAAAATATTCGAATAAATTATCCGAATAAAGTTTTTAAATTGAATCGTATAAAACCACAAATTATGGTGGATAATTTTGAAATTAATATTTTTTCTATTAAATTTTAGCAAATTTTTCATTTAATTTTTTTAGTTAACCGAATAAAATAATTCGAATATTTTTAAGTTTTTTTTAGATTTATAATATTTTTAATTAATTGAAACTCAATTTAGAGTTTTTTGCTAAAATTATTTTATTAACAGAAAAACATATCCAAGATATTCGAATAAATTTATTCGATTAATCGATTCATTTTTATTACGAAAATATGTTAAAAACATTATTAAGCATAAAATTTAAAAAATTATAACAATGTCACTTATTTTTCAATTGACACAAATTTACGAATAAACGAATAATCGATTCATCGGCAATTAAATGTTTAAACCGAAATGAATTTTACTTTTCCTTAAGTTCATGTTAAAAAAATTTCAAAGGTATGCATCTGTTTTATAGCTATTTTGAATAAAAGAAATCTATTCGAATAATTATCCGAATAATTTTATTCGATTAATCGTTATATTTTAAACAGAATTAAGTATGAAATAAAAAATAATTTGAAAACTCAAATAGTTTTTTACGACATAATAGAACTTTTTAAATATTTTCCAATTGAATAGTAGTTGTTCTTTAGTGGAATAATTATTCGAAATATTAACTCGAATAAAGTTATTATAATTATTAAATTTTATACAATATTCGATTCATTTAATTGTGTTATACATCTTCCATTTTCTTTTCTAAAACTAATTAAAAAAGTATAGAAAGAAAATGTTCGAATAAAATTTTTATAACAGTTTTCAATTATTCGATTAATTTTATATTTTTACAACAGACTTTCTTTTCTTTAACTGAATTTTAACCCATTATTTGCCTACTTCTAATCGATTTAAATATAGACCATATTAATTTTTCTCTGGAATGAATAAATTTATATTCGAATAATTTTATTCGATTATATTATTAATTTTAAAAAATATTTACTTTTTCTTTCTAGAAGGTAATTTTAATTTAATTTTATGTGTATTTATGGTATTTATTTCATTACCCCACTTAACGAAGATAAATTTGTTTCGTTTATTCGAATTATTTACTCGATTATTCGAATTATTTATTCACGTAATTTTAGAACAAATAAATTTTTTAATTTATTTGTCATTATTTTAATTAAATTTAAACCAAATAAAAAAACGATTAATCGAATAATTTCACACAATTATTCGAATAATTTTTATTCGAATAATTTTTCAAAAAATCAAATTTAAGAAATTATAAATATTTCTCTTCTAGAAAAGAAATTCTTTTAAAATCATAAAAATAAGCGCTTATTATTATTTTTTTTAATCTTTAAAAAAAATAAAATTTTGTCTTACTTTTCTGGAAATCATTTACCGACACCCGCAACATATTTTTGTCTTGAAAGATATAAAACCTATAAATTTATTGAAAATATGTATGCAAACACCTAAAAAATGAAGATATGCGAATAATAATAAAGTAACTTAAATTGACATTTGGTTGATAAATTTTTGAAGGTGTCGAAGAAAATAACAACTAAATTTACTCAAGCAGACAGAAGGAATAAAAGACAAACTTGCAGACTGAAATCTTGGGTAGACGACAGTTTTTTTTTCATATGAAAAAGCACATGTGTTTCTCATTGTTTATGCTTCTTAAGACGAAAGGGAACCAACAGTTCAGATTTAGCTCTTAATAAAGTTATCAATGTCAAGGAAATGATAATAAACAAAATGATTTTAAATTTAGACAATTTTTAGAGAATTTTTAACAAATTCGTAATGGAACAGAAATTCAGAAAGAGTAAAATGTACAAACATATAGAGTAAGTAATATAGTTTCAGATATCGGCTTATATATTTGTATCATTATTTTAGGTTATAAATAGAGGCTGACGGATATCGCTAAATTGACTCAGATTATGATACAGTTCGGTTATATACTTTATTCGATTTTAAATTAATGGTTTTAGGTAGTTCAGATATCGGGCTATAAATCTCTCGTAACGGAAATAACGGGAAATTTCATTATAAATTGCAGAGAGGCAGACGGACGAACAGACTGTTATGGCTCAAAAGATCCATATTCTATAATAATTTATGAATTTACACAATGGTTTGTTACATAATGTATTCTATGATTTTCGGATACCAATTAATCGCTTAGTCGAAACAATGAAGCTCTTAATGAATTCGAAACTTATTATATTCGAATTATATTTTTTAATCTAAAAATAAAAAAAAATTTAAAAGGATGGACGGAAAGACGGAAACTACCAAATCAACTCTAATCTAGATATGTTAAAAAAGCATACTTCATAGAGTTCTGCAAAAAGTCTCCTTAATATCGCAGACATCATGCTATAACCTTTTATACCAAATCGATTTATGAACCGGAAACTCGTAGTGAATGAAAATTTATATTTTAAACCTAAAAGTCTTAACAACCGGTGTACGGACAGACGGACGGACACAAGAAAATCGAGTTTGATTTTACTAGGGTCCGCAGATATACTTTATAGAATCAAGTGTAATGTCTTCTTGCTGCTTCAGATGTCAGGATTTACATACTTTAACTTAAGTGATGGATGAGCAAGAAATCTTCATAGAGTTTGGACTTATTTTAGACTTTAGAGAGAAATAGAACGATAGACAGATGGAAATAATAAAATCTTTTCAAATTTTAATATGGTTTAAAGCTAACAATTTTGAGACTTTTTATAGTGCCTCCCTAATATCTGAGATATCATTCTATAACTTCTTATACTTAAAACCATGTGGAACCGATATATTTGATTCAATGTAGATTATTATTTTTATCAAATCTGTGATATAGAGAAACATTCATATTTTGTATGTTGTCAATATACTTTATGATATCACTATATGGTTCCTTAGATGTCGGTCCATACTTTTTTCCATCTGAACCGTTCGATGAAGACTTTTATTATACAGTTTTGTTTTATATTTTTAAGTGAGAGTTAAATAATAAATTGATGGACGGACAGACGGACACTACCAAAAAAACTAGGCTGCTGATATTGCCCAGGAATATACATCATTGGAACTAATATAATGTCTTCTTTCTGCGAAGTTATCGGTTTTATAATCGTTTTCATTCTGAACCAATAAAAGATTTAAAAACTTTTATATATTTTTATCAGAAGGTTAAAGCATTAGAAGGTTGGAGGGACATTATTTATTTTACACGTCTTTTTAAATGGTTCAAATTATACACTTCGATGGAACTGACATAAAGCCTCCCTACTGCCTTATAGTTATATCAATAAAGGACATTTTTTCTTCTGAATGGATTCATTAAACGGAAACTGTTATTGATTTTAAATGAACTGAAAATTAACATTTGGTAGGACGAGAGGACGGACAGAGTTAAATCACCACAGTTTTCGATAAAGTCCAAAACAATACTCCAAAATTATTGGTTTTCAAATTATTACGATCTGAACCGATAAATGTAGTTGAGACTTTATTACATTTTTCTATCAATGAAAGCATTAGTGGATGGACGGACTGAAGTACACTACTGAACCTATTTGGATTTTTAAATTGTCTAAATCGATACCTCTAGAGATTTATCATGAAGCCTACTTACTTCCTCATATATCTTTAGCTGACATTCTTCCTTATGAATCAACTCAGGAACCAGAAACTTTTATTAATTTAACATTTGGATGGACAGAAAGACGGACATAGTTAAACGGTCAAATATTTTGATATAGTTTAGAACTATACATAAAGAGTTCAAATATAGAGTCTTCATTCTGTCTGGATTAATCGCTTTATAACATAATTCGTTCTGAGCCGATAAATGAACTTGGAACCTACATATTTTTTTAACATATTGAATATTGATTGAATTAGGAAAATTATCAAAACCACTGGAATCCACCAATCTAGTCTACAATTATACTGTAGGAATTCTTACAAGATATCTACTTACTGCATTATATATTTACGAATGACATTTTTTCTTCTGAATGAATTCAGAAATCAAACTTTGCGATTGGTATTCTTAATATTTTAGAGTATGCAATGTTTGGACAGACGGAAGGACGGACATAATAAAATTGTCTTAAATTTTGATATAGTCCAAATATTTATTTCATGAGATCTGTTATAACACCTTCATACAATATCAATAGTAGAAACAAACTAATTGTGCTTTAAAAGTCCATTTACGTTCGAAATAACAAAATGCCTTTAAATCACAAAATTTTAGCTTCTAACAAAATCATTAAAAAATATATGAAAACCTCAAAGTTTTATAAATTTATTTTCGGTTAAAGTTATAAGATCTTAGGAAAAATTACCGATTTAATAGGAATACAAAAAACATTTTGAGGTTTTGTGTTTTTCCAACTTTAAACACATATTTTAACTTCCCTAAGTGGTGTCTTGCTGATAATGATGTTGGTTATGATGATGATGATGATGATGCTGGTGGTGGTGGTAGGAGGTGTTGAGGCAAATTGTGGTCTTTTAAACAAATAAAAGCAAAACATTTGATACTTTCGTTATTACCCATTTCTGCAAAATATAGGCCATTTTCATTACATATAGAGAAAAAAAATTACTAACTGACTGACTGACTGACTTTAATTCTTCCTGTTTTATGGAGCAAAAATACTTTCATTTAAAGTACTTTGTTTCTAATATCACAACATAAGTTTATAATTAGAATTTTCTTCTGTTTTTAAGACAAAAATAAAAAACAGATGCTTTTATTCACTCCAAAACCAAAAAAACAAAGTATGAGATGAAGTTTATGCTTAACTCCACTTAAGCTGATTGGTCAATATTTATTTTATTTGCAAAACCAAAAAATCCCAAAAACTATAAAAATAAATTATTTCTCACTCACACAAGATCAAACAAAAATTTATTGAAGAATTTTTAGTGCAAAAAACACATAAACGCCAGCAATTTTAAAAATTTCCGGTTTTTTGTTCATTTGTTTTAAGAACTGTTAATTGCTAACTGTTAATAACATAACAATGTTAATTAACATTGAAGCAAGATCATGTTATTGAAATAATTTTGATATGTTAAATATTTTTCGCTTGTGTGTGTTGAAATTTTGGTCTATTTATTCTATTTTGTAAATGATCCCAAAAGTAGGCTTTAGATTTAATTTTTGATAAATTTATAGATCATTTTAACAGTAAAATTTTGGAAAATCTAATTACACGATAGATCACTTTAATATAAAATACAAAAATTTAAATTTTTAACGAAAAGTTTAATTTTGAATTAAGAATTAAAATTTTAGTGGAAATTTTTATTTTTGTTTTTAGTGAAAAATTAAATTTTTAGTGAAAAATTCAATTTTTAGTGAAAAATTCAATTTTTAGTGAAAAATTCAATTTTTAGTGAAAAATTCAATTTTTAGTGAAAAATTCAATTTTTTGTGAAAAATTCAATTTTTTGTGAAAAATTCAATTTTTTGTAAAAAATTCAATTTTTTGTGAAAAATTCAATTTTTTGTTAAAAATTCAATTTTTTGTGAAAAATTCAATTTTTTGTAAAAAATTCAATTTTTTGTGAAAAATTCAATTTTTTGTGAAAAATTCAATTTTTAGTGAAAAAATTCAATTTTTAGTGAAAAAATTCAATTTTTAGTGAAAAAATTCAATTTCTAGTGCAAAAATTCAATTTTTAGTGAAAAAATTCAATTTTTAGTGAAAAATTCAATTTTTAGTGAAAAAATTCAATTTTTAGTGAAAAATTCAATCTTTAGTGAAAAATTCAATTTTTAGTGAAAAAATTCAATTTTTAGTGAAAAAATTCAATTTTTAGTGAAAAAATTCAATTTTTAGTGAAAAAATTCAATTTTTACTGAAAAAATTCAATTTTTACTGAAAAAATTCAATTTTTAGTGAAAAAATTCAATTTTTTGTGAAAAATTCAATTTTTTGTGAAAAATTAAATTTTTTGTGAAAAATTCAATTTTTAGTGAAAAATTCAATTTTTAGTGAAAAATTCAATTTTTAGTGAAAAATTTAATTTTTAGTGAAAAATTCAATTTTTTGTGAAAAATTCAATTTTTAGTGAAAAATTAATTTTTTAGTGAAAAATTCAATTTTTAGTCAAAAAAATCAAATTTTAGTGAAAAATTCATTTTTTTTTTTAAATTCAATTTTTAGTGAAAAATTCAATTTTTAGTGAAAAATTAAATTTTTAGTGAAAAAATTCAATTTTTTTTTGGAAAATTCATTTTTTTTTTTTTTTTTTTTTAAATTCAATTTTTAGTGAAAAAATTAAAATTTTAGTGAAGATTTAAATTTTTAGTGAAAAATTCAATTTTTAGTGAAAAATTCAATTTTTAGTGAAAAATTCAATTTTTAGTGAAAAAAAACAATTTTTAGTGAAAAATTAATTTTTTTGTGAAAAATTCAATTTTTAGTAATAAATTGAACTTTTAGTTAGAGCTGAACTTGAACAGATTTGGAACTGAATTAGAACTAGAACTTTAACTAGAACCTGAACTAGAACTGAACTTGAACTGATTTGGGACGAGCTACAACTGAATTAATACTTAGAAATGTTATAATTAGTGATCGCTTACCTTGCAAATGCCATCAATACACATGGCCCGACCCCTGTAATTCGATCTATAATATTCAGCGGGCTTTTCACAGGGTGTACCATCAATTACCGTGGAATTTAAAGTAGCAAAATATTTCATGCCCAAAGGTTTGCAATTCAATTCACATTCGGCATCATCTAAATTTAAACAAAAAATATTAAAAATTATATTTTCGCAATTTTTAGAAAAAATATTTGACCTTTGACATAAGGCTCCCACATAAACTGTTGACCCTGAAAGTCCATATTATTATAAGAAGAACATTGTAAAGCTCTAAAATCTTCCAAATGAGAAGGACAAGGCTGAAATTGTGATATAAAAGAAAATCAATTAAAATTTTAATTGAAAATTATTTAAATTATTCCAAATATTTCACCTGTTCATTACACAATTGATAACGTTTATAGACTCCAACACAATTTTTGCTTAAATGTAATTTGCCGGTTAAGGAATTTCTGAAAGCGGAAGAATTCAACAAAATATTTTAATTAGTTTAATTAAAAATTAATTGCTGCAAAAACATTTTAATTAAAATATTTTTGTTTATTAATTAAATTTCTAGAAAAATCTTTTAAATATGATTTTCATTCTATATTAGAGAATATAAATATTGTGCCAATAATTTGCGTCTTTTCACTGTTAGTGACTTAAAATTGGCGCCAAATGGTAAATATTTTATAGCAAAAGTCATCACATGAATTTCAATCACTCATTATTTTTATAGCAAAAGAAAAAAAAAGAAGCCGGTCGTGAAAGTTCTTAAAAACTATAATAAAATCTATCGCTTTCTTTTAGAAAACTTCTCTAACCACCCTCGTTTTTTTCTTGTGAAATTTGTCTATAACATTTCCATTGACACCCTACCCCACTGTAGGTATTATGCATTTGTACTGATGGATGTAACATATAGAAAATGATATAACACCCAACTTTAAGTATACCGATCGATACAGAATCATTTTTTGTGTCGATTTACCTATGCTCGTCCATCCGTCCATCTGTCTGTTCGGCTGGCTGTACATGTAAACATTGTGAACATTCTACAGGTCGCACTTTTTGAAATATTGCGATGAAATTTGATACATATTAAGCCTATTGAAAATGTCCTTAATCGGTTCAATATTTCAGGAAACTCTCACACAAATGTCCTCCTGCAGTGAGATTTTAAGCTCAGAAAAATCCTAAATATAAAGCAATTTTTAGGAAATTTGACAGAAGTAAACCTTTAACATTCTTAACCGATGTGCCATATGATGTGCTCTTAGATCCCATACAAGCCCCCCTTCTTGTAGCTCCCATATAACCCTCCCAAAAATTCATTTAAAAACGCATAAATTTTAAGGAAATTTGACAGAAGTAAACCTTTGACATTCTTAACCGATGTGCCATGTGACGTAATCTTAGATCCCATATAAGCCCCCTTTCTTGTAGCTCCCATATAACCCTCACAAAAATTCATTTAAAAACGCATAAATTTCATAGAAATATTAAGTTCCACAATAATGTTCAGCGCACTTAAGAATAAATCAGAAAATAAAATTATACGAGGGTCGTTCATTACATTTTTGTAACTGCCGTTTACAATCAACATAGTGGTGTAGGGCATTACATAATCGGGCTTAACCGACTCTAATATTCTAACTTGTTTTTCTCTTTGATTAATATTTCAACATTTCTTCGCTAATTTATGCCTCCAAAATAAATGTCAAGTTCATTTCAATTCAAAGTTTGTGCGACATCTGTTTCTTGTGACATAATTTTTAATTCGCAGAATTTTTTCTCCCCAAATTAAAAAAAAAAGACATAAATCATAATTTTTTTGTAGTCCATCATGTGCGTAAGGAAGTTATTTGTTTTTCTCTATAACTGAAAAAAAAAGATTAAATTATTGATTAAAAGGGATTTCCCCCTCTCGTCCTTTAACTTACAAAAAAAAAAATGCCATAATCAGTGTGAACAAAAAAATGCCATTAAATTTGTTTACTTTATGAAAGACGACAAAAATAGTATGAAAAATTAATAATAAACTTTAATCTTGGTTTTTGTTTACAATCGCTAAATAAAGTCACTGGCATTTGAAGGTACCTCGTAATTTATTATTATGAAAAATTTTACAAAATTAATCATTACGACTTTAATAATGGATGTTGTCAAGTGGAAGATTTTTTTTTCAGTTCAGATTATAGTTCATTTATAAATCAATTCTAAATGATCTGATCCTAATCCTGATTTTACTTCTGATTCTAGTTCCGATTCTAGTTTTGATTTTAGTTCCGATTCTTGTTCTGATTTTAGTTCTTATTCGAATTCTAATTCGAGTTCTGATTCTAGTTCAGTTCTGGTTCAGTTCTAGTTCAGTTCTAGTTATAGTTCAGTTCTACTTCAGATCTAGTTCAGTTCTATTTCTAGTTCAGTTCTTGTTAACTTCTTGTTCAGTTCTAGTTCAGTTGTAGTTCCGTTCTTCTATAGTTCTGGTTCAGTTCTATTTCTAGTTCTAGTCCAGTCCAGTTCAGTTCTTGTTAACTTCTTGTTCAGTTCTAGTTCATGTCTATTTCTAGTTTAGTTCTAGTTCAGTTGTAGTTCAGTTCTAGTTAAATTCTAATTCTATTTCTAGATCAAGTTCAGATCAAGTTCAGTTCTATTTCTAGTTCTAGTCCAGTCCAGTTCAGTTCTTGTTAACTTCTTGTTCAGTTCTATTTCTAGTTCTAGTTTAGTTCTAGTTCAGTTCTAGTTCAGTTCTAGTTCTAGTTCAGATCTTGTTCAGTTCTAGTTTAGTTCTAGTTCAGTTCTAATTCAGTTCTAGTTCAGTTCTAGTTCAGTTCTAGTTCTAGTTCAGATCTTGTTCAGTTCTAGTTTAGTTCTATTTCAGTTCTAGTTCAGTTTTTGTTCAGTTCTAGTTCAGTTCTAGTTCAGTTCTGGTTCAGCTCTATTTCAGCTCTAGTTCAGTTTCTTATTAAGATGCTTTTTTTCAGGTTCTATTTCACATATTTCTTCAGATTTAATATCAGATTCTAATTTGTCCGATTCTTATTCAAATTCTTGTTCAATTTCTAATTCAGTTTTAATTTCAGATTATAGTTCCGATTTAACTTCATTTTCTTCTTCAGATTCTGCATCAGGTTCTTGTTGACATTCTGATTTTGATTCTTCTTCAGACTCTTCAGTGTCTAATTAATATTCTTCTTCGGATTTTACTTTAAACTCTTCTTCATTTGTGAACTAATTTCGGAACGAAATTCATATTTTCCTTAAAATTGTCCTTCATATTGAACTTCATATTCTTTTTAGGATTCTCTTTAAGACCCTTTTTCAGATCGAACTTACGATTTTTACTTATATATTAATTACGATTATTATTCCAATTCTCCTTTAGATTTTTGTTTAGATTTTATCCTAAAATACTATTCCGATTCTGATAGATTTATGTTCAGATTCTATTCCAGAATATTATTCCGATTCTGGGTTTGATTTTACTTCGGAATTAATTTTAGAATCAACTTCATATTTTACTTCGGATTTAATTATTATTTTGGACTCTTTTTTTTAGATCCTTTCACGATTCTTTATCAGATTATTATTCAAATTCTACTTTATATTTAACTTCAGATTCTTCTGCAAACTTTTGTTTAGTTTCTAATTCAGATTCTTTTTCAGACTCATGTTCAGATTTTTTAGATTTTTGTTCAGTTTTTATTTCAGAACTTAGTCAATTTGTAAATAAGTTTCAGTACAATTTAAGCCCATATAAAGAGAATATTTCGTTTAATTTATAAATCAGATCGAGTTTATTTCAATTAAATATTCTCCATTTTTTTTGTTTTAATTTTTCCGATTTATTAAAATTTTGTCCCATTGTACTTTGATGCCATAAATAGTTTGTTGACATTTTTTCTTTAAATAATTTACAGGAACAAAATTATCTTTCAAAAAAAGTTGTATAACAAATGTCTACAGTTATGGCTACAAGTGGGTGGTTGAAATGATAACACAGTGTCGCGCCTCCTACAAATTTTCTGCATTCTTTTGGAATTTTTTCCATCCATCAGCTCTAAATAATCTAAAACAACAAAATTATGTAAAACTAAAATCAAAACAAAATATTTATTGTTATTATTGTTTTGCCCCATGTCTGGCCCTGACTTATATACATAAAATTGTATTAATTTTTCTTCCTACAAAAAAAACAAAAAAACAACAACAAATAACTCTCCCACTCAGAGGCAGTTTAACTGATTAAATTTTCCGTTTTTTTTTTTATTGAGAACATAATTCAGTTCATTTTTATTTTCCTATATTTTCAGAATCATTATTTTTTCAGAAACTGTTTCGTTATTTTTTAATTTTTTTTTGTGCAATTCACTGACAGCTCTACACTGACAGCTGTACATGTTTTATTACGTTTTATTATAATTTTTCCAATTACAACTGAAATATCGATGATTTCATGTGGCGAGTCGTATTTAATATTTATTATAAAATTAATCTATATACGATTAATATATATATATAATTTTTCAATATGATTTTTTGTTGTTGCTGTTGTTGGGTTTCTTAAATAAAACATTTTTTGTCTGATAAGAATTTCTTTATTTTACAAAAATCTTATTGGAAAAAAATTCTATTCAAATGTAAAAATTTTTCAAAATTGCAAAACAGTTTTAAAACAATTGTTAAGTAGTAAAGATCAAATAAATATATATATATATATAGTACATTCAAAATAAATCGTTAAACTAAATATCGAAAAATCGTTAAAAAAATTTTTTTTTGAAAATTTTGAAACGGAAAATTTTCTAAAATTTAGAAAAAAATCTCTAGAAAAGAAAACATAATTTAATATAAAAATTTGAGCAAAAAATGGCTTTAACTTGGAAATACTGTATTTTCATGACGCTAATAATTAGTCAAGTGAGTGCAATTTTGAAACCAGTTAAAACTTGAAAAATCTTTGAATATTTTTAAAGAATTTTCTGAAAATGTTTAAAGTCCACAGTGTTTGAAAAAAAAATTATTTAATAATTAATTGTCTTAAAAAAATGATGTCAAAACTCAGAAAGATCGTTAAAAACTGTGAAAATAACAATCGAATATAGATTCGTTATGGGGAATTCGGATTTCCTTCTCCAGTTTCTAATTCAGAGCCTCCTTTAAATTCCATTTCACTTCATATTCCAGTTCAAATATGGAAAATTTAAATTCAGATTTTTCCTCACTTTCTAGTTCAGATTCAGCTTCTAATTACAAATCTGATTATAGTTCTTATTCCGCTTCAGATTTTGCTTCAGATACTCCTTCAGTTTTAATTTCAGATTCTACTTCATCTTCAATTCTAGATTCTAGTTCTAGTTTTTGCTTCAGATCCTCTTTCAGTTTCCAGTTCAGATTCTCGAGCAGATTCTAATTCAGATACTTGTTCAGATTCAGCTTCATATTACATTTAAGATTCTAATTCAGATTAAACTTTTGATTATAATTCTTCTGCTTTATATAGTTCAGTTCTACTTCAGATTTTAGTTCAGATCATCCTATAATTTCTAATTGAAATACTCGTTCATATAATACTTCAGACTATAGTTCAGATGCTAATTAAAATTCTATTCTATATTCCAAATCGGATTTTAATTTACTTTAGTTTGAGACCTTTTTAGTTTTTAGTTATTCCTCTTTCTGTTTCTATTCCAAATTTCACTTCAGACTCTATGCAGGATTCCAATTCAGATTCTAGTTCAAATAACGATTTTCTGGATTATTCATAAAATTCTATATTAGAACCAGATTTTAACCCAGATTCTGCTTCCAATCCTTCTTCAGTTCATAATATAGATTCTATTTCAGACTTTGTTTTCCTTCTAGAGATCCACATCAGTTTCTAGTTTATATTCTTCTAGTTCCGATTCAGCTTCTATTTACGTTTCAGATCGTTGTTTATATTTCAGATTATAATTTAGATTATAATTTAGACTCTTATTAAGATTCAAATTCCGACTCCTCTCTAGATTTTACTTAAGATTATGTTCCAGTTACTGCTTCACATTCTACAACAGATTTTAATTCAGATTATATTTAAGACTCTTAATCAATTTTTACTTCAGGTTCTTGTTCTGATTCTACTTCATTCTTTTTTAATTCAGATCAAAGTTGGTTCAGATTCAACTACTCAAAATCTATTTCAGAATATTGTTTGGTTTCTAGTTAAAATCCTAATCAGACTCTAATTAATTGTAGGGCAGATTCTCATTCAGATTCTTTAAAAATTCATTCTGAATCATTTCCATTCTTAATTCCCTTC
This sequence comes from Cochliomyia hominivorax, assembly GCA_004302925.2. NCBI lineage: Eukaryota > Metazoa > Arthropoda > Insecta > Diptera > Calliphoridae > Cochliomyia > Cochliomyia hominivorax. The sequence continues at coordinate 89,874,746 of PYHX02000158.1, read as the reverse complement.
ATCGACTTTGTAGTAGAAATTTATTTTCAAATAACTCGAAGTGATTAAGATTGTTGGACCCAAATTTCTCAGTGTAAGAGTTCCTATTTGATTGCTAAATTATAGTTTGCACATCTCCTCTTTCTTAACCTAAAAACAAAAGGATCTCATGCATCGTATTCATTCCTTCCATCATTTTTTTCTTTGGCGTACTCCCTGCATCCTTGGGTCCCCATTACTATATTATCTCAACGTTCTTTTAAGAGTTCCATTGTGGAAAACTCTCATCTAAAAATTAGTTTCAAGGTAACAGAATATGGGCACAACTGACGAGGCAGGTGTTAGAGTCCTTTTTTATTGATACAAAATAAAAGCTTAAATACTGTAATTAATGTTCTTTTCTTCTTTTTCTTCCAGATAACCCACTCCTTTATCATCTTAGACATGACCGAATGTCACTACAATGATAACGAGCTCTCGACACCAAATCCCAAATGTTCTTGGATTGAAAAGGCTCGCAAAAGTTTACCCAAATATCGTAACTTTTTCGCTAGTCTTCTGCAAGAAGAAAGCGGAGAATTTGCCTACGAACTCCAAGAGATTTTCAATACATTATGCGCAGCGATGGCGGAAAAGGATCGCAGAAAACAGAGAGAACAATTAATGGTGGTGAAATGGTTAATGGATACAAATAAAAAACTAAATGAATATTTGCTAAAGAAGGGAATTTGGAAAATATAAATTCCGATTTTGTAGTCATATTTTCCGTAATATAAAATTAATTAGCGTTAGATGGATAAGTTTAGACTTAAAATTAATAACAGTTTTTTGGGTTAAAAGAAAAAAGAAAATACAATAAAGTCAAAATAGTATTATTCAATTCTTTTAATAAATTTAATTTTATTCAGAACAATAAAACTAGAAATGAACTATAACTGAACTAGAACTGAACTAGAACTGAACTACAATTGAACTAGAACTGAACAAGAACTGAACTTAATCTGAGCTAGAACTGAACAAGACCCGAACTAAAACTGAACAAGACCTGAACAAGACCTTAACTACAACTGAACAAGAACTGAATAAGACCCGAAATAAAACTGAACAAGACCTGAACTAGAACTGAAATAGAACTGAACTAGAACTGAACTACAATTGAACTACAATTGAACTTAAACTGATTATTAAACTGAACTAGAACTAAAATAGAACTGAACTAAAACTGAACTAAAACTGAACAAGACCTGAACAAGACCTTAACTACAACTGAACAAGAACTGAATAAGACCCGAAATAAAACTGAACAAGACCTGAACTAGAACTGAAATAGAACTGAACTTAAATTAAACTAGAACTGAACAAGACCCGAACTAAAACTGAACAAGACCTGAACTAGAACAGAACAAGGCCTGAACAAGACCCAAACTAAAACTGAACTAGAATTGAACAAGACCCGAACTAAAACTGAACAAGACCCGAAATAAAACTGAACAAGACCCGAACTAAAACTGAACAAGATCCGAAATAAAACTGAACAAGACCTGAACTAGAACTGAAATAGAACTGAACTTAAATTAAACTAGAACTGAACAAGACCCGAACTAGAACCGAACAAGACCTGAACTAGAACTGAAATAGAACTGAACTTAAATTAAACTAAAACTGAACAAGACCTGAACTAGAACGGAACAAGGCCTGAACAAGACCCAAATTAAAACTGAACTAGAATTGAACAAAACCTTAACTATAACTAAACTAGAACTGAACAAGACCCGGACTAAAACTGAACAAGTCCTGAACTAGAACTGAACAAGACCCGAACTAAAACTGAACAAGACCTGAAAAAGAACGGAACAAGAACTGAACAAGACCCGAACTAAAACTGAACAAGACCTGAAAAAGAACAGAACAAGAACTGAACAAGACCCGAACTAAAACTGAACAAGACCTGAACTAGAACTGAACAAGACCTGAACAAGACCCGAACTAAAACTGAACAAGACCTGAACTAGACCCAAACTAAAACTGAACTAGAATTGAACAAGACCTTAACTATAACTGAACTAGAACTGAACAAGACCCGGACTAAAACTGAACAAGTCCTGAACTAGAACTGAACAAGACCCGAACTAAAACTGAACAAGACCTGAACTAGAACTGAACTAGAACAGAACAAGACCTGAACAAGACCCGAACTAAAACTGAACAAGACCTGAACTAGAACAGAACAAGGCCTGAACAAGACCCGAACTAAAGCTGAACAAGACCTGAACTAGAACAGAATAAGGCCTGAACAAGACCCAAACTAAAACTGAACTAGAATTGAACAAGACCTTAACTATAACTGAACTAGAACTGAACAAGACCCGGACTAAAACTGAACAAGTCCTGAACTAGAACTGAGCAAGACCCGAACTAAAACTGAACTAGAATTGAACAAGACCTGAACAAGACCCGAACTAAAACTGAACAAGACCTGAACTAGAACAGAACTAGAATTGAACTAAAACTGAACTAGAACTGAACTAGAACTGAACAAGACCCGAACTAAAACTGAACAAGACCTGAACTAGAACTGAAATAGAACTGAACTTAAATTAAACTAGAACTGAACAAGACCTGAACTAGAACGGAACAAGGCCTGAACAAGACCCAAATTAAAACTGAACAAGTCCTGAACTAGAACTGAACAAGACCCGAACTAAAACTGAACAAGACCTGAAAAAGAACAGAACAAGAACTGAACAAGACCCGAACTAAAACTGAACAAGACCTGAAAAAGAACAGAACAAGAACTGAACAAGACCCGAACTAAAACTGAACAAGACCTGAACTAGAACTGAACAAGACCTGAACAAGACCCGAACTAAAACTGAACAAGACCTGAACTAGAACAGAACAAGGCCTGAACAAGACCCAAACTAAAACTGAACTAGAATTGAACAAGACCTTAACTATAACTGAACTAGAACTGAACAAGACCCGGACTAAAACTGAACAAGTCCTGAACTAGAACTGAACTAGAACAGAACAAGGCCTGAACAAGACCCAAACTAAAACTGAACAAGACCTGAACTAGAACAGAACAAGACCTGAACAAGACCCAAACTAAAACTGAACAAGACCTGAACTAGAACAGAACAAGGCCTGAACAAGACCCAAACTAAAACTGAACTAGAATTGAACAAGACCTTAACTATAACTGAACTAGAACTGAACAAGACCCGGACTAAAACTGAACAAGTCCTGGACTAGAACTGAGCAAGACCCGAACTAGAACCGAACAAGACCTGAACTAGAACTGAAATAGAACTGAACTTAAATTAAACTAAAACTGAACAAGACCTGAACTAGAACGGAACAAGGCCTGAACAAGACCCAAATTAAAACTGAACTAGAATTGAACAAAACCTTAACTATAACTAAACTAGAACTGAACAAGACCCGGACTAAAACTGAACAAGTCCTGAACTAGAACTGAACAAGACCCGAACTAAAACTGAACAAGACCTGAAAAAGAACGGAACAAGAACTGAACAAGACCCGAACTAAAACTGAACAAGACCTGAAAAAGAACAGAACAAGAACTGAACAAGACCCGAACTAAAACTGAACAAGACCTGAACTAGAACTGAACAAGACCTGAACAAGACCCGAACTAAAACTGAACAAGACCTGAACTAGACCCAAACTAAAACTGAACTAGAATTGAACAAGACCTTAACTATAACTGAACTAGAACTGAACAAGACCCGGACTAAAACTGAACAAGTCCTGAACTAGAACTGAACAAGACCCGAACTAAAACTGAACAAGACCTGAAAAAGAACGGAACAAGAACTGAACATGACCCGAACTAGAACCGAACAAGACCTGAACTAGAACTGAAATAGAACTGAACTTAAATTAAACTAAAACTGAACAAGACCTGAACTAGAACGGAACAAGGCCTGAACAAGACCCAAATTAAAACTGAACTAGAATTGAACAAAACCTTAACTATAACTAAACTAGAACTGAACAAGACCCGAACTAGAACCGAACAAGACCTGAACTAGAACTGAAATAGAACTGAACTTAAATTAAACTAAAACTGAACAAGACCTGAACTAGAACGGAACAAGGCCTGAACAAGACCCAAATTAAAACTGAACTAGAATTGAACAAAACCTTAACTATAACTAAACTAGAACTGAACAAGACCCGGACTAAAACTGAACAAGTCCTGAACTAGAACTGAACAAGACCCGAACTAAAACTGAACAAGACCTGAAAAAGAACGGAACAAGAACTGAACAAGACCCGAACTAAAACTGAACAAGACCTGAAAAAGAACAGAACAAGAACTGAACAAGACCCGAACTAAAACTGAACAAGACCTGAACTAGAACTGAACAAGACCTGAACAAGACCCGAACTAAAACTGAACAAGACCTGAACTAGACCCAAACTAAAACTGAACTAGAATTGAACAAGACCTTAACTATAACTGAACTAGAACTGAACAAGACCCGGACTAAAACTGAACAAGTCCTGAACTAGAACTGAACAAGACCCGAACTAAAACTGAACAAGACCTGAACTAGAACTGAACTAGAACAGAACAAGACCTGAACAAGACCCGAACTAAACTGAACAAGACCTGAACTAGAACAGAACAAGGCCTGAACAAGACCCGAACTAAAGCTGAACAAGACCTGAACTAGAACAGAATAAGGCCTGAACAAGACCCAAACTAAAACTGAACTAGAATTGAACAAGACCTTAACTATAACTGAACTAGAACTGAACAAGACCCGGACTAAAACTGAACAAGTCCTGAACTAGAACTGAGCAAGACCCGAACTAAAACTGAACTAGAATTGAACAAGACCTGAACAAGACCCGAACTAAAACTGAACAAGACCTGAACTAGAACAGAACTAGAATTGAACTAAAACTGAACTAGAACTGAACTAGAACTGAACAAGACCCGAACTAAAACTGAACAAGACCTGAACTAGAACTGAAATAGAACTGAACTTAAATTAAACTAGAACTGAACAAGACCTGAACTAGAACGGAACAAGGCCTGAACAAGACCCAAATTAAAACTGAACAAGTCCTGAACTAGAACTGAACAAGACCCGAACTAAAACTGAACAAGACCTGAAAAAGAACAGAACAAGAACTGAACAAGACCCGAACTAAAACTGAACAAGACCTGAAAAAGAACAGAACAAGAACTGAACAAGACCCGAACTAAAACTGAACAAGACCTGAACTAGAACTGAACAAGACCTGAACAAGACCCGAACTAAAACTGAACAAGACCTGAACTAGAACAGAACAAGGCCTGAACAAGACCCAAACTAAAACTGAACTAGAATTGAACAAGACCTTAACTATAACTGAACTAGAACTGAACAAGACCCGGACTAAAACTGAACAAGTCCTGAACTAGAACTGAACTAGAACAGAACAAGGCCTGAACAAGACCCAAACTAAAACTGAACAAGACCTGAACTAGAACAGAACAAGACCTGAACAAGACCCAAACTAAAACTGAACAAGACCTGAACTAGAACAGAACAAGGCCTGAACAAGACCCAAACTAAAACTGAACTAGAATTGAACAAGACCTTAACTATAACTGAACTAGAACTGAACAAGACCCGGACTAAAACTGAACAAGTCCTGGACTAGAACTGAGCAAGACCCGAACTAAAACTGAACTAGAATTGAACAAGACCTGAACAAGACCCGAACTAAAACTGAACAAGACCTGAACTAGAACAGAACTAGAATTGAACCAAAACTGAACAAGACCTGAACTAGAACTGAACAAGACCCGAACTAAAACTGAACAAGACCTGAACTAGAACAGAACAAGGCCTGAACAAGACCCAAACTAAAACTGAACTAGAATTGAACAAGACCTTAACTATAACTGAACTAGAACTGAACAAGACCCGGACTAAAACTGAACAAGACCTGAACTAAAACTGAAATAGAACTGAACTAGAACTCGAACTAAAACTGAACTGATAAAGAATTGAACTGATGAAGAATTTAATTGATGTAGAACTGTCCTGAACTAGAACTGAGCAAGACCCGAACTAAAACTGAACTAGAATTGAACAAGACCTGAACAAGACCCGAACTAAAACTGAACTAGAATTGAACTAGAACTGAACAAGAACTGAACAAGACCCGAACTAAAACTGAACAAAACCTGAACAAGACCTGAACTAGAACTGAACAAAAACTGAACTAGAACTAAAATAGAACTGAACTAGAACTGAACTAGAACTGAACAAGACCCGAACTAGAACTGAACAAGACCCGAACTAAAACTGAACAAGACCTGAACTAAAACTGAAATAGAACTGAACTAGAACTCGAACTAAAACTGAACTGATAAAGAATTGAACTGATGAAGAATTTAATTGATGTAGAACTGAAATTTTTTTAGTTGAGTTCTCTAAAAGTGAACCAGAACTGAATTAGAACTTTTTGTTGAAAAAATTCTCTGTATTTAAAAAAAAATATTTAAGTTTTAAAAAAATTTTTTTGAAATTAAAATATTAACAAAATTGAAATTTCCATGTGAAACTTTTTGGAGTAAAACTTTCAATTTCATTAAAAAACTTTTTTCCGTTAATTTTAATTTAGAAAAGTTGAAAATTAAAAAAGTGAGTTGAATCAGTTCTCTTGGATTTTATGCTCCCAACACGCTTGATTTAAATTTTTCGAACTTTTTCAAAATTCTTTCAGCATCCTTTAAGCTGCGACATTCTTTAAATTCCAATTGCATCGATTTGGCTTCATATTTAATCTCTACCGAACTATTGTGACTGAATTCAATGTCTATTAGATGTTCTACAGCAGCTCTTATTTTACTCACTACCTTCATGTATTTATTAGCAAAAGTAAGAAATTCATTTATTGCATCTTCGGCCTTACGGTCATCGTCTCTTTTGGGTGGATCTCTTATACGAGCATTATGTAGAATGATGCGCTTGTTATTGAAAACTGAGCTAAATATAATTCAGTAACATCTTGTTCAGGATATCGGCTTAGAATATCCTGAATGCGATTATTGATATATTTAACTATACTTGGATGGATAATGGGTTGTGGTGATGGAGGTGGTGAAGGTGGTGGTAGAGTGGGTGGAGCTGGCGGTCGAGCAGGTGGAGATGGTGGTTTAACTGGTGGTGCAGGTGGTCGAGAAGGTGGAGCTGGCGCCCGAGCTGGTGGAGCTGGTGGTTGAACTGGTGGTGCAGGTGGGACAGATGGATGAGCTGGTGGTTTTGTAGGTGGAGCTGGCGGTCGAGCAGGTGGAGCTGGCGGTGGTGCAGGTGGTTGAGAAGGTGGAGCTGGCGGCCGAGCTGGTGGAGCTGGTGGTTGAACTGGTGGTGCAGGTGGGATAGATGGATCAGCTGGCGGTCGAGCAGGTGGAGATGGAGGTTTAGCAGGTGGTGCTGGCGGTGGTGCTGGCGGTGGTGCAGGTGGTTGAGAAGGTGGAGCTGGCGGCCGAGTTGGTGGAGCTGGTAGTTGAACTGGTGGTGCAGGTGGGATAGATGGATCACCTGGCGGTGGTGCAGGTGGAGATGGAGGTTTAGCAGGTGGTGCTGGCGGTGGTGCAGGTGGTTGAGAAGGTGGAGCTGGCGGCCGAGTTGGTGGAGCTGGTAGTTGAAACTGGTGGTGCAGGTGGGATAGATGGATCACCTGGCGGTGGTGCAGGTGGAGATGGAGGTTTAGCAGGTGGTGCTGGCGGTGGTGCAGGTGGTTGAGAAGGTGGAGCTGGCGGCCGAGTTTGGTGGAGCTGGTAGTTGAACTGGTGGTGGCAGGTGGGATAGATGGATCAGCTGGCGGTCGAGCAGGTGGAGATGGAGGTTTAGCAGGTGGTGCTGGCGGTGGTGCAGGTGGTTGAGAAGGTGGAGCTGGCGGCCGAGTTGGTGGAGCTGGTAGTGAACTGGTGGTGCAGGTGGGATAGATGGATCAGCTGGCGGTCGAGCAGGTGGAGATGGAGGTTTAGCAGGTGGTGCTGGCGGTGGTGCAGGTGGTTGAGAAGGTGGAGCTGGCGGCCGAGTTGGTGGAGCTGGTAGTTGAACTGGTGGTGCAGGTGGGATAAATGGATCACCTGGCGGTGGTGCAGGTGGAGATGGAGGTTTAGCAGGTGGTGCTGGCGGTGGTGCAGGTGGTTGAGAAGGTGGAGCTGGCGGCCGAGTTGGTGGAGCTGGTAGTTGAACTGGTGGTGCAGGTGGGATAGATGGATCAGCTGGCGGTCGAGCAGGTGGAGATGGAGGTTTAGCAGGTGGTGCTGGCGGTGGTGGCAGGTGGTTGAGAAGGTGGAGCTGGCGGCCGAGTTGGTGGAGCTGGTAGTTGAACTGGTGGTGCAGGTGGGGATAAATGGATCACCTGGCGGTGGTGCAGGTGGAGATGGAGGTTTAGCAGGTGGTGCTGGCGGTGGTGCAGGTGGTTGAGAAGGTGGAGCTGGCGGCCCGAGTTGGTGGAGCTGGTAGTTGAACTGGTGGTGCAGGTGGGATAGATGGATCACCTGGCGGTGGTGCAGGTGGAGATGGAGGTTTAGCAGGTGGTGCTGGCGGTGGTGGCAGGTGGTTGAGAAGGTGGAGCTGGCGGCCCGAGCTGGTGGAGCTGGTGGTTGAACTGGTGGTGCAGGTGGGGACAGATGGATGAGCTGGTGGTTTAGTAGGTGGAACTGGGGGTCGAGCAGGTGGAGATGGAGGTAAAACAGGTGGTGCTGGGGGTCGAGCTGGTGGAGCAGGTGGTATAGCTGGTGGAGCTGGCCGGTCGAGCTGGTGGTTTAACTAGGAGGAGCTGGTGGTCTAGCTGGGGGAAGCTGGTGGAGGTAGAGAATGTGGAGGTGGCGGACCAATAGCTTGAGACTTTACATTTTGTTATATAAAATCCGAAAACAATTAAAATGAGAGGGCGAGCAATTTGTAATGTTTCATGTCAATGAAATTCTGAATTCTGTATTTGTTTAAACAATTTTAAAATATTTCACTTTTTCTTTAAAATCTTATTTATTTTTTTTTTTTTTTTATTTTCTTTAAAAATAAAATTGAAATCATTAAAGTTTTCCACTACTGAAGCAAAATTTAAAATTCTCAATTAAGAATCGAATTACAAAATTATTTGATTCAGTTACAATTACAAGAACGAAATACTGAGAAACTGCAACAAACATTTTTATATACTCTGTGCGACTATTTAAATTACTTTCAACAATTTGTTACGGTTTCTTCAAATAAAGTATGAGAAAAGATGTAAAATTTAAATTATAATAAAAGAACAGGAGCGTAGTTCACATCCAGAACTTAACTAAAACTGAAAAATTAAAACTGAACTCCAATTGAACTAGAATTGAAGTAGATCTGAACTAGAAAAAAACTAGAACTGAACAAGAAGCGAACTAGAACCAAAACAGAACGGAACTAGAACTGAACTAGAACCAAACTAGAACCAAACTAGAACGAACTAGAACTGATCTAGAACTGAGAACTAAAATAGAAACTGAAAGTAGAACTAAAACTGAAAATAGAAAAAACTGAACTGAAGAAGAACTAGAAAAACTAGAACTGAACTAGAACTGAACTAGAACTGAACTAGAACTGAACTAGAACTGAACTAGAACTGAACTAGAACTGAAACTAGAACTGAAACTAGAACTGAACTAGAACTGAACTAGAACTGAACAAGAACTGAAATAGAACTGAACTAGAACTGAACTAGAACTGAACTAGAACTGAACTAGAACTGAACTAGAACTGAACAAGAACTGAACTAGAACTGAACTAGAACTGAACTAGAACTGAACTAGAACTGAATTTGAACTAAACTAGAACTGAACTAGAACTGAACTAGAACTGAACTAGAACTAATCCAGAACGGAACTAGAACTGAACAAGAAGCGAACTAGAACTGAATTAAAACTGAACTAGAACTGATTAGAAATGAACTAGAACTGAACAAGAACTGAACTAGAACTGAACAAGAACTGAACTAGAACTGAACTAGAACTTAATCAGAAATTATAAAGAACTGAACTAAAACAGAGCTAAAAGATAACTAAACCTGAACTAGAACTGAACAAGAAACTGAACTAGAACTAAAACAGAACGGAAATAGAAACTGAACAAGAAGCGAACTAGAACTGAATTAAAACTGAACTAGAACTGAACTAGAAATGAACTAAAACTGAACTAGAAATGAACTAAAACTGAACTAGAACTGAACAAGAAATGAGCTAAAACTTAACTAGAACTGAACTAGAAATGAACAAAAGCCGATAGAAACTGAACTAGAA
>PYHX02000158.1:89833213-89864349 GCA_004302925.2 Cochliomyia hominivorax | reverse complement strand
AACATAAACAGTGTCGGAATAAACCTTATTGTCGATAGGAAATAAATGCACTTTAATTTTAGTTCAGTCTTAGTTCTTCATTCAATTGTAGTTGAGTTCTAGCACAGATCTGCTCAGTTCTAATTCATTTCATTTTCAGTTCTAGTTTCAGTTTCAGTACTGTTCTAGTTCAATTCAAATTCAGGTTCTTTTTCAGTTAAAGTCAGTTCTAATTCAGTTGAAATTCACTTCTAGTTCAGGTCTAATTTAGTTCTAGTTCAGATCAAATTAATTTCAAATTAGTTCTAGCGCAGTTCTAGTTCAGTTTCAGTTCTAGTTCAGTTCTAGCTCAGTTCTAGTTCAGATCTAATATCTAGTTCAGTTTCAGTTCTAGTTCAGATCTAATTCAAATGTAGTTCAATTTCAGTTCTAGTTCAGTTTCAGTTCTAGTTCAATTCTAGTTCAGATCAAATTAATTTCAAATTTAGTTCAGTTTCAGTTCTGTTTCAGTTCTAGTTCAGATCTTAATTGCAAATCTAGTTCATTTCAGTTCTAGTTCAGTTTTCAGTTCTAGTTCAACTTCTAGCTCAGATCAAATTAATTTCAAATTTAGTTCCTAGTTCAGATTTAATTCAAATCTAGTTCAGTTACAGTTCTAGTTCAGTTTTCAGTTCTAAGTTCAATTCTAGCTTCAGATCAAATTAATTTCAAATTTAGTTCTAGTTCAATCTAATTCAATCTAGTTTCAGTTTCAGTTCTAGTTCAGTTTCAAGTTCTAGTTCAGTTCTAAGTTCGAGATCAAATTAATTTCAAATTTAGTTCAGTTTCAAGTTCAGTTTCAGTAAATAAATTTCAATTAGTTCTAGTTCAGTGTCAGTTCCTAGTTCAGTTCTAATTCAAATCTAGTTCAGTTTCAGTTCAGATCAAATAAATTTCAAATTTAGTTCTAGTTCAGTGTCAGTTCTAGTTTAGTTCGTTCTAGTTCAACATCTAGTTCAGTTCCAGTTTCACTTATAGTTCAGTTCGGATTTAGTTTAGTTCTAGTTCAGCTCTAGTTCAGTTCTAGTTCTGTTTTAGTTCAATTCTAGTCTAGTACTGTTCAAATCACAGTCTAGTTCAGATTCGAATTCAGATTTCTTTTCAGTATTTAATTTATATTCCCCTTGAAGTTATAATTTAAATTCGGGATAAAGTTGGAACTTTCAGTCCTTCAGTTTTTGCAAAGAAAACATTTTTTTCAAAATATTTCACCATTTTTATTCATTTTATTTCACTCTTTATCTAATACATCTTTGGTTTAACTCCATCATCTCCTTTATTTCCATTTGATAATGAAAGTACGAATTTGCATGGGTTCCAAAGTAATGGTGAACTTATTAATACCATCACTCTTTTGGCCGACAAAGGCGTATGTTTTGATATATAATATTCCACTTTTTTGGGTATGGTACCATCAGGTTGGAATTTAAATCTCTTCATATCCGATAATTTCATGTTACCATCCAAAGTCATTCCTTAATCTCTTCACCACCTAAGCATCGAATAGTAAACGTATATTGAAACTAATATTTGAACCTTCCGATTTATCTAAAATATTTTCCAAACGCAATAGACGTTCATTTTATTGAAGGGTTCCAAAGTTAAAACTTCAATTCCTTTAGGTAAAGCTGAGAAGGTGGGTAGTTTGGAACCTTCTTGTTGGTGGATTTAGAGGAGCTGCTAAAGAATTTCCAATAAGGCAAATGTATTCTTGAGCCAAATAACGTTCTTGGCACAGTGGGTTGTTGGATAATTGATTAAGTACCAAATGGATTTTGCCGCGAAGCTATTAAACCTTTACCATTGACAGTCTCATTGAGAGCTTCGCCCACACCAAAAATCATCATCATGCAAAAGACGGCGATGTACATTAACTCCAAAACACCATCCTTTAAACTGGAACCACCCCTGAGGACGATCGTTAAGCAAAGCCAAACGTACTTTCTCATTTTGTAGAGCAATGCGAGACGGTGACGGGATAATAATTACTTGGAAACCTTTCGGTTAAATCGGGTTTGAAATATTCTCTTTGATTACGTACTCTCTTCAACATTTCACGGCCATTAGAGTCTGTTATAGAAGACACCCTTTGAGGTTATGTTACTGGTGAAACGAGTAATAATTTCTTTGCCCTATGTTATCCTTAATGGGGATTGGTCCTACCAGCCACTTCAAATTCTTACAAAATTTTTACGTTCGTATAACGTATGACTTGAGAAACCCAATCATTGAAACGTTGATGAACTTCCTTCACCAAAGAACCATTGTAAACTTTAATGGTTGCAGAAGGACTAACTAAAACTTCAGTGGCCGTTTGGACGGAAGGTGTAGGCTCCAGAAGATCTAAAATTTGGATTGAGTGTTGTTGCCCAAGGCTCCCTTATAGTAATAGAATTCTTGGTTTATATTCTCCGAGACACCATTCATTTGGATGTTGTAAAGTAAACCTTTGTTGTTGAAGGTTAATTTCACTAGCTGGATTTAAGGAACGAATGTATGTTAAATCGATAATTTCAGAGTCTCAGGGTTCTTTTAACTTACCGAATTTTGTACTACAATATCACCCACAGCTTTAGGTTTGCACTTCCTGTGAAACAGCTGTTGTGGTCTCTTTTCTTTCAATTTGTGAGATTGATATCTTAAGATTCTATTATTTATTGCCATAGCTTCACTATCATAGACCTCATATTCATAATATCTAGGTTCTGGATATTTTCACATAATATTGGCCAATTTTTCCACATAAGCCTCAAACACTAAATCGTATTGAGTTAAATTCTTACGCAATCGGTTAACGGCTAAAACTTCAGCCGGTACCGGTATTAACTGATGAGACAACTCTTTACCATTGGCATCTCTAACAACATAGGTGCCATTTAATACTGGTATCCTAATGTATTGAGTGGAAGGTTGACTTAATGGATTGAATACTGGTGTAACCAAATTATTGGCCGATCTCTGAGTAAATTCACATACGGAAATGTTAATTGTAAACATTGAAACAAATTCACCACTGGTCAAATTGGTGAGTTTTTGCAAAGCCAAACGAGTATTGTTGTGAGCGGCTTGTATAGCATCCGTTAAAAGACGATCATAATCCTGAGCCACATGTTGTTTTTCAGTAACCCGGTAATTGCATCATGATGTTGCATGATACCCATAGTTTGGTCCGTAATATATCTAGATTTTTGATTCACCTCATTAGTGGTGAGATTAGCCAAAGTGGTGAGTTGTTTTGGGTAACTTGTAAGAAATGAATTTCCTAAACGTTCGAAATTCTTTTGAGTGGGACGAGAACTAAAATAACCAGACCAATAAGTGTGATTATCTGTACCATAAGGGAAGAAATCTTGAGTCTTGTTAGGCCAAGTCAATTTGGTGGTTTCATGGAGAGCATTCAATAGCAAGCGGGAGTAGAATAAAGCAGGTTGATCTTAGTGCCCATCAATTGACGTTGGTTGACATATCTGCGGAAATGAAAGAAGATAAATTGAAGAATAATTGATTTATTGATTCCTGATCCAGTTTCACTTACTTGATTCAATTTATCCAAATTTTTATAATTCATATTTGCATTTTCATAATTGAAATCATCACCCATGGGTACCAAGAGATGAGTAGATCTGTAATATCTGGCCATTTTATTGATGTAAGCAATAAAGGTATCCACCTGCAATATTAAAGTAATAAGTTCCCTTTTCTCTTTCTTGCAACTTCTTCATCTGAACTCACCCTCTCATTAACATTATTATCATAACTGTCACCATCAATAATCGGTTTATCATTGCACAAACTATCGAAGCAAAAACCATCAGGGGCAGCGTAATGATTATACAACATACCAGTAAACAATTCAGCACTTTGGCCCAAACTATCCGAAGCATGCCAAATCATTTCAGCAGTTAAATTGCTCAAACGTGTATCTTTCTCGACATAATCCATGCGGGCAAAGAATTGACCATCAAAACCCATTTGAGCGAGTAAAGAAGCCATTTCACGAGAGTGACCAAATGGATCAATTTGCCAGCCGATACGAGGACGGCCGCAAGTACCAAAGGTATCGGTCAAGAACCTTCAAATCATTTCCAATTAAAACAAAATCTTTTAAAAGTAATTTTCTCGTCATACTTCAAACCAATCGTAAATTGATCAATAACACTTTGATAGTGTACAGCTGCCTCATCGTTCATACTCCAAGCACCGCCGGCAAATTCCAAACGTCCATCATCTACCAATTTTTTAACATTCTTTTGAACCTCAGCCGTTTGTTCTTTGTACCATTTGTGGAAGAAAGCTGTCTCTACTTGGATGAATCTATAAATTGATCGAAAATTGTTAGCAACGTTTTGCTACCTTCTCTTGCTTCCTCACCTTCTCTTTTTATTCTTCAACAACTCCACAATAACATTATCCAAGATGTATTGAACACCTGCATGTTGTATGTCATTACGACTGCCATAATAATACTGATCGACTGTCTTTAACCAACCGGCATCATCGTGAGAATGTGGTACCAAGTGGACATTTATCATATTAGACTTGGTAGCCGGGCAGGCCTGATAATTGTATAAAATAATAAATAAATGATTTATAGTACAGTTTAATTAAGTTTTGCCGCAATTGATAAACAATCAATTTCTAATCATACTTCATTTGAAAAAAAGCACTTAAAACATTTTTTTTATTAATTAAATATTAAATTGTTGCAAATTATCAACCCGGAGATAAATAAAATTTTGATAAAAGGAACAAAACACATTTCGGGAATATATGGTCCTAAAAATAGACAATTTCAATCAAGAAATTTAGTCTAGTTTTATGTTAAACTCTAGTTCAGTTCAAAATCAGTTCTAGTTCAGCTTTGATCAGTTCGAATTCAGTTCTGGTGCAGTTCTAGTTCAGTTTTAGTACAATTCTTGTTCAGTTATAATCAAATTTTTGTTCAATTCAAGTTCGTTTCTCACAATTCGGACGATATTAGTTTGAATTCTGACTAGATTTCCTTTAGGAAATTTTTTGCAGAATTCTGACTAGATTTCCTTTAGGAAATTTTTTGCAGAATTCTGACTAGATTTCCTTTAGGAAATTTTTTGCAGAATTCTGACTAGATTTCCTTTAGGAAATTTTTTGCAGAATTCTGACTAGATTTCCTTTAGGAAATTTTTTGTCAGAATTCTGACTAGATTTCCTTTAGGAAATTTTTTGCAGAATTCTGACTAGATTTCCTTTAGGAAATTTTTTGTCAGAATTCTGACTAGATTTGCTTTAGGAAATTTTTCAGAATTCTGACTAGATTTCCTTGAGGAAATTTTTTGTCAGAATTCTGACTAGATTTCCTTTAGGAAATTTTTTGCAGAATTCTGACTAGATTTGCTTTAGGAAATTTTTCAGAATTCTGACTAGATTTCCTTGAGGAAATTTTTTGATATTTCGACCATTTTCTTTATAGTTTTCAAGACTTTCATTTTTCTTACCTTGTACCCACAGGCCGCTTCACCATATCCTATACATCCAAGCACTAAAAGTGCCGTTAATGCTGTTAAAAATGTCATTTCACTTTTGTCAGCGGCAAAAGTTTTAAATAATTTTGATTAATTTAAAATTTATTATTTTTTATTAAAACATGAGATGTTTTCACAATTTTTTTCAGAATTTCTTCAGATTCGTTTTTATTTGTCGTTACTTTTAGCGTTTTAAAAATTCAACTGATTGAATTTGAAACATTTGCAGTCAATTTATAAAAACAAACTCTTTCGAAAAAATATTCAGAATTTTGATAAGAAAACTTAAAAAGAAACATTTGTTGTTATTTTTCTTCAGAACGTTTTATTTTAGTTTGATAAGCGTGTGAAAAAGGGTGTCGTATATTTAAAATTTAATTGAAAATTTAATTCCGATATTTTGTGTTGTTTTAATTAAATTTATGATTGAATTTCATAGTTTCTCTTTTTTGTTTTATACCCTACAACACCGTACTATGCGTTTTTGCAGATGTTTGTAACGGGCAGAAAAATAGTTCTACCACCACTTTTAAGTTAAGTTCTGAGGCGATTTAACGATGTCTATCCTGTTGGCTGTCCAAAGTACAGGCCGCAGTTTTGAGATACCTTAATAAAATTTGGCATGTTTTATTATGTGGACGATGATTGTTGAAATTGGTGACGATCGAACCGTTATAACATATAGGCTTCATAAAAATGTTCCCACGGAATGGGATTTTTAACCCATAAAATTCGGTTACATTATTTTTCATAGGACCCGTACAACTACCCTTCCAAATATCACTTTGAACTCATTAATCGCCCATAAACGTGGGTATTGTAATAATATTTATTCAAATTAAGATAAATGTTAGCCCTCGTATAATTTCTCTGTGCGACACGTAAACATGAATTATAAAGTTAATTATACGGGTCGTTCATAAATTGTTTGTAACAGTCTTTACAAACCAATATTGTGGTGTAGGGTATTACATAGTCGGGCTAGACCGACTATATCTTTTTTAGTTGTTCTTCTTTTTTCTTTTGCAGAATTCTAGTTTAATTCTTATCGTTTTGAGTTTTTTTATAGAAAAATTAAAATTTTCATAATTAAATTAGTGAGTATCACGTCCATATTAAATGCAATAAATAAGTATTAAAATATTGATTAGAAAACCGTTAAAGGGAATTTACTGGAGGAGCTAGATCATTCGAACTGATATGTACTTGAAAAAATTTCTGCTAACGAAATTATTTTAAGCCCAAAATGTGTCAATATTTATTTTTAAGTGAAATTTGATAATAAAATTAATAGACCAAAAGGCATTTTTCAAAGTTCTTTGACTTGACAACATTATTCTCAAATTCTATTCAATTGTTTAATATTCCTCTAAGTACACATTTCTCTAAAATTTCCCTAAAGCCGGTTATTCCACTTTTATCACATTCAGCGTCTATTTTTTTATTATTTTTCTACTTTGTTTTTAACTCTACAAATAAAATCTCCCACTGATCGTTCCTATACTATTATGATCTCACTTAACCTTTAGTCATTTATTTCTTATAGTCAACAAATTGATCGCATACAATAAAACCCCAGACTAAAATACACTTCAATGAGCTATAAAATACATTAATTTTAAAACTTTAAGTTTGAGTAAAAGAGACTTAAATGCATTTGAAGTGGCGATTTGTAAACAAAGAAATGCACTTAAAGTAAGTGCAATCTCTCTCTTTGAGAGAGAAGAGAGCATTAGAATAGTGTAAGATAATTGACTCATACCAAACATAAACAACAGTGAAAGACAAAAGTATCAAGCAAAGTTTTTGATATATAAAATTCTTAGTAACACTTTCAAACTTTAATAAATGTGAAAATTGAAAAATTTTAAATAAAATTGAAAATGTAAAAAAAGTGAAAATTTCAAATTTTAGTGAAAATTTCAAATTTTAGTGAAAATTTAAATTTTAGTGAAATTTCAAATTTTAGTGAAAATTTCAAATTTTAGTGAAAATTCAAATTTTAGTGAAAATTTCAAATTTTAGTGAAAATTTCAAATTTTAGTGAAAATTTCAAATTTAGTGAAAATTTCAAATTTTAGTGAAATTTCAAATTTTAGTGAAAATTTCAAATTTTAGTGAAAATTTCAAATTTTAGTGAAAATTTCAAATTTTAGTGAAAATTTTAAATTTTAGTGAAAATTTCAAATTTTAGTGAAAATTTCAAATTTTAGTGAAAATTTCAAATTTTAGTGAAAATTTAAAATTTTAGTGAAAATTTCAAATTTTAGTGAAAATTTCAAATTTTAGTGAAAATTTCAAATTTTAGTGAAAATTTATAATTTTTGTGAAAATTTAAAATTTTTGTGAAAATTTAAAATTTTTGTGAAAATTTAAAATTTTTTGTGAAAATTTCAAATTTTTGTGAAAATTTCAAATTTTTGTGAAAATTTAAAATTTATTGAAAATTTCGAATTTTAGTGAAAATGTCAATTTTAGTGAAAATTTCAAATTTTCAGTGAAAATTTCAAATTTTCAGTGAAAATTTCAAATTTTCAGTGAAAATTTCAAATTTTCAGTGAAAATTTCAAATTTTCAGTGAAAATTTCAAATTTTCAGTGAAAATTTCAAATTTTCAGTGAAAATTTCAAATTTTCAGTGAAAATTTCAAATTTTCAGTGAAAATTTCAAATTTTCAGTGAAAATTTCAAATTTTCAGTGAAAATTTCAAATTTTCAGTGAAAATTTCAAATTTTCAGTGAAAATTTCAAATTTTCAGTGAAAATTTCAAATTTTCAGTGAAAATTTCAAATTTTCAGTGAAAATTTCAAGTTTTTAGTGAAAATTTCAAGTTTTAGTGAAAATTTCAATTTTTAGTGAAAATTTCAAATTTTTAGTGAAAATTTCAAATTTTTAGTGAAAATTTCAAATGTTTAGTGAAAATTTCAAATTTTTAGTGAAAATTTCAAATTTTTAGTGAAAATTTCAAATTTTTAGTGAAAATTTCAAATTTTAGTAAAAATTTCAAATTTTAGTGAAAATTTCAAATTTTAGTGAAAATTTCAAATTTTAGTGAAAATTTCAAATTTTCACAAAAATTTCAAATTTTAGTAAAAATTTCGAATTTTAGTGAAAATTTCAAATTTTAGTGAAAATTTCAAATTTTAGTGAAAATTTCAAATTTTAGTGAAAATTTCAAATTTTAGTGAAAATTTCAAATTTTAGTGAAAATTTCAAATTTTAGTGAAAATTTCAAATTTTAGTGAAAATTTCCATTAAATTCACAAAGTCCGTAAAATTAAAATTTCATTAAAACCGGCCCATCCGTGCGGAAGTTACAGATTTATTTCCATTTTATTTTTCCTTTGAAACACTGTGCGTCGCTGTTTTTGAAAATTTTTCCTAAATGTAATGCGGAGGAGATCTATTGTCCAGCTAAGCGAATCGGATCAACGCTTGTTGTTAATAAAAATTTAATTTAAGCTCTTTTTATTTTAAGGCTTTTTTTTATTGTTCAGAATTATTAAACTAATTTTGATGTTGAATAACAATTTCACATTAAATTAACTAAATTATTTCCACTAATTATAAGTTAAAAAAAATCTTAAAAACATTTTAAAAAGTTTCACTTATATAAAAAGCTAATATTTGTTGAATGCATAATTAAATTATGTTAAATACGCCATTGTAATTTGTTCCATTTTAATAGTTAACACTTAATTAAATTAACTAAAAAATTAATAACAACAAAAAACTTTGAGCAAAAATATTTTTATCATAATTTTAAGGCACAATTTTCAGAAATATTTTATGAGCAAAATTAAGCTAAAATTTATATACTTTTCACATTTTAACACTTATAAAATTCTAACAACTAAAGCGAGAGAAAAATGCTTAAGTTTAAAATGACTATAATTAGAGATTAAAATAAAAAAACGGTAATAAAAACTTTAATTTATTTTAGTGTTCAGAAAACCAGGCACTTAAGTTTTGTTTTTTTGGAAAATGTGTTCATTAAAAACCAGCATCCCAACCAGATAATTCATCTGGAGGTTCATTGGGATCACAAGGAAATCGATCAAAATAGCAGGTATCTGTTGCATGAGCAATTGGTCGTACAAAGGGTGGTATTAAGAGTTGACTTTCTAAGCCATCCCAATCGAAGCCCAGGAACCATCTGAAATTTAAAAGTAAATTAAATCTGGAATTCTGGATTACATCTCTTAAACTTACTTATGTTTTTTGATATCTTGTATGCCACCCTTTTGGTAGCCCAAACGTTCGGCAGGCACATCCCTGCATAATTTCTTAATAAGCTGTACAGCCGATCGTGACATATGTTTGGGGAAATCGATCATATCAATACCCTTCAAAATGATGTTATAGGTCTTCATAGGATCATTGGCGGTGAAGGGAGGTCTATAAAGACAAAAACATATATTTAGTAAAATATTTATCTTCCAATATTATTTTCCACAACTTACGTTCCATTTAACAATTCATGTATCAAAATACCCAAAGCCCAATAATCCACTGCACGATCATGACCCTTATTTAAAATAATTTCAGGAGCCACATACTCAGGAGTACCGCAAAAAGTCCAAGTTTTACTGCTATTACCAATATATTTAGCGAAACCAAAGTCCACCTTAAAATATTAAAAAATCACAATTAATCTCTTATCCACTTCACCCACCCAACAGTACTCACCAGTTTAACATAACCTCTCTCATCCAACATTAAGTTCTCCGGTTTCAAATCTCTATAAATTATTCCTCTCGCATGTAAATACTCAAATGCCTGTAGCACACAGCCAATTATAAACTGTGCCGCATTATCATCGAAGCAGCCACGATCTCTGAGCATAGTCCATATCTCACCACCCATACAGGCTTCCAACAACATATAGACATATTTCTCATCACGGAATGTACGATATAGACGACATATAAAGGGTGAATTACAGGACAACATTATGGTCCTCTCACTGAAGACATGCTCTTCTTGTTTGGTATCGACTATATGGCGTTTCTTCAGACACTTGAGAGCAAAAATATCTACACTGTTCTTTTGATAGGCTTTGACTAGTTCAACGCGACCAAAACCTCCAATGCCCAAAGTGGCAATAACTTCCAGGTCAGTAAGCTGTAAATCGGGGAATTCTGGAAGAGATAGAGAAGAATAAATTTAAAATATTTTGAACTAGAATCACAGATGAAATCAGAACTGAACTAGAACTCAATTGGAACTGGAATTCCTTAACCCACCTTGTTTAACATTAGCACCAAATATCTCCTTAGTTTTCTCCGAGTACTTCATTGCCAATACACGATTTTCATCGCCATAATTCTTCTCTTTCAACTCGCAAAGGTCACCAATCAAATGAGTAAACGAATCACGATCTAAGGTCAAACACTCAACACCCGGTGCCATGGCAATAATATTGGCAGTACGTTTATCCTCATTGATCAATGCCTGCTCTCCAAAGTAGTCACCCATTTGCAGAGTGCGTATTTCCTTCTCCTCTGAGGAGGGCGAAAGTTTTTGAGTAACTTTAACCGAACCTTGGGAGATTAAAAAGAATGTGTCACCACTAGCACCTTGACGTATGATGTAAGTACCAGCGGGATAAAATTCCTAGAAAATAAAAATCATTAGGAAAAGTTTAAATGGAATTAAGACCCGTACTTACCACTTCCAAAACGTCTGCGATTTTGGCTAGAACTTCCTCACTTAGATTCTTAAGCAAAGGAACAGATTTCAAGAAATTCACACTATTTTCTATGCGCTGCATTCCGGTTCTCATCATAATCTGTTGGAAGATACGTCTGTCCAAAACCCAGACTCTGGCATCTGTTAAAACTTTTACGGAAGCTGTACGAGTGCAATTGTATAGAATGGCTAATTCACCAAAAGCCTTTCCTGGTCCCATAACACCCAATACTTTGCCATTTTTCTCTACCTCGAACTCACCCTCCGCTGACACATATAAATGAGCTCCTACTTCACCTTCACGTATAACAAATTTTCCTTTCTCTATACTAAGGGAATACATAGAATCCACTAGTTCTCTAACTTGTGAAGCATCAATATTCTTTAGGAAATCATTATCCATAATGGCCTCTTTGATCAATTGTTTACTGCTGTAATCCTTATCATATTTCGGTATGGGTATATTAATGGACTGCTGCATGGAAATCTCACAACTTTCACCGGATACACCTTGTTTCTTGAGCACTGGGTGGATGTTGGGATTTATGGCTTTCGGCTTAACAGCACCATTTTGGGCTTCAGTTGCTTCAGCTTTTTGTGCCTCTTTAGCTTCATCCCTATCACCCGGTACCCAGGTTTCAGAGGTATTACCCGTGGAAGCTGAACGTGAATGACACGATTGATATGGATCCGATATGCTGGAATCTATAGAACTGCCATTACTATCGGGTGTTACCCGCAATTCACTGCCACTCTGTTCTGGTATGGAAGGTATACGATTCTCTAGTAATTTCTTACATTTCTCACATAATTTCTCTTGTGTACTCGAGATGTCGTTGCATTGCAAAGGCATTAGGAAACGATTGGGTGCATTGGCGACAGTGGGTGAGGGAGGTTGCAATAGTTCATCGCGTGCCAAAGGTATGTGATTGGTCGTTTGCTGGAGAACACTCTGTGGAAAAGAAGCAAAAAGGAAAAGAGTTAAGATAAGAGTAAACAAGTTTGGGATCGAAAGAACTTATATAAAGTAATAATTTAGGATACAAGATAACCAGCTGTCATGAATAATTCGAGAATAACGAACTAAATTTCAGAATATAAAGCCAATTAAAAAAACTGACTAATAAATTAAACAAAATGGCCAAAATATATTAATTTTGAACTTCAGTTCAATTCTAGTTCCAGTACAGTTGTAGTTTAGATTGTAGATCTTATTCCTGTTCAGATTTTAACTCCGATTTTGTTTCGGTTTCCATTTTAAATTTAAGTTTAGATTTTAGTTCTGTATCGCAATCAGATTGCAGTTCAGATTCTTGTTTATTATATAGATCTGATTCTAGTTCGGATTCAAATTCAGTTTTTATTTAAAACTCTATTTAAAATTCCAATTTAGTCCAGATTCTAATTCAGAATACTGTTCAGATTCCAGTTATTAGTTAACTCAAGTCATTCGTTTCTACTTAGAATTCTAGTTCCAATTAAAGTTCGGATTCTTTTTCAGATTTTTGTTCAAATTGTAATTTGTATTCTATTTCGAATTGAAGATCGGATAACAGTCCAAATTCTATTTTATAATCTAGTTCAGATTGTAATTCTCATTCTAGACCACATTTAGTTTCGAATTTAAATTCTGATTGTAATCCAGATTTTAGTTTAGGTTGCAGTTGAGATTCTAATTCGGATCATATTTCAGTTCATGTTCAGATCTAGTTCAACGTGATTTCAGATCTGGTTCAGTTCTAGTTCAGTTCTTGTTTTCAACTTGAAGTTCAAGGTCAGTTCTAGTTCAGTTCAACTTCAAGTTCAGTTCTAGTTCAGTTCAACTTCAAGTTCAGTTCTAGTTCAGTTTTAGTTCTAGTTCAGTTCTAGTTCAAGTTCAGTTCTAGTTCAAGTTCAGTTCTAGTTCAGTTCTAGTTCATTACTAGTTCAGTTCAACTTTAAGTTCAGTTCTAGTTCAGTTCAACTTCAAGTTCAGTTCTAGTTCAGTTTTAGTTCTAGTTCAGTTCTAGTTCAAGTTCAGTTCTAGTTCATTACTAGTTCAGTTCAACTTTAAGTTCAGTTCTAGTCAAGTTCAGTTCTAGTTCATTACTAGTTCAGTTCAACTTCAAGTTCAGTTCAACTTCAAGTTCAGTTCAACTTCAAGTTCAGTTCAACTTCAAGTTCAGTTCTAGTTCAGTTCAACTTCAAGTTCAGTTCTAGTTCAAGTTCAGTTCTAGTTCAGTTCTAGTTCATTACTAGTTCAGTTCAACTTTAAGTTCAGTTCTAGTTCAGTTCAACTTCAAGTTCAGTTCTAGTTCAGTTCAACTTCAAGTTCAGTTCTAGTTCAAGTTCAGTTCTAGTTCAGTTCTAGTTCATTACTAGTTCAGTTCAACTTTAAGTTCAGTTCTAGTTCAGTTCAACTTCAAGTTCAGTTCTAGTTCAGTTTTAGTTCTAGTTCAGTTCTAGTTCAAGTTCAGTTCTAGTTCATTACTAGTTCAGTTCAACTTTAAGTTCAGTTCTAGTCAAGTTCAGTTCTAGTTCATTACTAGTTCAGTTCAACTTCAAGTTCAGTTCAACTTCAAGTTCAGTTCAACTTCAAGTTCAGTTCAACTTCAAGTACAGTTCAACTTCAAGTTCAGTTCTCGCTCAGATCTAGTGCAGTTCCAGTGCAATTCTAGTGTAGTTCTTGTTCAGTTATAGTTCAGGTTCAGTTCTACTTTGGTTATTCCCAAGTTATGTAGGGTGTTGTAATTGCTCGTTTCATTCTCATAACGTGTCATTATTTGTTTGCTTAATTATCTAGAAAATTATTGTTTAAACTTAATAATTATTTAAATTACATTTTAATTTGTATTAATGTCATCTTTTAAATTTGTTTTTGTTTTGGTTCTTTATTAATAATAAGATTGATTACCTCCAGTTCTCCATTTAAATCTTTTAATTCTATAAAATCCTTTAAACAATTAAAAAGTCATAAAAAAAAATTATTAAGATGACAAAAAAAGAGAGAAGAAATTATTAACAAAATATGACAGAAAAAATGTCATAATGACTTTTAAGTATAACAATAACAAAAAAGAAAACAATAACAATTAGCGTATTATTACTAAATTAAAAATATAAACAAAAATAAAACGTTAATTTATTTAAATAAAATAATAAAATAAACAAAAAATATTTTATATAAATAAAAGCTCACGTGCAAAATTGTCATAAAAAATAACAAAACAACAAAAAAAGAGCAAATTTGAGAGAAGAAAAAAAATAAACTCTCCTCAAATAAAACCCCAACACTCATACACACTTACATGTATGGAAATATTAGTGGGTACTTGTGTTAGAAAGAGACTGAGTGACAAAATAACGTTATTTTTCTCTAAGTGTTAAAGAGTGATTTACCTGAAGGAAAACAACAACAATAATGAAACAAATAGACACTAACACTAAGAAAACAAGTAAGAATGTTATATTCAGCTGTGTCGAATCTTAAATACTCTTCACCATTAAAATGATGCAAAAATAAGGAAAAATTTTATAATCGACTATGCAACACCCTACATCACATTGTTAGTTGTAAATGACAGTTACGAAAAATTTATGAGCGTCCCTCGTATAATTTAATTATCTGATTTAAGATTAAGTGTGAAGTACATTATTATGATACTGAGATTTATGTAAAATTGATGCGGCTGAAAAGGATCTTTCTGGGTGGTTATGTCAGAGCTAGACAAAATGATGGACCGACTCTCGTATAGCAAGGAACATAAATTTTTGATTGTATTTATCTTAATTTGACCAGTTGTTACTACAATAAACACAAATATGTGCGATTTATGCCCTATGGATCTACCTTCGCATAATTTGGCGCTTCAGAAAATTATTATATTATATTATATTATATTATATTATATTATATTATATTATATTATATTATATTATATTATATTATATTATATTATATTATATTATATTATATTATATTATATTATATTATATTATATTATATTATATTATATTATATTATATTATATTATATTATATTATATTATATTATATTATATTATATTATATTATATTATATTATATTATATTATATTATATTATATTATATTATATTATATTATATTATATTATATTATATTATATTATATTATATTATATTATATTATATTATATTATATTATATCATATTATATTATATTATATTATATTATATTATATTATATTATATTATATTATATTATATTATATTATATTATATTATATTATATTATATTATATTATATTATATTATATTATAGTATTGAATTTTATCTCAAAAATTGCGACCCGATGGACCAATAGACAGACAGACGGACGGACGTCATAAAATTGACTCAGATACTGATAATGTGTCGAACGGTATACCTAAAGGTGGGCGTAAAACCATTTTTTTTCGTATGCTATAAACATCAGCACAAACGTATATTACCCCAACCACATACTGTGATGTAGGGTATAATGAGAATGAGTTGAAAATGTTGCACCAAAACATTTTTTCGCTTAACGGCTTAAACGTCGATTACGGAAAAAGTCCCCTATAGAAATTACAGTAAAATATGGCAACATATTCTCGAAATTACCAATATATATCACTGCTGAGCAGAATTGTAAGCCTAAAACACTATTCCGGGATTTGGTAATTGTAAAGGAGTAATAACTTGTATAAAAATGGAGCAATATTTTAAACCATTTTCTGAAAAGGGACTCTTTATAGGAGCTAAAGCAAAATATGGACCCATAGTGGTCGAATAAATAATCATATATTCAAGACAGTTCGATGAATAATTGAGCCAAATTTCAATAGAATTTTTCATTATCTACAAGTTGCATAAGCTCAAACCCATTATCCAGGAACGGTCGTTACATGGAACCAATAGCAAAATATGGACCAATATTAATAAAATTAATTACATGTATTCAAGACAGATAGAAAATTATTTTTTTCCAATTTAAAAGAATCGGTTCATATATAAGTGTTTTATAAGCTTAAAACCATATTCCGGGAAGGGACCTTATATGAGAGCTAGGCCAATTAATGGCTCCAGCATATCTAGTTTTTTTCGGTTTATAATTGTATCAAAATAAATATATAATAATAAATAAATTATTTAAAAAGTTGCTATATATATATTTTGGGGTGTATCAAAATTTTCCATATTTCGGTCCATAAAATTTTGATGACTTTATTTGAACGATGATTTAGAATAATAACAGTATGTAAAGGTTAAATTTATGTTTAAATCCAATTACATTTTGTTGATAAAATTAGAAAAGTTCTTTTTTCGGAAACTTGAGGTTGTCTCAGATTTCGACCTATAACTTTTTTGCCAATAAACCGATATAACTGGTTTTAAATAAGAAACTGGCAAAATTCATTTCATTGAGACAATTACTGAAGGTGTGAGAATTTTTCCAACAGAGAGATTGACGGGCATAGCTAAATCGTCTCAGATGATCGACTAAGATGACTTTTTCTTGACGTTACACGCAGAATGACAAATTTAATATATTCTATTCAATACTTGTGGTAGTGTAGGGTATAAAAAAACAAAATGTAAATTAAATAATTGTCTCCAATAACAATTACAACAACATCTTTGGGTTATTATCAACAACAACACATCATCACCTCAAAAATAATCAACAACAATACAACAAAGAGAAACATCACCGTCATCGTCTAGCGAAGATCTTTGTTTACTCTAATTTGTTGTTATTGTTGTTGTTCCATTATTTATCTACGACTAATTTATCGAGAGTGTAAAAATCATATTTTGCATGCAAAACAAACAACAACAATTATTTACAGTAACAACAATTATAAAAGAGGAGGTGTCATTAGATGTCAAGTCAACACAAATAAAATGTGTAAATAAAGTAGAGAATTAATTTAAATAAAATTTTGTTGTTTTTTTAATTGTTATTAAAAAATAAATAATCGTTTATGTCGTCTGTGCATAAAATTTCTTTGACCCCACGAATTTGGGATTCTTTTGTTGGGAGTAGTAAACTCTGGTTGGCATTGATTTTTGATAATTTTTGTTTTTCAGGTAAAAAAAATATAAACTTAAAAAGTATTTATTTGTTAAACAAATTAGCGCTGCGAAACACATGTAGCACATTTTAAAATAGCAAAAAAACAGGGATGGAAAAGTTGGAGTTTTTGAAATAAAAAAATGAAGCAGAGTAACGGTTACAAAATCCACATATAAGTTAACTTTCTGGTGCACATTTTGCTGTGTTCATGTGTAGTTCGGATTACAATTCCAATTCCAGTTCAAATTCTTATTCGAATTCTAATTTCTAGATTGGATTAAATTTTCGATTATAGTTCGTACTTATTTATATTATTCTATTCTATTTCAGATTGTAGCTCAGATTCTAATTCAGAATGTAGTAGAACAGATTGTTAACCAGATTCTAAGTATTCTAGTTCTGTTTCTAGTTAAGACTCTACTTCGAAATCTAGTTCATATTCTTGTTCAGATTCCGACTCAGATTGTAGTTTACAGTCAAATTCAGAGTATAGTTCAGATTCTAGTTTAAATTCCAGTGCAGATTGTAGTTCAGATTCTAGTTCGAATTCTATTTAGGTTCTGGTTCGTATTCTACTTCAAATTCTAGTTCTTATTTGGATTCCAATTCTGTTTTTTCAGATTTAGTTCAAATTCTAGTTGTTCATATTTTAATCCAGACATTGGTTCAGATTTTAGTTCAAAATGAAGATCTGATTATAGTCCGGATACAAGTTTTTAATGTCGTTAAGATTTTAGTTCCGATTCTAGTCCATATTTTATTACAGTTTCAGATTCTATCTTTAGTTTAGATTGTATTTCAGATTGTAGTTCAGGTTCTAGTTTAAATTCCAGTTCAGATTTAGATTGAATTAAATTTCAGATTATGGTTACAAATGTAGTTCAGTTTCAGGTACAGTTCAGTTCTAATTCAGTTCTATTTTAGTTTTAGTTCAATTCTAGTTCAGTTCTAGTTCAGTTATAGTTCAATTCTAGTTCAGTTATAGTTCAGTTCTAATTCAGTTATAGTTCAATTCTAGTTCAGTTCTAATTCAGTTCTAGTTCAGTTCTAGTTCAGTTCTAATTCATTTCTAGTTCAATTCTAGTTCAGTTCTAGTTCAGTTATAGTTCAATTCTAGTTCAGTTCTAGTTCAGTTATAGAGCAATTCTAGTTCAGTTCTAGTTCAGTTCTAGTTCAGTTCTAATTCAGTTCTAGTTCAATTCTAGTTCAGTTATAGTTCAATTCTAGTTCAGTTCTAGTTCAGTTATAGTTCAATTCTAGTTCAGTTCTAGTTCAGTTATAGTTCAATTCTAGTTCAGTTCTAGTTCAGTTATAGTTCAATTCTAGTTCAGTTCTAGTTCAGTTATAGAGCAATTCTAGTTCAGTTCTAGTTCAGTTCTAGTTCAGTTCTAATTCAGTTCTAGTTCAATTCTAGTTCAGTTATAGTTCAATTCTAGTTCAGTTCTAGTTCAGTTCTAGTTCAGTTCTATTTAATTTCTAGTTCAGTTCAATTTTAGTTCTAGTTCAGTTATAGAGCAGTTCTAGTTCTAAATTTTTAAATAAATTCGATATAAATAAAAAAATCACTCTTATTAATTATTAATAAGTTTAATTAAATATTTTCATCACAAACCCTTTTAAACTGTGTATAATTCCATATTCCATCGGTTTGCGTTAAACGTATTAATTTCAACATTTATCGAATTTTCACCACTTAATGAATTTTAATAAAAAATTTGCAATTTTCTACACAAATTTCAGTTAAAGGATTTTTCCACTTAAAACAATTAAATAAATATTATAAGAATTTAATTGTTATTTAAAGTGTCAATTAAGTAACATCACAATTATTAATTAAACTCATTAAATATTTATTCAAAATTTTACAATCGTTGTTACACATTTATGTTTATTTAGGGAATGATTTTATTTCTAGTTTCATAACCCGTAACTACCTTTAATTCAAACTTTTATGAAATGTAATTACTTATACTCGAATCTATTATATTTTATTATATTGAGTATAATAAATTCATTTAATTCCTTCATTTAGAGACATGCGCTCTTTTGCAGAGAGTTTCTTATATAAAATGTAATAAAACTATTTAATTTGGATAAAATTTATCTAAGAGGAAGATAATTAAATAATTTCTAAACACGAAACCCCCTCTTAGGAATACGTCTAAATTCTGAAGAGGGAAAATATCACAAAAAATAAAGGATGAATTTTTGGTAAAAATTTGGAGAAAATTCTAAATTTTAATTTTAGAAAATTGAATTTTTTAGTAATTTGTAGTGAAAAATTGAATTTTTTAGTGAAAGTTTGAATTTTTTAGTGAAAATTGGAATTTTTACCGAACATTTTGACAAGAACTGATACAGTTTGGAGAACTAGAACTGAACTAGAAAAAAATTATTTTAATTTAAAATTATTATTTTATTAAAATTTAATATTTGAGTAAAAATTTAAAAGAAAAAATTGAATTTTTTAGTGAAAAATTGAATTTCAGTGAAAAATTGAATTTTTTAGTGAAAAATTGAATTTCAGTGAAAAATTGAATTTTTTAGTGAAAAATTTAATTTCAGCGAAAAATTTAATTTCAGTGAAAAATTGCATTTTTTTTGCGAAAATTTGAATTTTTTAATGAAAATTTTAATTTCTTAGTGAAAATTTAATTTTTTCGTGAAAATTTGAATTTTTTAGTAAAAAGATTTTTTAGTGAAAAAATTATTTTTTATGAAAAAATTAATTTTAAATGAAAAAAATGGTTTTTAAGTTAAAAAATTATTTTTTAGTGAAAAAATTATTTTTTTTATTGAAAAAATGATTTTTAGTGAAAATTTGAATTTTTTACTTAAAATTTTCAATTTTTTAGTGAAAATTTGAATTTTTTAGTGAAAATTTAAATTTTTTAGTGAAAATTTGAATTTTTTAGTGAAAAATTTAATTTCAGTGAAAAATTGAACTTTTTAGTGAAAATTTGAATTTTTTTTAGTGAAAATTTGAATTTTTTAGTAAAAAGATTTTTTGGCAAGAAAATGATTTTTTAGTGAAAAAATTATTTTTTATGAAAAAATGATTTTTAAGTGAAAAAGTGGTTTTTAAGTGAAAAAATTATTTTTTATTGAAAAAATGATTTTTTTTGTGAAAAAATTATTTCTTATTGAAAAAATGATTTTTTTTGTGAAAAAATGATTTTTTAGAGAAAAAATAATTTTTAGTGAAAAATTGAATTTTTATTAAAATTTTAAATTTTATTAAAATTTTAAATTTTTATTAAAATTTTAAATTTTTATTAAAATTTTAAATTTTTATTAAAATTTTAAATTTTTATTAAAATTTTAAATTTTTACCAAAAACTAGAAAAAAAATAATTTTTTGTGAAATTTAATTTTTTGCTGAAAAATTTTATTTTTTTTTGGGAAAAATTCATATTTTTTAGTGAAAATTTTATTTTTTATTGAAAATTTGATTTTTTTAGTCAAAAATTATTATTATTTTTTTTTTTTTTTTTGGTGAATATTTCATGTTCTCTGTTGAGATTTATTTAATTTGGGACTTATTTCTTGGTGCCGAATCTAATCTGAAACATGTTGTTGAATATAAATTAGAACCGAAAATAGCAACTAAATGAAATCTGTCCTCAAATCTGATTATTTAAGCTGAAATCAGAATTATAAACTGAATTACAATCTGAAAAAGATTTCTACTAGGGAATGATTTCCAGAGGAAAATATCTCAAACGAAATCAAAGAAAATAGTGCTTATAAAAATTATTTCAGCAAACCCAACTTGGTCCTACAAATATTTGGTCAAGGATTAAAAGGTCAGCGGTGAAATTGTTTCTAATATAATTAAACAGATCTCAGATCAAATCTCCATGAAGTTTCTATAACATAGAAAGCACTTTCAAAAGAGCTCCCAATACAGCCGATGGGAAAGTAGTCCGGTTAGTTCAGTGCTCAGACTTTTTGGTACGAAACGTTAAACCTAAAGCAGGTAAAAAAACATACAAGGCTTTAAGATTTTTCGCAGCGTTCCTGAGAGGAGATCAAAAACAAAGCACGGGAATTGATGTCTAAAGAAAACATATATTCTTGCTGCATAATGAACAGAGAAACATATGTTCCAGCAGATTTTTAGCAACTCTCTAGTAAAAAAACGTACGTTTTGCTGAAGGTGATCGAAATATTGAAAAAAAAGTTTGAAACCCAAAAGCAGTTAAAATTTCGCAAAAATTTTTTGGTATGTAGTAGTTACAGCAAAAGAAACCAAATTGTGTTACACCGGACTTTATAAATACCGACATTTATAAGACTTCCTAATGTGTCCACTTATATTTGGCCCCATTTGACACCCTGCCACCCTGCTATGATAAACAAGCCTTGAGTGGTACATGAATTATAGGGTGGTATTTGTATCAAGCGAGAGAGAGAGAGAGAAACCCTTCAAATTTGCCAGGAGCTAAGTCTAGTGAAGACGTATTAAGCAATTGATGAGAAAGCCCACAAAGTAGACGTCCAAAGTGTGTCCAAAGTGATTTTAAACGGAGATGAACTATCGAGCAAAGTGACAGAAAGTACTAATAAAACGTTTATGAGGGTTACAAAAAAACGCCCGAAATTGCATCACTCGTAATTAAAATTATTAATTTTGTGATTTTTGCCAAGAATGGTGAAAATGCTTTCGGAATTATATTCCAATTATTGCGTAAATATTTTTTAACCTCAATTGATTTGCTGAAATATAACCTCAAAAAGTGTCCCATAATATAAGCAATCAATTCTATAACGTTTTATGTTTATTTGTTTAAATTCTATAATTAATTTTTTTAAATAATAAAATAATTAAAAAAAATATTTATTTATTTACTGCAAAATTTACTGATAATTTATTTAGGGGGTGCTGAATTCATATTTATGTCCCTCAGTATATCGAAAAAAACATTTAACTAGAATACTACATTCGGCTATGCCGAATCTTTAATACGCTCCACCACAAATGAGTGTGAACTAAATACGTTATGTTTTGTACACACAAACTCAAACATATCTACAAAAACGTTCACTCTCCCAGGATTTTTCTGAAAATTCATGTTTGTAAATCGCGGAAAATTTTTATCCGGAATTTTTGTAAAGTGATTTAAGTAAAGAAGTTAAATGGCCTCCGCGTGCAGCTCCTGAAAGAATCGTCTGAGAATTCAATTAAATTTGGCCAGTTCGTATATTATTGTTTTAAGTTTCCTAAACCAGCAATATCGCTCTAATAGAATAATATTTATAAACCCTAATCTGAGACTAGATTTAATCGTATTATATTTTCATATCAAAACTCATCTAAAAGACTCAATGTCAGTGTGTAATATAGATCGCAATTTGAAAGACGATTTTCTGAAATTTCCCACATACATTTATTTAAGTAAAATAACTCCAATAAAGGGACCTTATAGGGAATAAGCCTTTAATAATATACAACTCTTATACATGTGAAATAGTTATATTTTCAAAATTCGAAAAATTATTTATCCCACTGTACTTACTATATGTTATTATGTAAAGGAATATTTGTTTCATATTTGGTTATAGCTTCCACAAAAGGCCCTACCCGAAAATGGGTTAAAATTTTAATTCAAAATTTTGAATATTTTTTTAATTGTAATAATGTACTATCGGAATATATTTAATTGATTTAATGAACTATTGGACTGGAAGTCATTTAAGAGCCGACAGTGATGAGTAAAAATATTACTACAAGTTTTCTCAATAGGAAACTATTAAAGCATAAGTTTAATAGAATAATTTCCGGAATTACCAGATTATTTTTTTAAATTCCCGGAAAAGAAAGAGAAACCCTTTTATAATTTTGACAATTTAATTCTTATTTCCAGATTTATAATTGAAAATTATACGAAAGTTCTTCCCTTGAACTAAAAGGTTGCTTCAGATATCTGTCTTTATCTTTCAATATACTAAACCGATTTTGTTGGCTTTAAATAGAAAACTTCTCAGGACTATAGCAAATACAGAATGTCTGCCTGACCGATTTATCTAAATCGAATCAGATTTTAATTTGATGCAAATATATGTATATTATGAGGTCTGAGATGATACCTTTTTAGCGTTACACAAGAAATAATAAAGTAAATATGCCCTCCACATTACCACTTGTAGTGGTGGAGGGTATAAAAATAATTATAGAATTTCAGAAAAAAAACGCAATTACGAGATACAATAATTCTAACTAGATCATAAAACAGCTAATAATTTGTATTCACTTTTTTTGCGCTTTTTATAACCTGATAAGAAAAAATTGTAACAAAATTTTTGTATTTTTATGCCCTCCACCACCACAAGTGAGGAAGTGGGTATATTAACTTTGTCATTCCGTGTGTAACATCAAGAAGTAAATATCTTAGACTCCATAAAGTAAATATATTTTTGCATCAAATCAAAATCAGAGGCGACCTGTCCACCTGTAAGTTCATCCGTCCGTATATCTATTATTGACATGCTCCCATCCACAATAATTGATAGAGCTAAATGAGATTCGGACTGAGAATTTATTAAGATCCGGAGTAGTTTTCTATTTAAAATTGGCATAAACTGTCCTGCAAACCGACATCGGAAGGAACCTAAAGAATCTTCGTCAAATTGTCAATTTTAAATCGACAAATTAAAGTGAAATTTCGCCATAATATTCAGCTATATATACTTCATTCCAAAACTTAACAAAATCGGTTCAGTAGAAACAAAGTTATAGCCAAAACTAAAACTAATTTTATGACTCATTAAGTTTTGCTGTATTATTATTGAGAAATAGGTTTGTAAGTTTGTATGTACGAAACATATCGTATTTACTTCACAAGCATTTATGATGGAGGGTATTTAAGATTCGGCATAACCGAGTATAACATTCTTACTTATTTGTTTCAAAAAATGTAAGTAAATGGAAAATAAATTCTATTTGTCATATTTTTATCAACAATTTACATTTACAGCAAAATCACTAAATAGACAAAGAGACAGACCGACCGACCGACCGACCGACAAACAAACATATTTGAAATAGAATAAAAATTATAATAATAAAAATATATATTAACTTTAAAAGAAAATGTTGCAAAAGGTGCTAAAAGTATAATTAAATATTTAGAAAACATTTTCGTTTAAGCACGAAATTTCTAGTGATTTTTTTTTCACAAAAATCAAATCAAATAAAATCGAAATAAAATTAATCAAGAAATCTCTCTCTCTTAAATTTAATTTGCTCTTGTTTTTTTTTTTTTTCTCTTACCTTTAATTTGTGTATTTCTCTTCTTAGTTTAACAATTTCAGCATCTCTGGATTTGATCACATCTTTCAAAGAGACAATTTCTCCTTGTAACGATTTAATTTGTGCATCCTTGTCATCGACAACAATGCAACTCTGTGTGGTGACATTAGGACTGAAACCACATTTAGTGGCCATTGTGTGGGGTGATTGTGGTGATGGTGGTGAATAGAGTAAAGTGGGTTGTTGTTGTTGTGAATTTGCTGTGGCGGCTGCTGCTGCTGCCGTTGCTGTTGTGGTAGCCATATTTTGGAGTTTAAGGTTTAAAGTATTTTGTGCGGCTAAACCGCTTTTTGTGGGAGATGTCAGTCCTGAAACGTTGTTACTGGATGTATTATTATCACGCATGGATGCAATATTAGATGATTGGGTGTTGGTACGTAGAATCATAGAGGTCTTGCGGATCTGAAACAGAGGAAAAGGAAAACATTAAAAAATCTTGATGTGGGAAACTCGACCGAAACAGAAAAGAAGTTCAGTTATTCAAGGTTAGTTTGAGTTCAGTTTTTAATCCCAGTTTTTATCCCGGTTCCGATTCTAGTACTGCTTCTTGTTTCAATTCTACTTTCGATTGTTGTTCTTAATGAAGTTCAGATTCTAGTCCATTCAAGATTATATTCTATTCGAGTTCAGTTTCAGTTCTAGTTGGGTCCTAGTTCAGTTCTAGTTCAGTTCCAGTTTAGTTCTATTTTCTAGATCAGTTTCTAATTCATTTCTAATTTAGTTCCAGTTCAGTTTTATTTTAGTTCTAGTTCAGTTCTAGTTCAGTACTAGATCAGTTCTAGTTCAGTACTAGATCAGTTCCAGTTCAGTTCTATTTCAGTTCTCGTTCAGTTTTAATTTAGTGTTACATCAGTTACAGTTCTAGAGTGCTTTCAGATTTCTTCCCTTCAATTTTTTACTCACCTGTTCTATAACATTAGCATCCTGCAAAGCTTTTGAAGTCTTTCGTATTAAATTACTCTGACCATGTATTGGACCTAGAATACCACTTTCAGCAAAATACTTTTGTGCTGCATCAAAATTTGCTTCATCATTGGTTGACGTTTGTCCCGGCAACAATTTCGAAGACAATAAAGGACTACTGCTTATAGTTTTAGGCAAAAGAGGATATGTAACCCCCGCCTCAGCTGAAGACTTGATATCAACTGATTTCTCTGATTCCGAGGTAGAACCGCCTGAATCTATTTCATGAGATCTTTGCAAAAGTCGGCGCCGTTGAGCTGTGGAACGTGCGGTTAATGGAGTGTGTAATTTTTGTTGTTGACGATTTTCACTTAAAGGTGAATGTTTGGGAGAGATTTTCACTAAAATATCCGGGTGCACAGCTACATCCAAAATTTGATATTGACCTATATTGGGTGAAGAGGAACGTTTGGGTGTTTTTATTTCTACTTTCCCCTCCGCGGGCGGTTTATAACTGTTTCCTGATTTTGGAATTGAGGTGCTTGCAACAATGATAACGATTCTCGGGAAGGATGTTTATTTTCATCGGTAAATATAAAATCCGTATCGGGATGAGAATAAGATTGAAATAATTTCTTAGTGCTTGTTTTATGTAAAACTTCTGATCTTCGTTGCCGACGGTACGGGAGAAGACGAACGTGCTAAGGATTTTGGGTATTACAGGTTCTAAATGAGGCGGTGAAGAGATTCGCGTATTTTGTTGAGTTTTCAATGTACGTTGCGATGTTAAGTTGTTAAGTTCCGTGTTCTTGACTAATGTCATGTTTTACCCGACTGATCGTTATTAGCGTTTGATAGTTTAGCAAAACGGTTTTAAAGCTTCAGTCGTTGTTATTATTGTATTGGTTGGTGTATCTGTGGTGGGTGAGAGTAAGTGAGTATCAAAACTGGCGTTAGAACTCTCTTCTCTGGATAGATAAGCGAGGTGGCTGAAGAGGTTTGTGTGGAGAGTGAATGAAAAACCCGAACTGGCTGTAAGTTTGCCTGTTGTCTCTGATAATGAAGAGGCCAAAGAGAGTTTCTGTTTGGGAAGTAGGTGACATAGACAATTGCAAACTTTGTTGTTGTTGAGGTTGCTGCTGCTGCTGATAATAAATCGTCTGCGTTTGTTGATTATGTATTAACGCTTGTGTTGTTGTCGTAGTTGTGGCTGTGATGATGACCGTTAATGACGATGTTGCTATTACCGGCCGCTGCAGGCGGTGTTTGATCAATTGAAGCGGCACGTGGAGCCTGCCAAATGACTTGTTTTCTAATTCGGTTGATGTCGTTGAGCCACAATTACACTTTGCAAAATAAACTCCGCAAGTATGACTTTGCGAAATTCATACGAAAATTAATAGCTCTTGAGGCCCCAAAGTACTATATACCTGTCCTCGACGATGAACTTGTAGTTTTATTAAACGATATGGGTGATATACTGCCATATTGTTGCTCTTTTAGATCTTCATCATCTTGGGATTTTGATATTCCCAATTTTGGTTGTTGCCTTGAGGTGTCTTGTAGAAGTTTTGCCTCATTATTCATTTTCATAATCTTTGGTACTTGCAGCTGATTACTGCTGCGGCTGAGAGGCATTTTGGGTTTAATTTCCGGTCCATAATCTTTCGATTGTTTTGGATTTTCAACAATTTCCTTGAATTGACGTGATTCCTCCATTAGACCTGTGACTGTTGAGATGAGAGTTTCTGTGGCAGCTACTGCAGATTTTCATAGCCATTGCTGAAGGTAAGGAAAGCTAGAAAGCGTAAGGCAACATCTGAAAAAAAGGAGGAGGGGAAAAAGTGGATAAAAATCTAATTTTTATTAAATAAACTAAATTCATTTAAATAATTAAACAAATATTTTTCCAAGGTTTGAACAGATTATTAATTTGCCGATTTTTGGCGGTTTCATATATTTTTTAATTTAAATTTAAATAAATTTTTAATAAAATTTTAATAATTCAAAAAATAAAACTCAAAAAAGAAATATTTTCCATTTTAAACGATTTTTTTGTGTGTTTGGCGTTTATTATCTTTTACGCGTTTTTTTATGTGAAAAGAAATATTTCCATTTTATTGATTTTTTGTGTTTTGGCATTTGTTTTCTTTTACGCGTTTTTGTTTTATATGAAAAACTTATATTTCAATAATTTTCTTAATATTTGAAATTAAGCGTTTGTTTGTGTTTTAACGTTTTTCTGCTTATTCTCAAATGTTTTAGTAATTTTTGTGATTTTTTTATTTTTTGTGTTTCTAAATATTAAAATTTTATAGAATTTTATAATTTTGGAGATATTTTGTACTTTAGCGTTTTTAACTGAAATTAAAAATATTTACTTAAATGATTTAAAAAAAATCACCTAAAATTTTTTTGTGTTTAAAACTGAAGTAAAGAACAAAAAAAGGTAAAATATCAAAAAAACATTAAAGTTTTAAAATTGGAAATAAATCGCTTAACGTAAAAAAGCTGCGCAACAAGTTTACGTTTATTTTTGGTGCCGCCTTTTTGAAATGGTGTTCGATTTTAGCGTTTTTTTTTACAAATTGAAAGTTTGACGTTTTTTTTTTTTTTTTTTTTTTTTTTTTTTTAAATTTTGCGTTTTAATATTTTTCTTATTTAAGCGTTTTTTTAGGTGATTTAAAACTATTTAATATTTGTAAAAAAATTTACTGGTTTCTATATGAATGAATTTAATTTGATGTCGTTTAATTTTATTCTATAATTTTTTAGCGATTTTTTGAAATTGTAACGCTTTTCAGAAATATGGCTGACTTTTATGTTTTTTTAGTGTTTTATTGTCGTATATTTGACAACTTCTTATTATTTTATTTTATGTTGTTTAAATTTTATTTTTAGTGATTTTTTTTTGTAATTTTGCGTTTTCTGTTTTATTACATTTTTATTTAAAAAAGTTACCCATTTTTTGACATTTATTATTTTGACGATTTTTGTTTTTAAGCGCTTTTTAATATTTTATTTATTTATTTTTATAAATATTTAATGGGAAAATTTAATACGATAAAATTGATTTAAAATGTCGTTTTTTAGCATTTAAGCGTTTTTGTTTTAAATATCAAACATTTAATGAGAAATTGGAATACGATCCAATATATTTGAAGTTTCTTTATCATTGTTGGGTATTTAAGTGTTTTTTGTATATCATAGCGATTTTTTAGTTTTAAATTAATATTCAAACATTGAAAAGTCAAATTTGTATCGCTTTTATTCGAATGCTTTTAGTTTTAGCATTTTGCATTTGCTTATCTCGTTAAAATATTTTATCAATTAATTGGTTTATAATTATTTGATGTGAAGGCGTTTTTTGTAGTTTTTGATAACTTTTTCTGTTTTAGCGTTTTTAGCATTTTTCACTTTTGAGCGATTTTTTATGCAATTTTGTTTTATTCGATTTTTCTCAGTTTTTAATTGTTTATTTGAATTTTTACTCTCAAATAGAAAGTTTTAGATGTGCACCTCTCTCAAGGTCATGGATTAATTCCAGAAATAAGAAACCAATGAGATAAGACTTTCTAAATCATTTACTCTTTTTAAGACTTTAAAACATTTTCAAAAGTTCTTTTTGAAATATTAAAAAGTCACTTAATTACCCTTCCTAAGCTTTCATTCTTCCCTAACAAGTAATTTCTTCTCCATAAAATATTTATACAAATTTATTTCAAATTTATTCCTCAAATCACCGAAAATTAAAATAAATAAAATGTGAATTTTTATCCACCAACGTTAAACAATTTCATTTCTATTTTTAGATCACAATTAAATTCAAATTTGTTTCTCCTCCAAAAGTAAAAAAAAAAAATAAATAACAAAATATGAATGGGTTATTTCCGGGTTAATGCTTGAAATCTTTCAAATACCCTACACCAAAAAAAATGGCAAAATTTCATTCTAATTTGTCGATTTTTCATTGAAAACTTTATGAAAGACTTTTGCTTGAACTTAGAGGTTTGCCTTCAGATATCGGTCTATATCTTTTTTATATACTACTAAACGGTTTTAGCGGGTTGAAAATATCAAACTTCTCAGGTCTATCAAAAAACGCAGGTCAATTATTGTGCATGTGAGCGTGCCAACCAACAAGAGGCAGACAGATAGACAGACAGAGAGACAGACAGACTGATGCACATAATCTAAATCGACTTAAATTTTGATTTGATGCAAGAATATATATCTACATAATAGAGTCTAAGACGATTCCTTCTTTACGTTTCAGAATTAATGATAAAGTTAATATACCCTCTTCGCCACTAGTGTTGGTGTAGGGTACAATAAAAATAAAAACAAACTTAAATTAACATGAATTCAACGCTTAAACAACTCTTTACCCCGCTTTTCAATTCAATTTAAATTCGCATTCTAGATTAGTTCACATTTATTCTCGCTTTTTTTTCATAAGAAAAGACAAATAATGTTTATGTGGGATACGAAAGAAGACTTTTGATATATTTCATCTCCAGTCATATAAAACGTTTAGCTGACTCTTTGTCTAATTCTACGCTTTAGTGTATCTAGATACATTTGTCTGTTAATTTATTCGTGAAATATTTATTTATTTATTTTTGTTTATATCATTTTTTTTCCTTTATTTTATTGTTGAATTATTTAATTAACATATTTGCGTTATATATGCGATTTTATGTGATTTCTTTGATTTTTGCCTTAAATTATTTTATTTATTTTTTGTGATATTTAGATTTGATTTTTATTGTTAAAAAATTATTAAAAATATAATTTTATGACTAAAAATATTTATATCTAAACTAAAATAGAAAAAAAATTGCGATAATGACTGGCAAAAAATATTTTGCTAGAACTGGATAAAACAAATGGACCTAAGAAGGGTGAACTAGAATTAAACTAGAACTGAACCAGAACTGAACCAGAACTGAACTAGAACTGATCTAGAACTGAACTAGAACTGAACTAGAACTGAACTGAACTGAACTAGAACTAAACTAGAACTGAACTAGAACTGAACTAGAACCGAACTAAAAATGAACTAGAACTGAACTAGAACTGAACTAGAACCGAACTAGAACTGAACCAGAACTGAATTACAACCGAACTAGAAATGAACTAGAACTGAACTAGAACCGAACTAGAACCCTAGAACTGAACTAGAACCGAACTAGAACTGAACTAGAACTGAACTAGAACTGAACTAGAACGAACTAGAACCGAACTAGAACCGAACTAAAAAATGAACTAGAACTGAACTAGAAATGAACTAGAACTGAATTAGAAATGAACTGAATTAGAACCGAACTAGAAATGAACTAGGACTGAAATAGAATTGAACTAGAACCGAACTAGAACTGGACTAGAGCTAAACTAGAAATGAACTTGAACTAAACAAAAAACTGAACAGAACTGAACAAGAACTGAACTAGAACTGAATTAGGACTGAAATAGAACTGAACTACTAGAACTAAACAAAAACTGAACTAGAGACTGAACAAGAACTGAACTAGAACTGAATTAGACTGAAATAGAACTGAACTAGAACTGCGAACTAGAACAGAACTGAAATAACTGAACTAGAACTAAAACTAGATGAACTAGAACTGATTAGAAATGAACTAAACTAGAAA
>PYHX02000158.1:89676345-89833113 GCA_004302925.2 Cochliomyia hominivorax | reverse complement strand
AATTTTTAGTGGAAATTTTTAATTTTTGTTTTTTAGTGAAAAATTCAATTTTTAGTGAAAAATTAATTTTTAGTAAAAAATTAAATTTTTAGTGAAAAAATCAATTCAATTTTTAGTGAAAAATTCAATTTTTAATAAAAAAATCAATTTTTAGTGAAAAATTCAATTTTTAGTGGAAAATTCAATTTTTAGTGAAAAATTCAATTTTTAGTGAAAAATTAAATTTTAGTGAAAAAATTCAATTTTTATAAAAAAAAATCAATTTTTAGTGAAAAAAATCAATTTTAGTGAAAAAATAAATTTTTGGTGAAAATTCAATTTTTAGTGAAAAAATTCAATTTTTAGTGA
The DNA here is from genome assembly GCA_004302925.2 of Cochliomyia hominivorax. Lineage (NCBI taxonomy): Eukaryota > Metazoa > Arthropoda > Insecta > Diptera > Calliphoridae > Cochliomyia > Cochliomyia hominivorax. The sequence goes on along the minus strand of PYHX02000158.1, from coordinate 89,832,765 downwards.
AAAAATTCAATTTTTAGTAAAAAATTCAATTTTTAGGGAAAAATTCAATTTTTAGTGAAAAATTCATCTTTTAGTGAAAATTAAATTTTTAGTGAAAATTTAATTTTTAGTGAAAAATTTAATTTTAGTGAAAAATTTAATTTTTAGTGAAAAATTTAATTTTTAGTGAAAAATTTAATTTTTAGTGAAAAATTTAATTTTTGTTGAAAAATTCAAATTTTAGTGAAAAATTCATTTTAGTGAAAAAATCAATTTTTAGTGAAAATTCAATTTTTAGTGAAAAATTCAATTTTTAGTGAAAAATTCAATTTTTAGTGAAAAATTCAATTTTTAGTGAAAAATTCAATTTTTAGTGAAAAATTCAATTTTAGTGAAAATTCAATTTTTAGTGAAAAATTCAATTTTAGTGAAAAATTCAATTTTTTGTGAAAAATTCAATTTTTTGTGAAAAATTCAATTTTTTGTGAAAAATTCAATTTTTTAGTGAAAAATTCAATTTTTAGTGAAAAATTCAATTTTTAGTGAAAAATTCAATTTTTAGTGAAAAATTCAATTTTTAGTGAAAAATTCAATTTTTAGTGAAAAAATTCAATTTTTAGTGAAAAATTCAATTTTTAGTGAAAAATTCAATTTTAGTGAAAATTAAATTTTTAGTGAAAAAATCAATTTTTAGTGAAAAAATTAATTTTTAGTAAAAAATTAAATTTTTAGTGAAAAATTCAATTTTTAGTGAAAAAATCAATTTTTAGTGAAAAAATTCAATTTTTTAGTAAAAAATAAATTTTTTTGAAAAATTCAATTTTTAGTGAAAAAATAAATTTTTTAGTGAAAAAAAAATCATTTTTTGTTTTTTTGAAAAATTCAATTTTTAGTGAAAAAATTCAAATTTTAGTGAAAAAATCCAAATTTTAGTGAAAAATTCAATTTTTAGTGAAAATTCAATTTTTAGTGAAAAATTCAATTTTTAGTGAAAAATTCAATTTTAGTGAAAAATTCAATTTTTAGTGAAAAATTCAATTTTTAGTGAAAAATTCAATTTTTAGTGAAAATTCAATTTTTAGTGAAAAAATTCAATTTTTAGTGAAAAATTCAATTTTTAGTGAAAAATTCAATTTTTAGTGAAAAATTCAATTTTTAGTGAAAAATTCAATTTTAGTGAAAATTCAATTTTAGTGAATTTAAATTTTTAGTGAAAAATTCAATTTTTAGTGAAAAATTCAATTTTTAGTGAAAAATTCAATTTTTAGTGAAAAATTCAATTTTTAGTGAAAAATTAAATTTTTAGTGAAAAATTCAATTTTTAGTGAAAAATAAAATTTTTAGTCAAAAATTTAACTTTTAACTTGAACAAATTTGGAACTGAACTAGAAGAATGAACTAGAACTGAATTGGATCTGAACTAGAACTGAACTACAAACCTGAACCTGATCTAGAACTTTAACTAGAACCTGAACTAGAACTGAACTTGAACTGATTTGGAACGAGCTAGAGAACTGAATTAATACTTAGAAATGTTATAATTAGTGATCACTTACCTTGCAAATGCCATCAATACACATGGCCCGACCCCTGTAATTCGATCTATAATATTCAGCGGGCTTTTCACAGGGTGTGCCATCAATTACCGTGGAATTTAAAGTAGCAAAATATTTCATGCCCAAAGGTTTGCAATTCAATTCACATTCGGCATCATCTAAATTTAAAAAAAAAGAAAATAAAAATTATATTTTCGCAATTTTTAGTAAAATATTTGACCTTTGACATAAGGCTCCCACATAAATGTTGACCCTGAAAGTCCATATTATTATAAGACGAACATTGTAAAGCTCTAAAATCTTCCAATGAGAAGGACAAGGCTGAAATTGTGATATAAAAGAAAATCAATTAAAATTTTAATTGAAAATTATTTAAATTATTCCAATAATTTCACCTGTTCATTACACAATTGATAACGTTTATAGACTCCAACACAATTTTTGCTTAAATGTAATTTGCCGGTTAAGGAATTTCTGAAAGCGGAAGAATTCAACAAAATATTTTAATTAGTTTAATTAAAAATTAATTGCTGCAAAAACATTTTAATTAAAATATTTTTGTTTATTAATTAAATTTCTAGAAAAATCTTTTGAATATGATTTTTATTCTCTATTAGAGAATATAAATATTGTGCCAATAATTTGCGTCTTTTTCACTGTTAGTGACTTAAAATTGGCGCCAAATGGTAAATATTTTATAGCAAAAGTCATCACATGAATTTCAATCACTCATTATTTTTATAGCAAAAGAAAAAAAAAGCCGGTCGTGAAAGTTCTTAAAAACTATAATAAAATCTATTGCTTTCTTTTAGAAAACTTCTCTCACCACCCTCGTTTTTTCTTGTAAAATTTGTCTATAACATTTCCATTGATACCCTACCCCACTGTAGGTATTATACGTTTGTGCTGATGGATGTAACATATAGAAAATGATATAACACCCAGCTTTAAGTATACCGATCGATACAGAATCATTTTTTGTGTCGATTTACCTATGCTCGTCCATCCGTCCATCTGTCTGTTCGGCTGGCTGTCGATGTAAACATTGTGAACATTCTACAGGTCGCACTTTTTGAAATATTTCGATGAAATTTTATACATATTAAGCCTATTGAAATTGCCCTTAATCGGTTCAATATTTCAGGAACCTCCCATACAAATGTCCTCCTGCAATGAGATTTTAAGCTCAGAAAAATCCTAAATATAAAGCAATTTTTAGAAAATTTGACAGAAGTTACCTTTGACATTCTTAACCGATGTGCCATGTGATGTGCTCTTAGATCCCATATAAGCCCCCTTCTTGTAGCTCCCATATAACCCTCACAAAAATTCATTTAAAAACGCATAAATTTCATAAAATATTAAGTTCCACAATAATGTACAGCGCACTTAAGAATAATCAGAAAATAAAATTATACGAGGGTCGTTCATTACATTTTCGTAACTGCCGTTTACAATCAAGATAGTGGTGTAGGGTATAACATAATCGGGCTTAACCGACTCTAATATTCTAACTTGTTTTTCTCTATGATTAATATTCCAACATTTCTTCGCTAATTTATGCCTCCAAAATAAATGTCAAGTTCATTTCAATTAACAATTTGTGCGACATCTGTTTCTTGTGACATAATTTTTAATTCGCAGAATTTTTTCTCCCCAAATTAAAAAAAAAAGACATAAATCATAATTTTTTTTGTAGTCCATCATGTGCGTAAGGAAGTTATTTGTTTTTTTCTATAACTGAAAAAAAGATTAAATTATTGATTAAAAGGGATTTCCCCTCTCGTCCTTTAACTTACAAAAAAAAATGCCATAATCAGTGTGAACAAAAAAATGCCATTAAATTTGTTTACTTTATAAAAGACGACAAAAATAGTATTAAAAATTAATAATAAACTTTAATCTTGGTTTTTGTTTACAATCGCTAAATAAAGTCACTGGCATTTGAAGGTACCTCGTAATTTATTATTATGAAAAATTTTACAAAATTAATCATTACGACTTTAATAATGGATGTTGTCAAGTGGAAGATTTTTTTCAGTTCAGATTATGGTTCGTTTATAAATCAATTCTAAATGATGTATAGTTCAGATCTTGTTCAATCTGATCCTAATCCTGATTTTACTTCTGATTCTAGTTCTAATTTAAGTTCTTATTCAAGTTTTGATTTTAGTTCCGATTCTAGTGCTGCTTTTAGTTCAGTTCTAGTTCAGTTCTGTTTCAGCTCTATTTCAATTCTATTTCAAGTTCCGATTCTTTTTCTGATTCCAGTTCTGATTCTAGTTCCGATTCTAGTTCTGATTCTAGTTCAGTTCTATTTATTTCTAATTCAGTTTAGTTTTAGTTCAGTTCTGGTTCAGCTCTATTTCAGCTCTAGTTCAGTTCTAGTTCAGTTCTAGTTCAGTTCTAGTTCAGTTCTAGTTCAGTCTAGTTCAGTTCTAGTTCAGTTCTAATTCAGTTCTAGTTCATTTCTAGTTCAGTTCTAGTTCAGTTCTAGTTCAGATCTATTTCTAGTTCTATTTCAGTTCTAGTTCAGTTCTAGTTCAGTTCTAGTTCAGTTCTAGTTCAGTTCTAGTTCAGTTCTAGTTCAGATCTATTTCTAGTTCTATTTCAGTTCTAGTTCAGTTCTAGTTCAGTTCTAGTTCAGTTCTAGTTCAGTTCTAGTTCAGTTCTAGTTCAGTTTATTTCAGTTCTAGTTCAGTTCTAGTTCAGTTCTAGTTCAGATCTATTTCTAGTTCTATTTCAGTTCTAGTTCAGTTCTAGTTCAGTTCTAGTTCAGATCTATTTCTAGTTCTATTTCAGTTCTAGTTCAGTTCTAGTTCAGTTCTAGTTCAGATCTATTTCTAGTTCTAGTTCAGTTCTAGTTCAGTTCTAGTTCAGTTCTAGTTCAGTTCTAGTTCAGTTCTAGTTCAGATCTATTTCTAGTTCTATTTCAGTTCTAGTTCAGTTCTAGTTCAGTTCTAGTTCAGTTCTAGTTCAGATCTATTTCTAGTTCTATTTCAGTTCTAGTTCAGTTCTAGTTCAGTTCTAGTTCAGATCTATTTCTAGTTCTATTTCAGTTCTAGTTCAGTTCTAGTTCAGTTCTAGTTCAGTTCTAGTTCAGTTCTAGTTCAGTTCTAGTTCAGTCTAGTTCAGTTCTATTTCAGTTCTAGTTCAGTCTAGTTTAGTTCTAGTTCAGTTCTAGTTCAGTTCTAGTTCAGTTCTAGTTCAGTTCTAGTTCAGTTCTATTTCAGTTCTAGTTCAGTTCTAGTTTAGTTCTAGTTCAGTTCTTGTTCAGTTCTAGTTCAGATCTATTTCTAGTTCTATTCAGTTCTAGTTCAGTTCTAGTTCAGTTCTAGAATTCAAGTTCGATACTAGTTCACATTTGGATTCTGATTCGGGTTCTTGTTCAAATTCTTATACAGACTTAAGTTCAGTTTCTTATTAAGATATTTTTTCAGATGCTAATTCAAAATTCATTTTTCATATCTTCAGATTTAGTATCAGAACTAATTTTGTCCGATTCTTATTCAAGTTCTTGTTCAATTTCTAATTCAGTTTTAATTTCAGATTATAGTTTCCGATTTTACTTCATTTTCTTCTTCAGGTTCTTGTTGACATTCTGATTTAGATTCTACTTCAGACTCTTCAGTGTCTAATTCAGATTCTTCTTCGGATTTTACTTTAAACTCTTTTCATTTGTGAACTAATTTCAGAATTAAATTCTTATTTTGTTCAAATTGTCCTTCGCATTAAACTTCATATTATTTTTTAAGATTCTCTTTAAGACCCTTTTTTAGATCGAACTTACGATTTTTATTTATATATTAATTACGATTATTATTCCGATTCTCCTTCGGCTTTTTGTTCTATTCCAAATATTATTCCGACTCTGGTTAGATTTTACTTCGGAATTAATTTTAGAATCAACTTCATATTTTACTTCGGATTTAATTATTTATTGGGACTCTTTTTTTCAGATCCTTTCACGATTCTTTATCAGATTATTCAAATTCTACTTTATATTTAACTTCAGATTCTTCTGCACACTTTTGTTTAGTTTCTAATTCAGATTCTTTTTCAGAATCGTGTTTAGATTTTTTAGATTTTTGTTCAGTTTTTATTTCAGAACTTTAGTAAATTTGTAAATAAGTTTCAGTACAATTTAAGCCCATATAAAGAGAATATTTCGTTTAATTTATAAATCAGATCAAGTTTTATTTCAATTAAATATTCTCCATTTTTCTTTTTTTTTTTTTTTATTTTTCCGATTTATTAAAATTTTGTCCCATTGTACTTTAATGCCATAAATAGTTTGTTGACATTTTTTCTTTAAATAATTTACAGGAACAAAATTATCTTTCAAAAAAAGTTGTATAACAAATGTCTACAGTTATGGCTACAAGTGGGTGGTTGAAATGATAACACAGTGTCGCGCCTCCTACAAATTTTCTGCATTCTTTTGGAATTTTTTCCATCCATCAGCTCTAAATAATCTAAAACAACAAAATTATGTAAAACTAAAATCAAAACAAAATATTTATTGTTATTATTTTTTGCCCCTTGTCTGGCCCTGACTTATATACATAAAATTGTATTAATTTTCCTTCCTACAAAAAAAAAAACAACAACAAATAACTCTCCCACTCAGAGGCAGTTTAACTGATTAAATTTTCCGTTTTTTTTTTATTGAGAACATAATTCAGTTCATTTTTATTTTCCTCATATTTTCAGAATCATTATTTTTTCAGAAACTGTTTCGTTATTTTCTTTTTTTTTTTTTGCAATTCACTGACAGCTCTACACTGACAGCTGTACATGTTTTATTACGTTTTATTATAATTTTTCCAATTACAACTGAAATATCGATGATTTCATGTGGCGAGTCGTATTTAATATTTATTATAAAATTAATCTATATACGATTAAAATATATAGTATAATTTTCAATATGATTTTTGTTGTTGTTGCATTAAAATAAAACATTTTTGTCTGATAAGAATTTCTTTATTTTACAAAAATCTTATTGGAAAAAAATTCTATTCAAATGTAAAAATTTTTCCAAAATTGCAAAACAGTTTTAAAACAATTGTTAAGTAGTAAAGATCAAATAATATATATATATATATAGTACATTCAAAATAAATCGTTAAACTAAATATCGAAAAATCTTTAAAAAAAATTTTTTTTTGAAAATTTTGAAACGGGAAAATTTTCTAAAATTTAGAAAAAAATCTCTAGAAAAGAAAACATAATTTAATATAAAAATTTGAGCAAAAAATGGCTTTAACTTGGAAATACTGTATTTTCATGACGCTAATAATTAGTCAAGTGAGTGCAATTTTGAAACCAGTTAAAACTTGAAAAATCTTTGAATATTTTTAAAGAATTTTCTGAAAATGTTTAAAGTCCACAGTGTTTGAAAGAAAAAAATTATTTAATAATTAATTGTCTTAAAAAAATGATGTCCAAAACTCAGAAAGATCATTAAAAACTGTGAAAATAACAATGGAATATAGATTCGTTATGGGAATTCGGACTTCCTCCTCCCGTTTAAATTCCATTTTACTTCATATTCCAGTTTAAATATGGAAAATTTAAATTCAGATTTTTCCTCACTTTCTAGTTCAGATTCAGCTTCTAATTGCAAATCTGATTCTAGTTCGTATTCCGCTTCAGATTTTGCTTCAGATACTCCTTCAGTTTTAATTTCAGATTCTACTTCATCTTCAATTCTAGATTCTAGTTCAGTTTTTGCTTCAGATCCTCTTTCAGTTTCCAGTTCAGATTCTCGAGCAGATTCTAATTCAGATACTTGTTCAGATTCAGCTTCATATTACATTTAAGATTCTAGTTCAGATTCAACTTTTGATTATAATTCTTCTGCTTTATATAGTTCAGTTCTACTTCAGATTTTAGTTCAGATCATCCTATAATTTTCTAATTGAAATACTCGTTCATATAATACTTCAGACTATAGTTCAGATGCTAATTAAAATTCTATTCTATATTCCAGATCGGATTTTAATTTTACTTTAGTTTGAGACTTTTTTAGTTTCTAGTTATTCCTCTTTCTGTTTCTATTCCAAATTTCACTTCAGACTCTATGTCAGATTCCAATTCAGATTCTAGTTCAAATAACGATTTTCTGGATTATTCATAAAATTCTATATTAGAACCAGATTTTAACCCAGATTCTGCTTCCAATCGTTCTTCAGTTCATAATATAGATTCTATTTCAGACTTTGTTTTCCTTCTAGAGATCCACATCAGTTTCTAGTTTATATTCTTCTAGTTCCGATTTAGCTTCTATTTACACTTCAGGTCGTTGTTTATATATCAGATTCTAATTCAGATTATAATTTAGACTCTTATTAAGATTCAAATTCCGACTCCTCTCTAGATTTTACTTAAGATTATGTTCCAGTTACTGCTTCACATTCTACAACAGATTTTAATTCAGATTATATTTAAGACTCTTAATCAATTTTTACTTCAGGTTCTTGTTCTGATTCTACTTCATTCTTTTTTAATTCAGATCAAAGTTGGTTCAGATTCAACTACTCAAAATCTATTTCAGAATATTGTTTGGTTTCTAGTTAAAATCCTAATCAGACTCTAATTAATTGTAGGGCAGATTCTCATTCAGATTCTTTAAAAATTCATTCTGAATCATTTCCATTCTTAATTCCCTTCATCGACTTTGTAGTAGAAATTTATTTTCAAATAACTCGAAGTGATTAAGATTGTTGGACCCAAATTTCTCAGTGTAAGAGTTCCTATTTGATTGCTAAATTATAGTTTGCACATCTCCTCTTTCTTAACCTAAAAACAAAAGGATCTCATGCATCGTATTCATTCCTTCCATCATTTTTTTCTTTGGCGTACTCCCTGCATCCTTGGGTCCCCATTACTATATTATCTCAACGTTCTTTTAAGAGTTCCATTGTGGAAAACTCTCATCTAAAAATTAGTTTCAAGGTAACAGAATATGGGCACAACTGTCGAGGCAGGTGTTAGAGTCCTTTTTTATTGATACAAAATAAAAGCTTAAATACTGTAATTAATGTTCTTTTCTTCTTTTTCTTCCAGATAACCCACTCCTTTATCATCTTAGACATGACCGAATGTCACTACAATGATAACGAGCTCTCGACACCAAATCCCAAATGTTCTTGGATTGAAAAGGCTCGCAAAAGTTTACCCCAAATATCGTAACTTTTTCGCTAGCCTTCTGCAAGAAGAAAGCGGAGAATTTGCCTACGAACTCCAAGAGATTTTCAATACATTATGCGCAGCGATGGCGGAAAAGGATCGCAGAAAACAGAGAGAACAATTAATGGTGGTGAAATGGTTAATGGATACAAATAAAAAACTAAATGAATATTTGCTAAAGAAGGGAATTTGGAAAATATAAATTCCGATTTTGTAGTCATATTTTCCGTAATATAAAATTAAATAGCGTTAGATGGATAAGTTTAGACTTAAAATTAATAACAGTTTTTTGGGTTAAAAGAAAAAAGAAAATACAATAAAGTCAAAATAGTATTATTCAATTCTTTTAATAAATTTAATTTTATTTAGAATAATAAAACTAGAAATGAACAAGAACTGAAATAGAACTGAAATAGAACTGAATTAGAACTGAACTAGAACTGAACAAGAACTGAACTTAATCTGAGCTAGAACTGAACAAGACCCGAACTAAAACTGAACAAGACCTGAACAAGACCTTAACTACAACTGAACAAGAACTGAATAAGACCCGAAATAAAACTGAACAAGACCTGAACTAGAACTGAAATAGAACTGAACTTAAATTAAACTAGAACTGAACAAGACTCGAACTAAAACTGAACAAGACCTGAACTAGAACAGAACAAGGCCTGAACAAGACCCAAACTAAAACTGAACTAGAATTGAACAAGACCCGAACTAAAACTGAACAAGACCCGAAATAAAACTGAACAAGACCCGAACTAAAACTGAACAAGATCCGAAATAAAACTGAACAAGACCTGAACTAGAACTGAAATAGAACTGAACTTAAATTAAACTAGAACTGAACAAGACCCGAACTAGAACCGAACAAGACCTGAACTAGAACTGAAATAGAACTGAACTTAAATTAAACTAAAACTGAACAAGACCTGAACTAGAACGGAACAAGGCCTGAACAAGACCCAAATTAAAACTGAACTAGAATTGAACAAAACCTTAACTATAACTAAACTAGAACTGAACAAGACCCGGACTAAAACTGAACAAGTCCTGAACTAGAACTGAACAAGACCCGAACTAAAACTGAACAAGACCTGAAAAAGAACGGAACAAGAACTGAACAAGACCCGAACTAAAACTGAACAAGACCTGAAAAAGAACAGAACAAGAACTGAACAAGACCCGAACTAAAACTGAACAAGACCTGAACTAGAACTGAACAAGACCTGAACAAGACCCGAACTAAAACTGAACAAGACCTGAACTAGACCCAAACTAAAACTGAACTAGAATTGAACAAGACCTTAACTATAACTGAACTAGAACTGAACAAGACCCGGACTAAAACTGAACAAGTCCTGAACTAGAACTGAACAAGACCCGAACTAAAACTGAACAAGACCTGAACTAGAACTGAACTAGAACAGAACAAGACCTGAACAAGACCCGAACTAAAACTGAACAAGACCTGAACTAGAACAGAACAAGGCCTGAACAAGACCCGAACTAAAACTGAACAAGACCTGAACTAGAACAGAATAAGGCCTGAACAAGACCCAAACTAAAACTGAACTAGAATTGAACAAGACCTTAACTATAACTGAACTAGAACTGAACAAGACCCGGACTAAAACTGAACAAGTCCTGAACTAGAACTGAGCAAGACCCGAACTAAAACTGAACTAGAATTGAACAAGACCTGAACAAGACCCGAACTAAAACTGAACAAGACCTGAACTAGAACAGAACTAGAATTGAACCAAAACTGAACAAGACCTGAACTAGAACTGAACAAGACCCGAACTAAAACTGAACAAGACCTGAACTAGAACAGAACAAGGCCTGAACAAGACCCAAACTAAAACTGAACCAGAATTGAACAAGACCTTAACTATAACTGAACTAGAACTGAACAAGACCCGGACTAAAACTGAACAAGACCTGAACTAAAACTGAAATAGAACTGAACTAGAACTCGAACTAAAACTGAACTGATAAAGAATTGAACTGATGAAGAATTTAATTGATGTAGAACTGTCCTGAACTAGAACTGAGCAAGACCCGAACTAAAACTGAACTAGAATTGAACAAGACCTGAACAAGACCCGAACTAAAACTGAACTAGAATTGAACTAGAACTGAACAAGAACTGAACAAGATCCGAACTAAAACTGAACAAAACCTGAACAAGACCTGAACTAGAACTGAACAAAAACTGAACTAGAACTAAAATAGAACTGAACTAGAACTGAACAAGACCCGAACTAGAACTGAACAAGACCCGAACTAAAACTGAACAAGACCTGAACTAAAACTGAAATAGAACTGAACTAGAACTCGAACTAAAACTGAACTGATAAAGAATTGAACTGATGAAGAATTTAATTGATGTAGAACTGAAATTTTTGAGTTGAGTTCTCTAAAAGTGAACCAGAACTGAATTAGAACTTTTTGTTGAAAAAATTCTCTGTATTTAAAAAAAATATTTAAGTTTTAAAAAAAATTTTTTTGAAATTAAAATATTAACAAAATTGAAATTTCCATGTGAAACTTTTTGGAGTAAAACTTTCAATTTCATTAAAAACTTTTTTCCGTTAATTTTAATTTAGAAAAGTTGAAAATTAAAAAAAGTGAGTTGAATCAGTTCTCTTGGATTTTATGCTCCCAACACGCTTGATTTAAATTTTTCGAACTTTTTCAAAATTCTTTCAGCATCCTTTAAGCTGCGACATTCTTTAAATTCCAATTGCATCGATTTGGCTTCATATTTAATCTCTACCAAACTATTGTGACTGAATTCAATGTCTATTAGATGTTCTACAGCAGCTCTTATTTTACTCACTACCTTCATGTATTTATTAGCAAAAGTAAGAAATTTATTTATTGCATCTTCGGCCTTACGGTCATCGTCTCTTTTGGGTGGATCTCTTATACGAGCATTATGTAGAATGATGCGCTTGTTATTGAAAACTTGAGCTAAATATAATTCAGTAACATCTTGTTCAGGATATCGGCTTAGAATATCCTGAATGCGATTATTGATATATTTAACTATACTTGGATGGATAATGGGTTGTGGTGATGGAGGTGGTGAAGGTGGTGGTAGAGTGGGTGGAGCTGGCGGTCGAGCAGGTGGAGATGGTGGTTTAACTGGTGGTGCAGGTGGTCGAGAAGGTGGAGCTGGCGGCCGAGCTGGTGGTTTGAACTGGTTGCAGGTCAGATTTAGCTGCGTAGCAGGTGGATTAATCTTAGCAGGTGACTGCTGGTCAGTGGTTGCAGAAGGTCAGCTGGCGGCCGATTGGTGGAGCTTAGTTGAACTGGTGGTGCAGGTGGGTGGATCTCACGGCGGTAGAGAGGTGGAGATGGAGTCAGTGCTGGCGGTTCAGGTGGTTGAGAAGGTGGAGCTGGCGGCCGAGTTGGTGGAGTGGTATGAACTGGTGGTGCAGGTGGTGGTAGATGGATCAGCTGGCGGTCGAGCAGGTGGAGATGGAGGTTTAGCAGGTGGTGCTGGCGGTGGTGCAGGTGGTTGAGAAGGTGGAGCTGGCGGCCGAGTTGGTGGAGCTGGTAGTTGAACTGGTGGTGCAGGTGGGATAGATGGATCAGCTGGCGGTCGAGCAGGTGGAGATGGAGGTTTAGCAGGTGGTGCTGGCGGTGGTGCAGGTGGTTGAGAAGGTGGAGCTGGCGGCCGAGTTGGTGGAGCTGGTAGTTGAACTGGTGGTGCAGGTGGGATAGATGGATCACCTGGCGGTGGTGCAGGTGGAGATGGAGGTTTAGCAGGTGGTGCTGGCGGTGGTGCTGGCGGTGGTGCAGGTGGTTGAGAAGGTGGAGCTGGCGGCCGAGTTGGTGGAGCTGGTAGTTGAACTGGTGGTGCAGGTGGGATAGATGGATCAGCTGGCGGTCGAGCAGGTGGAGATGGAGGTTTAGCAGGTGGTGCTGGCGGTGGTGCAGGTGGTTGAGAAGGTGGAGCTGGCGGCCGAGTTGGTGGAGCTGGTAGTTGAACTGGTGGTGCAGGTGGGATAGATGGATCACCTGGCGGTGGTGCAGGTGGAGATGGAGGTTTAGCAGGTGGTGCTGGCGGTGGTGCAGGTGGTTGAGAAGGTGGAGCTGGCGGCCGAGTTGGTGGAGCTGGTAGTTGAACTGGTGGTGCAGGTGGGATAAATGGATCACCTGGCGGTGGTGCAGGTGGAGATGGAGGTTTAGCAGGTGGTGCTGGCGGTGGTGCAGGTGGTTGAGAAGGTGGAGCTGGCGGCCGAGTTGGTGGAGCTGGTAGTTGAACTGGTGGTGCAGGTGGGATAGATGGATCAGCTGGCGGTCGAGCAGGTGGAGATGGAGGTTTAGCAGGTGGTGCTGGCGGTGGTGCAGGTGGTTGAGAAGGTGGAGCTGGCGGCCGAGTTGGTGGAGCTGGTAGTTGAACTGGTGGTGCAGGTGGGATAAATGGATCACCTGGCGGTGGTGCAGGTGGAGATGGAGGTTTAGCAGGTGGTGCTGGCGGTGGTGCAGGTGGTTGAGAAGGTGGAGCTGGCGGCCGAGTTGGTGGAGCTGGTAGTTGAACTGGTGGTGCAGGTGGGATAGATGGATCAGCTGGCGGTCGAGCAGGTGGAGATGGAGGTTTAGCAGGTGGTGCTGGCGGTGGTGCAGGTGGTTGAGAAGGTGGAGCTGGCGGCCGAGTTGGTGGAGCTGGTAGTTGAACTGGTGGTGCAGGTGGGATAAATGGATCACCTGGCGGTGGTGCAGGTGGAGATGGAGGTTTAGCAGGTGGTGCTGGCGGTGGTGCAGGTGGTTGAGAAGGTGGAGCTGGCGGCCGAGTTGGTGGAGCTGGTAGTTGAACTGGTGGTGCAGGTGGGATAGATGGATCACCTGGCGGTGGTGCAGGTGGAGATGGAGGTTTAGCAGGTGGTGCTGGCGGTGGTGCAGGTGGTTGAGAAGGTGGAGCTGGCGGCCGAGCTGGTGGAGCTGGTGGTTGAACTGGTGGTGCAGGTGGGACAGATGGATGAGCTGGTGGTTTAGTAGGTGGAACTGGGGTCGAGCAGGTGGAGATGGAGATATAACAGGTGGTGCTGGGGGGTCGAGCTGGTGGAGCAGGTGGTATAGCTGGTGGAGCTGGCGGTCGAGCTGGTGGTTTAACTGGAGGAGCTGGTGGTCTAGCTGGGGGAGCTGGTGGAGGTAGAGAATGTGGAGGTGGCGGACCAATAGCTTGAGACTTTACATTTGTTATATAAAATCCGAAAACAATTAAAATGAGGGCGAGCAATTTGTAATGTTTCATGTCAATGAAATTCTGAATTCTGTATTTGTTTAAACAATTTTAAAATATTTCACTTTTTCTTTAAAAATCTTATTTATTTTTTTTTTTTTATTTTCTTTAAAAACAAAATTGAAATCATTAAAGTTTTCACTACTGAAGCAAAATTAAAATTCTCAAATTAAGAATCGAATTACAAAATTATTTGATTCAGTTACAATTACAAGAACGAAATACTGAGAAACTGCAACAAACATTTTATATACTCTGTGCGACTATTTAAATTACTTTCAGCAATTTGTTACGGTTTCTTCAAAAAAAGTATGAGAAAAGATGTAAAATTTAAATTATAATAAAAAGAACAGGAGCGTAGTTCACATCCAGAACTTAACTAAAACTGAAAAATTAAAACTGAACTCCAATTGAACTAGAATTGAAGTAGATCTGAACTAGAAATAAACTAGAACTGAACAAGAAGCGAACTAGAACCAAAACAGAACGGAACTAGAACTGAACTAGAACCAAACTAGAACCAAACTAGAACCGAACTAGAACTGAACTAGAACTGAAGTAGAACTGAAACAGAACTGAACTAGAAATGAACTAGAACTGAACAAGAACTGAACTAGAACTGAACTAGAACTAAACAAGAACTGAACTAGAACTGAACTAGAACTGAACTAGAACTGAACTAGAACTGAACTAGAACTGAACTAGAACTAAACAAGAACTGAACTAGAACTGAACTAGAACTGAACTAGAACTGAACTAGAACTGAACTAGAACTGAACTAGAACTGAACTAGAACTAAACAAGAACTGAACTAGAACTGAACTAGAACTGAACTAGAACTGTACAAGAACTGAACTAGAACTGAACTAGAACTAAACAAGAACTGAACTAGAACTGAACTAGAACTGAACTAGAACTGAACTAGAACTGAACTAGAACTGAACAAGAACTGAACTAGAACTGAACTAGAACTAAACAAGAACTGAACTAGAACTGAACTAGAACTGAACTAGAACTGAACTAGAACTGAACTAGAACTAAACAAGAACTGAACTAGAACTGAACTAGAACTGAACTAGAACTGAACTAGAACTGAACTAGAACTGAACTAGAACTGAACTAGAACTGAACTAGAACTGAACAAGAACTGAACTAGAACTGAACTAGAACTAAACAAGAACTGAACTAGAACTGAACTAGAACTGAACTAGAACTGAACTAGAACTGAACTAGAACTGAATGAGCTAAACACTTAACGTAGAACTGAACTAGAAAGTGAACAAAAGCCGATCAAGAACTGAACTAAGAATGAACTAAGAACCTGAACTAGAATATGAAAAAAAAACCGAACAAGAACTGAACTAAAACTGAAATAGAATGAACCAGAAATTAAAAAAGAACTGAATGAAACTAGAATTGAAATGAAACTGAACTAGGACTAACCAAAAATTGGGCCAAAACTTAAAAATGAACATTATACTTACCGTTATATAAGACTACAAGTTATACGTTTGTTTATTCCTCCTGTTCCACCATAGACTCCAATATAAGCTTTATTTTAGCATTTAACAAAACTCTTAAAATTAATAGATAAAACATCTTTATTGTCTTTGATCTTAAACCCCTACCAAAACGAAAACAATCACAAATATAGTCTTCATCATAATCCTCCACAGACGAGTCTTTCAAAGCAGCAAAAATTTTTTTCAATTTCCAAGGATCCTTTAAAATTTGTTGTAAAATATTTTGCATTTTTGGATCGTCATCTTTATAAAATTTTCGTAAAATCTTTAAAATCTCTTCAAAATAACGTTTATACTCATCCGTTTGATAGGAAGTAGTTGAAGTTTGAGGTATGGCACCTCCATTACTAATGCTTTCTATAAAATCATCATAATTTCTTAAAGCCCTTTCAGCTGATTTTATAGAGGAACTATCCCTTAACTGCATAAGCAACATGAGAGCTTCATACCTTTGATCTAATGGTCGATTTTGATCCCTTTCAATTTTTGTTACTTGATCGATAGCACTTTCTAATTTATCCTCGATAACTTCGTAGTCCTGTAAAAAGTTACGAAAATTTTCTAAGGCTCTTTCGGCTTTTAAATCATCATCTTTTTGTGCGTTTTCATTTATAAGAGCAGCTTCCAATAGGGCACGCTTTTCATTAAAAACAGAAGCTAAATTTAATTGAGCCGGATTACGTGGAGGATTTTCTGTGAGGACTTGTTTAATGCGATTGTTTAAGTATTGAGCTATACTGGGATTGACAAGAGGTGCTGGTGGGGGCTGGTGTGGCTGGTGGTGCTGGTTGGCTCGATGGTGATGATGGGGTTGGTTGTTCTCCAGGTGCTGATTGTGAGGGTGCTGGACTAGCGGTTGTAGTGTCACCATTGCCAGCATTCGCAGCAGCATCAGGAGCAGCAGTTGTAGTGCCACCATTGCCAGCATTCGCATCACCATCAGAAGGAGCAGTTGTAGTCTCACCAGCGCCAGTTGTTGCTGTTCCATCCATGCCACCTTGAGACTTTACATTTGTTACATAACAACCAAAAATACTTGCAATGAGGGCGAATACTTGGAAATATTTCATTTTCCCTTCAGACACGATTCAAAAGTTTGTGTTAACACTTTATGGATTTTTTAAAAACTGTTATAAATTTTGAAAATTCGTTTCACTTTTTATACATAAATTTTGAAAAAAAAAACAATGTTTGAAATACGAACGATTTATGTTGAATTTGAACATTGGAAAAGGTCTTCTTTATCTCGTAAAATAATATTGAAATAATTAATTTTTTTATTATTTATGCAAAATTGAAATTTTCAACTTTTAATCTTTCAATTTCGTTAAAAACTAATTATAACAAAATATGAAAAAAATATGAAAAGTGTTATAAGAAGTGACATCAATAAGTTGTCAACATACATATATGTTAATAAAAACGAAACCACTTAACTGACAGTTCTTATATTTGATTGCAATTAATATTACAATTCACATTATGGTTTCAATCTATAATAATGAAATTTTGAAACCCTTTTACGGAAATCCCTCCATTGACGCTTTTATTTTGATTTCTCGAACAGTTAATCCATCTTCATTTAAAATCTACCACACTTTTGGACTCCTTTTTCGTGCTCTTTACTTCCCTTTTAACAAAAGCTTAATATCTCTCCACTGGACTTAGATACGGGAAGTTTAGAGGATTTGCATTGGTACAGTTACTCTAGTACCACTCAAGGGCTTGTTTACTCTAGTGATAAGGTGTCAAGTCAGATCAAAAATAAGTGGACACATTATGAAGTCTTATGAAGCGAGGCTGCCAAATGATATACTCAGAGTTTTTTTTTTTTTTTTTTTTTGGAAAATTTTGAATGCTTTTGGATCCAAAATTTTTACAAAACTTGACTTGACTTCTGCTTTTGGTCTTTACATTTTTAGCAGCGCTCCTGTTAGGAACTTTTTGAGTCTTGTATGTTTTCAAAACTGCTTTAACTGTTCATATCAAATATTCCGATCAGAGTACGGAAAATGAAGTGAAGTTTTCTTATAAATATTCTGAGTCCATAATGGTTGACGAAACGTGTACTCTGGCAGATTTTTCACAACTTCCTTATCCAAACATTTTATGTTGCTGATGCTTGAGGTAATGTTTAGGAAAAGTTTAGGAGCCAAAAGTTCTTGTTATAGCAAGCAATATGCTGTAGCTGATTCCACTCACAAGACTTCATATGTGTCACTTATTTTTGGCATCCAGTTATTATGTTAACCAAGCTACTGAGTGGCATAAGAATAATAATGTGGTATTTGTAGGAAAAGAGGCAAAACCTAGAATCTCATAACAATAGTCCGAAATAGTATCTGAATCAATATTTGAATTAGAATGTGAATTATTATCTGAACCAGAGTCTGAACAAGAACCTGAAATAGAATCCGAACTAGAACTTGAAATAATATCTCAACTAGAATCAGAATCAGAATCGGAACTAAAATCCGAACTAGAATCTGAATAAAAATCTAAATTAGATTCTAAGCCAGAATCTGAACTAGAATATGAACTATAATCTGAACCAGAATCTGAACTAGATTCTTAACTAAAGTCTAAAGTAAAACTAATTTAGAATCTGAACTAGAATATGAACTATAATCTGAATTAGAAATTAAACTATAACTGAAATAGATTCTGAATTAGATTATGAACAAGGAAGGAATTTGCAATTAATTGCAGCCTGTTTACAGACTGGAATGTGGCCCTTATTTTACCGCATACACAAACTTTATTTCGGCATTTTTATTCTAAAAAAATAATAACAAAAAATTGCTTATTTTCCCTTTGATCCAAAACCTTCGCATAATTATTCCTTTCGGTTGCAGTTATCACCTCACCAAAACGAAAACCAATCGCCAAAATAATCCTCATCATAATCCTCCTCCGGCAACTCTCTCAAAGCGGCTGCTAATTTTTTCAATTGCCAGGGATTCTTTAAAATTTCGTGTAAAATATTTTGCATTTTTGGATCGTCATCATTAAAATATTTACGTAAGATCTCTAAAATCTCTTCAAAATATTTCCTATACTCATCAGTTAGAGGATTGTTGAGGGTCTGTTACCAGTTATGGAAGTTTGAGGTTTAGTGCCTCCATTATTTAGCATTTCTCTAAAATCATTATAGTTTTTTAAAGCCCTTTCGGCTGATTTTATAGAGGAACTATCCCTCAATTGCGTAAGCAACATGAGAGCTTCATATTTTTTATCTACCGGTACGTTTCTATCTCTTTCGATGTCGGTTACATCATCAATAGCACTTTCTAATTGTCGCTCTATGTTCTTATATTCTTGTAAAAAATTACGAAAATTTTCTAAAGCTCTTTCGGCCACTAAATCATCATCCTTTTGAGCGTTTTCAGCTATAAGAGCAGCTTCCAATAGGGCACGCTTTTCATTGAAAACTGAAGCTAAATTCAATTCAGCGGGATTGCGTGGAGGATTTTCTGAGAGGACTTGTTTAATGCGATTGTTTAAATATTCAGCTACACTGGGATCAACAAGAGGTGTAGCTGGTGCTGCTGGTTGGTCTGGTGTTGCGGGTTCGCTTGAGGGAGCTGGTTGTGAGGCTGTTGGAGTTTCTCCTGGTGATTGAGGCTTTACATTTGTAACATAACAACCAAAAATACTTGCAATGAGGGCGAATACTTGGAAATATTTCATTTTCTCTTCAGACACGATCCACAAGTTTGTGTTAACACTTTATGGATTTTTTAAAAACTGTTATAAATTTTGAAAATTTGTTTCCATTTTTATACATAAATTTTGAAATAAAATTTTTAAAATATGAACGATTTATTTGAACATTGAAAAAGGTCTTCATTATCTTTTAAAAAAATATTGAAATAATTAATTTTTTATTATTATTTATTCGAACTTGAATTTTTCAATTAAGTAAAACTTTTTTTAATTTAATTATAAAAAAATACGTATTTTTAAAACACAAAAATGTTTTAATAAAAATTTCAGAACATTAAATTCCGAATTTCTTAAATATTTCAAATATTCAATATTTTCTATTGCAATTTTACCTCCAAAATCAAATCCCTTGAAGCGTGAAAATGTTGGCAAAATATTGAAAAAAGTTCAAAGTCTAAAATTTTCTCTAAATAAAATTCTTCTTCTTTTTTGTCTCCATAACAATCCACAACCAGTTAAACACCTTAAAGTAATTAAAAACTTTAACTCTAAATATTTAAACACTAAAACTCGGCACTTTTCAAAATATGTAATTAAAAAAGTAGTTATTAGAATTATTAACAATGTCATTGACACATTCTGAATCTGAAGTATTAGGGGTGTTCAATTATTTTTCAAATTTTATTAAAATATTTTTCCATTAAATTTGTTAAGACTTTAATCGCTTCGAATACCTTTAAATACGATCACTCATATGATCATAACGATGACTTGAAATAATGTTCAAATATATAATTTTGGAAAATTGAGGAAAAATCATTTAGTCATTATTTAGAAATAAATACGTAGAACAATTCTCAATTAAATGAAATTAAATTAAAATAAATTAAATTAAATGAAATTAAATTCGAATTATAGTCTGGTAATCAGACTGGTTTAACAACTTCCTCCATTTTCTATAATTAAATCTTAGAGATTTTCAAAAACTAAACTGAATCAGAGTCAAATCCATTTATAGAAAATCATTCTCTCCCCCACTTTACCAAAATTTATAATCTCGTTTTCTATACCATCTAATCTGAACTCTTTACTAACTTGTCTAACAATATGACTGTTATCTAGTCTTTGGAAAGGACTATAAACCAGTCTACTGACTACAACATAATTTAGTCTTTCCACTACTCAATAATTGAGTTCATCAACTTGACTGTAATCATGTAATCCACACTATTCAGACTACAGTCCACTTTCTTCTTCATTAAAGTCCAGTCTAATCTATAACTCTATTTAAACAGAATTCTTGTTTTTTTACAAGATTATAAAATAATTTCCCAACAAATCGCTTGACTTGACCATAAACTTGGTTCATGGATTTACTATAATAAGAATCTGAAATAGAATTTGAACTAAAATCTGAAATAGAACCTGAACTACAATCTGAACTAGAATTTGGACTAGAATCTGAACTAGAATTTGGACTAGAATCTGAACTAGAATTTGAGCTAGAATTTGAACTAGAATTTGGACTAGAATCTGAACTAGAATTTGGACTAGAATCTGAACTAGAATTTGAACTAGAATTTGAACTATAATTTGGACTAGAATCTGAACTAGAATTTGAACTAGAATTTGGACTAGAATCTGAACTACTACTTGAGCTAGAATTTGGACTAGAATCTGAACTAGAATCTGAACTAGAATTTGAACCAGAATTTGAAGTAGAATCTGAACTACAACCTGAACTAGAATTTGGACTAGAATCTGAACTACAACCTGAACTAGAATTTGAACTAGAATTTGAACTAGAATTTGGACTAGAATCTGAACTAGAATTTGGGCTAGAATCTGAACTAGAATTTGAACTAGAATTTGAACTAGAATCTGAACTACTACTTGAGCTAGAATTTGGACTAGAATCTGAACTAGAATCTGAACTAGAATCTGAACTAGAATCTGAACTAGAATTTGGACTAGAATCTGAACTACAACCTGAACTAGAATTTGGACTAGAATCTGAACTAGAATTTGGACTAGAATCTGAAATAGAATTTGAACAAGAATTTGAACTATAATTTGGACTAGAATCTGAACTAGAATTTGAACTAGAATTTGAACTAGAATCTGAACTACTACTTGAGCTAGAATTTGGACTAGAATCTGAACTAGAATCTGAACTAGAATCTGAACTAGAATTTGGACTAGAATCTGAACTACAACCTGAACTAGAATTTGGACTAGAATCTGAACTAGAATTTGAACTTGAATCTGAACTAGAATTTGAACTAGAATTTGAACTAGAATCTGAACTACAACCTGAACTAGAATCTGAACTAGAATTTGGACTAGAATCTGAACTAGAATTTGAACTAGAATCTGAACTAGAATTTGAACTTGAATCTGAACTAGAATTTGAACCAGAATTTGAAGTAGAATCTGAACTACAACCTGAACTAGAATTTGGACTAGAATCTGAACTAGAATTTGGACTAGAATCTGAACTAGAATTTGAACTTGAATCTGAACTAGAATTTGAACCAGAATTTGAAGTAGAATCTGAACTACAACCTGAACTAGAATTTGGACTAGAATCTGAACTAGAATTTGAACTTGAATCTGAACTAGAATTTGAACTAGAATTTGAACTAGAATCTGAACTACAACCTGAACTAGAATTTGGACTAGAATCTGAACTAGAATTTGAACTAGAATTTGGACTAGAATCTGAACTATAATTTGGACTAGAATCTGAACTAGAATTTGAACTAGAATTTGAACTAGAATCTGAACTAGAATTTGGACTAGAATTTGAACTAGAATCTGAACTAGAACCTGAACTAGAATTTGGACTAGAATCTGAACTAGAATTTGAACTAGAATTTGAACCAGAATTTGAAGTAGAATCTGAACTACAACCTGAACTAGAATTTGGACTAGAATCTGAACTAGAATTTGAACTTGAATCTGAACTAGAATTTGAACTAGAATCTGAACTACAACCTGAACTAGAATCTGAACTAGAATTTGGACTAGAATCTGAACTAGAATTTGAACTAGAATCTGAACTACAACCTGAACTAGAATTTGGACTAGAATCTGAACTAGAATTTAAACTAGAATTTGAACTAAAATCTGAACTACAACCTGAACTATAATTTGCACTAGAATCTGAACTAGAATTTGAAGTAGAATCTGAAATAGAATCTGAACTAGAACCTGAAGTAGAATCTGAAATAGAATCTGAACTAGAACTGAAGTAGAATTGAACTAGAACCTGAACTGGAACCTGAACTAGAACCTGAACTAGAACCTGAACTAGAATTTGAACTTGAATTTGAACTAGAATCTGAACTTGAACCTGAACTACAATTTGAACTAGAATTTGAACTAGAATTTGAAGTAGAATTTGGACTAGAATCTGAACTAGAATTTGAAGTAGAATCTGAAATAGAATCTGAACTAGAATTTGGACTAGAATTTGACTAGAATCTGAACTAGAATTTGAAGTAGAATCTGAAATAGAATCTGAACTAGAATTTGACTAGAATCTGAACTAGAATTTGAAGTAGAATCTGAAATAGAATTTGAAGTAGAATCTGAAATAGAATCTGAACTAGAATTTGAAGTAGAATCTGAAATAGAATCTGAACTAGAATTTGACTAGAATCTGAACTAGAATTTGAAGTAGAATCTGAAATAGAATCTGAACTAGAATTTGGACTAGAATCTGAACTCGAACCTGATCTAGAGTCTGGATTTGAATTAGAATTTGAACTAGAATTTGAAGTAGAACTAGAATCGACTGTGAACTCTAAATTCAGATTCTAAACCTTAATCTGAACGAAAACTGCAATAGAACAGAACCAAAACCGATAAAGAACTTAATAAGAACTGAATCAGAAGCGTATAATATCTGAATTATAACAGAACTAGAAACGATAGCAGAATATGAACCTCAAATCTAAACCAGAATCTTATCAAGATTTAATTATCGGATTTTATTTTCAGAGATTTTTCAATAAACCCTCGTTACTAAAACGGAAAGTAACTCTCTCTTTTAATACACGAAACTTTTCACTGAACTAAGTACTTAAAAATATCCATATAAGATCACAATCAAATAATAAAAAACACGCAATTACACTACAACAATTAAACTTAAAACATCATAAAAATAATTAATAAAAATGTCGTTAAAAAATTCATCAATACAAACAATTATTTTGTTAATTCTGTTAATAAATCAGGTAATTTTCCTCGAAAAAGATATGTGAAAGGGAAAGAATTTTCACTCAAGTACTATATAATTCCAGTATATTTCCTGTCTGCCCATTACACCCGAAGAAGAGGAAGAACATCTCAATAATCGTCTGCAACATTATCTAAAACGTCTCGAATTGATCGATCAAAAACCGGATACAAAATTTTCTTCAGAATTACAAAGTCTAATGGATAAATTTAAACATTCCATAGCGAAGGAAACCTTTAAGGAAAAATCTCAATTATTGGAAGAATTCACCAATAATATGGACTTTGCTGAATATCTGACAAATGAATTCGATAAACAATATATTAATGAGGATATTCTTATAGAATCGTGGTATCTAAATGAAATTGCACCAGATGTGGACAAGAGTTTATATGATGAATTGGTGCAAATAGTACGAGATCTTAAGGAAGCTTATCGTATACAAGATTTGGAAAAGAAATTCAATATATATGCCGATATTGGGGAGAATTTATCGGAACAGTTTTTGGATTATTTCTATGGTGAAAATCCTTCAGTACCTTTGCTAAATGCTCAACTAAAATATTATCAGGAGTATTTGAATTATTTACTAAAAGAGTGTAAGTTGGAGAGCGATATGGCAGAAAACACAAGGGAATTACTGGGAAAAGTGGAAAAGGCTCTAGAGAATGCCGACAAGGTTGTTAAGGAGAAAGTTATTGAGTTATTTGATGATTTAACAACAAAGTTTGGAAGATATTTAGATGAACATTTTGTTGATTTCAAAATGTTCAAATTTGGCGAATAAGAGATGTAGAATCGCAAATTACAATTTCCAAATATTGGAACATAAAGCAAATTAGAAGATGGAATTAAATATACTTAAATTAATTTACTAAAAACTCAAATTATTCATTTCAAATCTTATCTCATTAAAGCTTTAGTTTAATTGTAGATCCAATTTTAGCTTAGTTCTAGTACAGTTTTAGTTCAATTTTATTTAAATTTTAGTTCAGCTCGAGTTTAATTTTAGTTAAATTCTAGTTCAGTTTTAGTTTAATTTTAGTTTAGTTCAGTTTTCGTTTAGTTTTAGTTTAGTTCAGTTTTAGTTCAGTTCTTCTTCAGTTCTAGTTCAGTTCAAGTTAATTTCAAGTTTAGTTCAAGTTCAGTTTAAGTTCAGTTCAAATTCATTTCAGTTCTAGTTCAGTTCTATTTTTAATTCCAGTTCAGCTCTAGTTCAGTTCTATTTCAATTCGAGTTCAGCTCTAGTTCAGTTCTAGTTCAGTTCTAGTTCAGTTCTTGTTCAGTTCTTTTTCAGTTCAAGTTCAGTTTAAGTTCATTTCAAGACCAGTTCAAGTTCAGCTCAAGTTCGGTTCAAGTTCAGTTCGAGTTCAGTTCAAATTCATTTTAGTTCTAGTTCAGTTATATTTCAATTCCATTTCAGATCTAGTTTAGTTCTAGTTTAGTTCAGTTCTTTTTCAGTTCAAGTTCAGTTCAAGTTCATTTCAAGTTCAGTTCAAGTCCAGTTCTAGTTTAGTTCAGTTCTTATTTAGTTCTTTTTCAGTTCAAGTTCAGTTCAAGTTCAGTTCAAGTTCAATTCTAGTTTAGTTCAGTTCTAGTTCAGTTCTTTTGCAGTTCAAGTTCTGCTCAAGTTCGGTTCAAGTTCAGTTCAAATTCATTTCAGTTCTAGTTCAATTGCAGCTGTTGATCAGTTATGTTTTATTCATAACTCTGATCAATCTGAATTTATTTCACTTCTATAAGTTTCTTGATAAAAATCTTTTCTAATTTGAAATTTATGATTTTTTTAATAAAATAAATTATTTTTTAATAAAATTTCTTTTGTTATAAGTTTGCGTAGCATTTATGGTCAAGAATTTTAAATAATTTTGTTTTTTTTTTTAACGAATTTCTTTTTGAATTTTTAATTTTTTGTCATTCGTTGTGATTTTGCGATTTGAAAAAATTATTATTGATATTTTATGAATTTATTGTTTGATAATTTTTGGGAATTTTTTGTCGGTTTATTAAAATACAGTGAGAGAAATTACTAGTAGATCGTGATACTAAAGTGTTAGTAGAGGAATTCCAGCAAGAGATCGTGTAAAGTTATGGATCAATTGAATTTGGATCGGCAGTTGAAGAAATTGTAACACTTTCTTCTCTTTGTGTGATTTCATTTATTTATTGATCACAATCAATTATTAACTTCCTGTTGGATAACAAAAATAATTATTAATTATTTTAAAATCCATTTAACCGACTAATTCTTTGTTTAAATCAAACATGTGATGATCGCAATTAAGAAACAAGATTTTTTTAAAAGTCGAATTCAGATTCTTAAAAATTTAATAAACAAGTTTTAAAAAAGTTACATAATATTTTTGAAATGGAATTTTGATTTTTAGTTATCAATCGAAATCATAAATTTTTAACAAATTGGAACAGAAAACTGGAAATTTGTCTCGATCAATTAATTGTGATTAGCGCTGATGAGTAATTAACTTTTAATGATTTAAATAACTGAAATTTTAGTTATGATCTTTCTACAACTCATTTTGCAGTACATTTTGATCGGGGTTTATAGACATCAAATTTTCTATAGAAAAATTGGCTCCAATTGTGAGAAAATTTTCTACAGAAAATTGGCTCCAATTGTGAGAAAATTTTCTACAGAAAATTGGCTCCAATTGTGAGCAAATTTTCTATAGAAAATTGGCTCCAATTGTGAGCAAATTTTCTATAGAAAATTGGCTCCAATTGTGAGCAAATTTTCTATAGAAAATTGGCTCCAATTGTGAGCAAATTTTCTATAGAAAATTGGCTCCAATTGTGAGAAAATTTTCTATAGAAAATTGGCTCCAATTGTGAGAAAATTTTCTATAGAAAATTGGCTCCAATTGTGAGCAAATTTTCTATAGGAAATTGGCTCCAATTGTGAGAAAATTTTCTATAGAAAATTGGGCTCCAATTGTGAGCAAATTTTCTATAGAAAATTGGGCTCCAATTGTGAGCAAAATTTTCTATAGAAAATTGGCTCCAATTGTGAGCAAATTTTCTATAGAAAATTGGCTCCAATTGTGAGCAAATTTTCTTTAGAAAATTGGGCTCCAATTGTGAGCAAATTTTCTTTAGAAAATTGGGCTCCAATTGTGAGCAAATTTTCTTTAGAAAATTGGGCTCCAATTGTGAGCAAATTTTCTATAGAAAATTGGGCTCCAATTGTGAGCAAATTTTCTATAGAAAATTGGGCTCCAATTGTGAGCAAATTTTCTATAGAAAATTAGCTCCAATTGTGAGCAAATTTTCTATAGAAAATTGGGCTCCAATTGTGAGCAAATTTTCTATAGAAAATTAGCTCCAATTGTGAGCAAATTTTCTATAGAAAATTGGGCTCCAATTGTGAGCAAATTTTCTATAGAAAATTGGGCTCCAATTGTGAGCAAATTTTCTATAGAAAATTGGGCTCCAATTGTGAGCAAATTTTCTATAGAAAATTGGGCTCCAATTGTGAGCAAATTTTCTATAGAAAAATTGCTCCAATTGTGAGCAAATTTTCTATAGAAAAATTGCTCCAATTGTGAGCAAATTTTCTATAGCAAAAATGCTCTAACTGTGGGCAAAATCCCATTTCAAGTGATTCCCCTTTCATAGAAAAAAAATCTCTTATAAATCTTAGATTCATATTAAACTTCTTTTTCAGAATTTAAAACTTAAACAAAAAAATCTCACTAATTGCATTTTCGGTCGTTCACACATTTAAGTCATTTATTTAATTTATGTTAGTTTATTTAATCGACAACTTATATATGCTGTGCCGTCAGTCCAACCATGCAAAATTTCTCTATCACAATAAAGTTTCCACCAGCAATCAACCCATTTATTATAATAAGGCGATTTGAACTTTAATTAATTAAAATTATAATTTAAATTCGATTTTTTTAGAAAAAAAAACCGGTCCAAACTGTTTAAATTAAAACTCTGGAATAATTAAATCAAAAATAGATAAAAATTATATATTAAAATTTAAAGAACATGAGTTAACAGAAGTTCAAATATAAATTTAAAAAAAGTTAGAATGCTGTATTCGGCTATGCCGAATCTTCAATACCCTCCACTGAAAATGCATGTGTAGTAAATATATTATATTTCGTACATTCACACTTACACATACACTCACAAAGTTATATAATATATAATTGTTTCCTGTAAATAGAACACTGGAACACTTAATGAGTCATAAAATTTAGTTATATTTTTTTTTGCTTGATTTACTACTGAACCGATTTTGATAATTTTTGAAAGGATAATGAAGTACATACAACTTTATGCCAACATTTCATTCAAATTTGTTGTTGAATAATTAAAAATGTTATGAAAGGACTTTGCCTGAATTTAAAAGTTGCTTCAAATATCGGTCTATATCATTTAATATACTGAGCCGATTCTGCTGGTTTTAAATAGGAAACTTCTCAGAACAAATACTCAAACAAATTTCATTGATCTCTGTGAATTTTTGTGGATGTGAGCGTGCCAACACAAGGAATGACAAAGTTCATGTACCCTCTTTGCCACTTGTGGTGGTGGTGGGTATAAAAATCTAGCAGAGAAAAAAGCTCTAAATTTGCATAATTTGTTAACATATTTATAATTATTTTCAAAAAAAACTGAACGAAAAACAGATAAATTTCGGGGGAAACCTCTATTGAAATAATATTTCTTTCTTTCTATTTTACTTTTTGATCTTTATTCTTCATTTATTTTCACAAAATCTCTATTTTATTTTATTTATCTATAAAATTA
Organism: Cochliomyia hominivorax; assembly: GCA_004302925.2. Lineage (NCBI taxonomy): Eukaryota > Metazoa > Arthropoda > Insecta > Diptera > Calliphoridae > Cochliomyia > Cochliomyia hominivorax. The sequence continues at coordinate 89,804,559 of PYHX02000158.1, read as the reverse complement.
AACTAAAATAAATAAACAATTTCAGAAGAATCGAAGAAACGACTAAAATCCAAAATCAATAATGATTTAATAGTTAATAAGACTAAAATAATGAGCAAAAACAAATTAACATCCCAATTTTTTTTTGTTGATCAACAAGTGGCATTAACGTCACTCTACTCATTACTAATCATCCACATCATTATCATGATCGGCATTATGATCATGATAATTAACTTGTTTCTTTTTTATTTTACTTAAGTTTAAGATCATTAATTTTGCTATTCATCTTGACACCCTCACGTAAGATTTCTGAGTAAAACTTCAACTTAAAGTTGTTTAAACGGGTTTAAGCGTTTTATTTGTGACATCCCTTGAATTGGTCTGTTAAATAAAAATAATATAAAAACAGATCAGATCATGGATAAACGAAACGTTCTGGTTTATGTTTTAAAATAATATAAATCAATTTATTTTTTTAAATTTTTAGGGGAAACTTGTTTTTTTTTCTTAGTTACATGAATTTAAGACCAAAGGGGACATCAAAAGAGATCTACAAAACAAAAAATCGATCGTTACTCTTCCATAAACAGGGAGAAATTTATGTAGAAATTAAACAAATTTTCTATAGAAATTTTTCTCCAAACATGAGCACAATTTCTATAGAAATTTTACTCTCAACATGACCACAATTTCTATAGAAATTTTGCTCTAAACATGAGCACAATTTCTATAGAAATTTTGCTCTCAACATGAGCACAATTTCTATAGAAATTTTGCTCTCAACATGAGCACAATTTCTATAGAAATTTTGCTCTCAACATGAGCACAATTTCTATAGAAATTTTTCTCCAAACATGAGCACAATTTCTATAGAAATTTTACTCTCAACATGAGCACAATTTCTATAGAAATTTTGCTCTCAACATGAGCACAATTTCTATAGAAATTTTGCTCTCAACATGAGCACAATTTCTATAGAAATTTTGCTCTCAACATGAGCACAATTTCTATAGAAATTTTGCTTTGATCATGAGCAAATATTCTATATATATTATGAACTGATCATGAGCAAATTTTCTATATATTATCTTCCTTTAAGTTTCCCTGTTAAATTGTTATTAAAAATTTCCTAAAAGTTGCTTTGTTTTCGTTGTTGCAAAATTATTAAGAAATTTTTAAATGATAATTAGAACTGACAATTGTTTATTTATATTTTTGTCATTACTTGTTGTTGCTGTCACGTTATGTATTTTAAGTGGTTTTTATAGCTTTTTTTCAAATATTATTTTTTGCTGGTTTTAACTCAGATGTCATTAGTGACCAGATGTGTTTAGCTAGAATTATATGTTAATTATTTATTATATATTTTATTTTTATTTTTGTTTTAAGTCTTTTTTCGTATTAATTTGTTATTTTTAGGAGGCATTATTTTTTTTAGAAAATTTTCCCTATGCACTAGGAGAAATTGGGACTTGAAATTCTATCGAAAATTTTTTCTGTGATCAGAGCAAAATTTCTGTAGAAAGGTTTCTCTATGATCAGTGCACAATTTCTATAGAGAATTTGCTCATGATCAGAGCACAATTTCTATAGAGAATTTGCTCATGATCAGATAACAATTTCTATAGAGAATTTGCTCATGATCAGAGCACAATTTCTATAGAGAATTTGCTCATGATCAGAGCACAATTTCTATAAAGAAATTGCTCATGATCAGAGCACAATTTCTATAGAGAATTTACTGATGGTCAGAGCACAATTTCTATAGAAAATTTTTTCTATAATCAGAGTAAAATTTCTATAGCAAATTTCTATAGAAATTTTTCTCTTTGATCAGAGCAAAATTTCTATAGAAATTTTTCTCTTTGATCAGAGCAAAATTTCTATACAAAATTTTCTCTTTGATCAGAGCAAAATTCTATAGAATTTCTCTTGATCAGAGCAAAATTCTATAGAAATTTTTCTCTTTGATCAGAGCAAAATTTCTATAGAAATTTTTCTCTTTGATCAGAGCAAAATTTCTATAGAAATTTTTCTCTTTGATCAGAGCAAAATTTCTAATAGAAATTTTTCTCTTTGATCAGAGCAAAATTTCTATAGAAATTTTTCTCTTTGATCAGAGCAAAATTTCTATAGAAATTTTTCTCTTTGATCAGAGCAAAATTTCTATAGAAATTTTTCTCTTTGATCAGAGCAAAATTTCTATAGAAATTTTTCTCTTTGATCAGAGCAAAATTTCTATAGAAATTTTTCTCTTTGATCAGAGCAAAATTTCTATAGAAATTTTTTCTCTTTGATCAGAGCAAAATTTCTATAGACATTTTTCTCTTTGATGAGAACAAAATTTCTATACAAATGTCCTCTGTGATCAGAGCAAAATTTCTATAGATATTTTTCTCTTCGATGAGAACAAAATTTCTATACAAAATTTTCTCTTTGATCAGAGCAAAATTTGATGAGAACAAAATTTCTCTACAAAATTTCCTCTATAATCAGAGCACAATTTCTCTGGAAAATTTTCTCACAATTTTCTGAAAATTTTCTACTGAAAAATTACTCATGATCGAGATTTTGCTTCAGACTTTATCCCAAATAACAACCATTATTATTCCATTAAACCTAAATTAAGTGTCAATAACACTGTTAACTTTAGTTCTCGTATTAATTGTTAATTTCCTGGTAATTAAGTTAAAAATCTATTAGCACTATCTGAAATTTGAGATCGAGTGAAAAAACCAAAATGTTTGTTTACAATAAATTCGCACAATTTTAATATTTACGGTGTAAAACAACAACAAAAACTAAAACGATTTTTTGGGGATTTTTTTTCCCTCGTAAACGTGTGTAAGGCCGGTTCAAAATATTAAAATAAACATAAATAAAAAAATAAACCAAAACAAAATAAAATGGAAAAAAGAAGATCAAAAAAACAAACAAATAAATAAACAATAAAATTTACTGTTTTCTCTACGAATACAAATCGCACAAAACTCTAAAAAACTTACTGCAAACAAAAAAAGGCGAACTATAAAAAGAGCGTTCGGAAAGCCGGTAAACAGTAGTCGGTGAGGTAGACTAAACCGTAACACACATAAACTCCAGAGCTCTCAAGAAAAAAAATGGCAAAATTATGGATTTTAAGCTTTTTGGCTGTAGCTGCTTTTGTGCAGGTAATTAATTCCCTTTTCAACTTATGTAAATCTTATTCCACATAATTGTTATTATTCCAGATCGCTACGGCTCGTGATTTGGCTGAAGCCTTGAATGTTAACATTCGTGAACAATTGAGTTTGTATGGTAAATTCCAAAAAGAAGCCGATTCTGCCAAATATGCCGAAGACCTCAAGAAATTGATTACTCTCACCGAAGAAGCCTTGAGAACTGAAAATGCCGATGAAAAGAACAAACTCATCACCTCTGCTCCCAGCCATTTCAATGAAGAATTCAACACCTGGATTAGTGGCAAATTGGAAGAAGCTCAAGTAAATGATGACATCCATGATGCCATTGAATTCTACAACTCTCTCTTGTCTGATCATTCTGAATTCGATGCTGAAATCAAGAAGACCCTCAGCACTTTGGAAAGTTTCTTAAAAGAAACTAACTTGAAACAAAAAGAAGAGAAATTCTTGACTTTGGAAAAGGACTTCTCTCCAGAATTCCACAAATTCTTGAAGGAAAATGCTTTGCCCATGGTCAACAAACGATTGCAAAAGACTTCCGATTTCTTTGAGAACTTATTGCTCGACAAGGAAATCAAATTCGCCAAGGAAATCGAAGCCTTGAAAAAGAAGACTGATGCTGCTTTGGATGCTAAGGTTTCCATTGATGAGAAGAACAAAGTATTGCATGAAGTAACCTTCACCGACAATCAGGAATTGAATGAATTCTTGCATAAAAAGAACATTGAATATTCATAAGTTATTTTAAGGGCGATCAAAATACCACTAAACTGAGAACTGGAGAAAGCAAGTTTTTTTTTATTTGTATTAATTTATTTGTTTAAAAAAAGAGAGATTAATTTAAATAATAAAACAATTTGAAAAAAAAAAATAAATTAAAATTTGTTTTACTGAATTCTTGACGAAACAAGTTAATCAACCAAAACTAAAATACAAAAATCATTTGCAGACGAAAACAATTTAATGGGGAAAAAACCCAAAAATTTGCTATAACTAAACTGAACTGAACTAGAACAAAACTGGAACTAAACTAGAGCTCAACTAGAACTAAACCAGAACTGTGGTAGAACTGAACTAGAACTAAACTAGAACTGAGCTAAAACTGAATAAGAACTGAACTAAAACTGAAGTTGAACTGAACCAGAACTGAAGTTGAACTGAGATAGAGCTGAACTAGACTTGAACTAGAACTGAACTAAAACTGAACTAAAGGTGAACTAAAACTGAACTAGAACTGAACTAAAACTGAAGTAGAACTGAGATAGAACTGAACTAGAACTGAACTAAAACTGAACTAAAACTGAACTAAAGGTGAACTAAAACTGAACTAGAACTGAACTAAAACTAAACTAGAACTGAACTAGAACTGAAGTAGAACTGAATTAGAACTGAACTAGAACTGAACTAGAACTGAACTGGAGCTGAAGAAGAACTCTACTGGAGCTGAAGTAGAACTTAAGTAGAACTAAACTAGAACTGAGATAGAGCTGAAATGGACTTAAACTAGAACTGAAAATTTCCTTATAAAAAGTGAATTTCTAAAGTAATTTTCATTTTCTCTTTTTTCTTTTATTTTCTCAAAAAATTTTTTTGACTCACCTATTTATACATTTACGCAGCTGATGTTTAATACCGCCACCACAACTACGCGAACAATCGCTCCATTCACCCCAATTCCCCCAACGAGGATAAGGACGTGGTTTAGGTTTCCTGGTTGTAGTTGTTGTTGATGTTGATGTTGTAGACGTTGTTGATGTTGTTGTGGTGGTGATAGGAGCCTTAGATGTTGTTGGCGTTGTTGTTGTTGTTGTGGTTGTGAAAGGTGTAGTGGTTTCCAAAATATCATTACTCAACCAATCGTTAGTGGTGGATGATTTTAAATAGTAATTTGAGTCAAATCTGGGTATTGAATTATAAAAAGGTGCTACAGATGGTTTTGCTGTTGTTGTTATTGTTTTTGTTGTAGAGTTGGAGGTGATGGCAATAGCGGTTGTAGCGTTACTGCTGCTGCTATTGCTGTTGTCACTATTGCGGCTTTTTGTAGGAAATGTAGTTTTAATTGTGGTTGATTTTGGAGTTGTGGTTGTCGATGTTGTTGTGCTGGTTGTTGATGTTGTTGAAGTGGCTGCAACTGCGGAGGCTGCATTCGATAAAATATTATCATTTTCTGGATAAACATCATTAATACTGTTATTTTCGCTTTTATTAAATCTCCATAAATTTAATAATTCTATTGACTTTTTAGGTTTTGCCGTCGACAATAAATTATTGCGATTTTTATTACGCTGCTTCAACCACTCTTGATGTTTCTATTAAATGGAACACAAAAGGGAATTATTAGCGTTATTTTTGAAAAAAAAAAAATAATTTTAATTCATTTTAATGTTAATTTAATCTTTAATTTTTATGTTAAACAAATAAACTAAATTTAAAATTTACTTGTTTAAATCAATTGTTTAAAACAATTCAAGTTCAAGACATCATTAGTGTCTTTTTGTTAAAAAAATCATTAAATAATTTTATTTCCTTTATTTTGTTCCCTCTTTCTTTGTGTCATTTGAAATCTTGTTTTCAATTCTCTTTTCATTTCTTTTGGTGGGGCGCCATTATTATCTTTTCAACACCAATACATTTCTCTACAGATTCTAGTCTTTTTTTCTGTATGTATCTGTGTGTGTGTCATAATTTAACATATTTTTACCATTAAAGTCTTTTTTTACAAATTGTGGGTGGAATTGTCTTTATCACTTGAGATAAGTGAAGTGAGTAATAGAATCATGTAATGAAATGCGTAAATTGGGTTAAATTTAATCTCTGAGTGTCTGTTACAAGTTTTAAAAAAAAGTACCACTGTAAACAAAACGTACCACAGACGATGTATTGCGTACATAATACGTCATAATGGGGCAAAAGATTAAAGTAATTTATGACTCAAACAATTTTATTAAGCAAAATGAATTCAAAAATTGTAAACAAATTAAAGAAAAATTTCCATAAATAAGATTCCAGTTCAGTTCAAGTACAGATTCAAGTTCTGATTTCAGTTCAGATTCTCTTTTATAATCTAATTTAGATTCTAGTTCAGATTCTATTCAGTTCTGGTTCACTCCTATTTCGATTACGGTTCAGTTATAGTTCAGTTGTAGTTTAGTTCTTCTTTAGTTCTAGTTCATTTCTAGTTCAACTCTAATTCAGTTCAAGTTCAGTTCTAGTTTTTTCTAGTTCAGTTCTAGTTCAGTTCAAGTTCTGTTATGGTTCAGTTCTAGTTCAGTTCTACCTCAGTTTTAGTTCAGTTCTAGTTCAGAATCTAGTTCAGTTCCAGTTCAGTTCTAATTGAGATTTAGTTCAGTTCTAGTTCAGTTCAAGTTCTGTTATAGTTCAGTTCTAGTTCAGTTCTAGTTCAGTTCTAGTTCAGTTCTAGTTCAGTTCTAGTTCAGTTCTAATTCAGTTCTAATTGAGATTAAGTTCAGTTCTAGTTCAGTTCTACATTAGTTCTAGTTCAGTTCTAGTTCAGTTCTAGTTCAGTTCTAGTTCAGTTCTAGTTCATTTCTAGTTCAACTATAATTCAGTTCAAGTTCAGTTCTAGTTTTTTCTAGTTCAGTTCCAGTTCAGTTCTAGTTCAGTTCAGTTCTAGTTCTGTTCAAGTTCAGTTCTAATTCAGTTCTAATTGAGATTTAGTTCAGTTCTAGTTCAGAATCTAGTTCAGTTCCAGTTCAGTTCTAATTGAGATTTAGTTCAGTTCTAGTTCAGTTCAAGTTCTGTTATAGTTCAGTTCTAGTTCAGTTCTAGTTCAGTTCTAGTTCAGTTCAAGTTCTGTTATAGTTCAGTTCTAGTTCAGTTCTAGTTCAGTTCTAGTTCAGTTCTAGTTCAGTTCTACCTCAGTTCTAATTCAGTTCTAATTCAATTCTAGTTATGTTCTTGTTCAGTTAAAGTTGAGTTCTAGTTCAGTTCAAGTTCTGTTATAGTTCAGTTCTAGTTCAGTTCTAATTCAGTTCTAATTGAGATTTAGTTCAGTTCTAGTTCAGTTCTAGTTCAGTTCAAGTTCTGTTATAGTTCAGTTCTAGTTCAGTTCTAGTTCATTTCTAGTTCAGTTCTAGTTCAGTTCTAGTTCAGTTCAAGTTCAGTTCTAATTCAGTTCTAATTGAGATTTAGTTCAGTTCAAGTTCAGTTCTAATTCAGTTCTAATTCAGTTCTAATTGAGATTTAGTTCAGTTCTAGTTCAGTTCAAGTTCTGTTATAGTTCAGTTCTGGTTCAGTTCTAATTCAGTTCTAATTGAGATTTAGTTCAGTTCTAGTTCAGTTCAAGTTCTGTTATAGTTCAGTTCTAGTTCAGTTCTAATTCAGTTCTAATTGAGATTTAGTTCAGTTCAAGTTCAGTTCTAATTCAGTTCTAATTCAGTTCTAATTGAGATTTAGTTCAGTTCTAGTTCAGTTCAAGTTCTGTTATAGTTCAGTTCTGGTTCAGTTCTATTTCGGTTCTAATTGAGATTTAGTTCAGTTCTAGTTCAGTTCAAGTTCTGTTATAGTTCAGTTCTAGTTCAGTTCTAATTCAGTTCTAATTGAGATTTAGTTCAGTTTTAGTTCAGCTATAATTCAGTTCTAGTTCAGTTCTAATTTAGTTCTCATTCAGTTCTAATTGAGATTTAGTTCTAGTTCAGTTCAAGTTCTGGTTCAGTTCTAGTTCAGTTCTAGTTCGGTTCTAATTGAGATTTAGTTCAGTTCTAGTTCAGTTCAAGTTCTGTTATAGTTCAGTTCTAGTTCAGTTCTAATTCAGTTCTAATTGAGATTTAGTTCAGTTTTAGTTCAGCTATAATTCAGTTCTAGTTCAGTTCTAGTTCGGTTCTAATTGAGATTTAGTTCAGTTCTAGTTCAGTTTTAGTTCAGTTCTAGTTCAGTTTTAGTTCAGAATCTAGTTCAGCTCCAGTTCAGTTCTAGTTGCTCGAATTCTTGTTGAAAAAAATTCTCGGATTCCTACTCAGTTGCCAGTTCATACTCTTACTCAGATTCAACTAAAGTTTTCTTATTCAGTCTCAATATCTAGTTCAAATTCTAGTTCTGATTTGAGTATAGAAATTTTGCTAAGACGCTACATCGCTTTCTGGTTGACATTCGGCTTCAGATTATAGTTAATTTTCTAATTGAGAATCATTTCTTCGTCCAGATTTTACTTCAGATTACAGTTCAGATTCAAACTCAGAATTTAGTTCAGATTCGTACTCTGATAATATTTCAGTTAAGAATCTTGTTCGGTTTGTAGTTCAGACTTTAGTTAAAAATTTTGCTCAGATTCTTGTCCCGATGTCAGTTCAAAATTGTAGTTCAAATTTAAATTAAGATTACAATTTAAATTCTAGCTTAATTTTCAGTTCAGATTCTAATTTCCATTGTCTTGCATTTCATTCTTTTTAAAAGTTTGAGTAACATTTTCTTTGACACCATTTCCCCTTCCCCTAATTTTAAAAACACATAACCTTAACCCATTTAATCAATGAGGCCTTAAAATTGCTATTAATCTCACCCAGAAACAAATAGCATTGAAACTAAATCCCAAATTATTACCCAATAACTACAAATGACTCTCATATTATGCCTCATTAAATATCCTCTCCCCAAAATGCAGAAAAAAAAGATGTCAAGAGAAAAAGACCAAAATATAAACTCTTTTATTAAGAACAAGTGTAATTGTAATTTAATTGCTTTTGTCTTTATAGTTTTGTGTAAATTTACACAAAACTGAAGTTTGGAAAAAACATGGTTTATAACCTTGACTGAATTTCATAAATTGAGAGACAAATAGAGGCCTAAAGACTAAAAGTCAACATTCGGTAAATTTCATTTAAATTCGGTAGCAAATTCAATGATCCATAAAGTTGCCACTAAATTTAGTCATCATTTAGAGTTGTTTTTGAAAAAAAGAGCAATAATAGATACTGTTCCAAAAACCATTGTGGCGGAAAAGGTTCCCACAAGAACACACCTTGATGGAGACAAAAAAAAAGTAGTTGATAGTTTAATTAAAATGTTGTATGGAGATTTGAACTTTTAAATTAAACAGAATTTGGATGAAATTTAAATCACTAAAATCAAAATGGTTTTTTATTTCCCGATAATGCAAAGTTCAAGCGTCCGTTCGATTGGTCATGTTATTCACTTTAAATTGTTCTTAAATGATATTAGAAATCGAAGTTTCGACTTACCCTTATTCTTTCCATAGTGGATATATCTGATGTTGTGAGACCCGATATTAAAAGCATAATAAAAATTGTGCTGTAAAATAAAAAGTGGCGAAAATTCGTTAAATTTTGATCATATAAAAGTTTCACTTTAATAACTTAATTCGCATACAATTTAGATCTGAATCAGTTTTTAATCATTTCAGTTTTAATTTCAAACCGGTTTTAATTTCAAATTGAATTCTTAATCAGTTCTAATTTAGTTCCAGTTGAAATTTCGAATCTATTCTAGAACTTGGTTCACCTTAGGTGCTACGTTCTTCAAATCCCACTCTAGATTCTAGTGTCGAATTTTTCATATTCTAAATCTGATTGCAGTTCAGATTCTAGTTCAGAATCTAATTCAAATTCTGAAGCAGATTCTTATTAAGATTCTGATTCAAATTCTACTTGAGATACTGGTTCCAATTCTAATTTATACTCCAAAACAAATTCTAGTTCAGATTTGCTTTCCAAAAATAGCTCTGTTTCTGATTCAGATTCTAGTAAAAATTCTAGTTCAGCTTATCATTCAGATTAATATTTATAGTTCTATTTCAGATTCCAATTTAAGTTCAAGTTAGATTTTAATTTTATATTTTAGTTTAAATGCTAAATCAGAGTATAGTTCAGACTCTGGTTCTTATCATAGCTCAATTCAAGTTCAGATTTGCAGTTCAGATTCTGGTTTAGATACTTATTCAGATTCTAATGGGGATTCTAGGCCAGATTTTAGTTCAGAACGATTCTGATTTAGATTCATTTTCAGATTCTAGTTCTGATTCCAATTCATTTAAATTCTACTTGAGATTCTGGTTCTGATTTAATTCAGATTCTAAATAATATTCTAATTCAGATGCTGGTTCTAATTGTAGCTCATATTCTAATTCTAGTTGACATTCTAGTTCAACTTATAATACAGAATCTTTGTCAAATTCTACTACTGTTTCCAAATCAGATTAAAGTTCAGATTCCAATTTGAATTCTATTTAGATTCTGCTTTTAATCAAATCTCAGATTATAATTCAGATTCAAGTTTAGTTAAGATTCTTGATTGAGAATCTATTATATATTCTAATACATTCTAATTTAAATTCTAGTCAGATTCTTGTTCAGTTTCTAATTCAGATTTTGATTCACAGTTCAGATTCTAATTGAGATTTATTTGATTTTCTTATTCCGGTCCAGATTCCATTTCTGATTCAAACTCAGATTCTAGTTTATATCTTGGACCTGATCTCAGTTCAGATTAAAATTTCCTCTAATTCAGAGTTTAGTTCTGGTTTTTATTAAGATTTCTGTTCAGCTCTAATTCAGATTTTTGTTTACATTTTAATTCAGATTCCAATTCAGTTCATGTTTAATCTAGATTTTAGTTAAGAATTCAATTAAGTTCCATTTCTATTAATCGAAAATGCACTACCGGATATATATGTCTATAAGCTTTTGAAAATGTCAATATAAATTGGAAAATTTTGAAAAATTTCATATAAATCGAAAATTTTTTTCCAAATCGAAAATTTCTAAAAATTTTCCTATAAAATTTGCTATTTTGAAAAATTTTTTATAAAAATGTTGAGAAATTTTCCGATCTATAAATCATTTCTGAAAATATTGTTATAAATCATATTTTTTATTGTTTCTAAAAACCTAAATTTTCTGAAAATCTTCCTATAAAATTTCTTATTGAGAAAAATTTTTATACAAATTTTGAGAAATTTTCCGATTTATGAATAATTTATGATAATTTTGCTATAAATCGGATTTTTTTTAAATTATTCCTCTAAACCGAAAATTTCTTAAAATTTTCCTATAAAATTTCCTATTTTGAACATTTTTTTATAAAAATTTTGAGAAAATTTCCGATGTATAAATCATTTCTGAAAATATTGCTATAAATCATATTTTTTATTGTTTCTAAAAATCGAAACTTTCTGAAAATTTTCCTATAAAATTTTCTATTTTGAAATTTTTTTATGAAAATTTTGAGAAATTTTCCGATCTATAATTCATTTCGGAAAATTTTGCTATGAATTGGATTTTTTTAAATTATTCCTCAAGACTGAAAATTTCTGAAAATTTTCCTATAAAATTTTCTATTTTGAATTTTTTTTATAAAAATTTTGAGAAAATTTCCGATGTATAAATCATTTCTGAAAATATTGCTATAAATCTTATTTTTTATTGTTTCTAAAAACCGAAATTTTCTGAAAATTTTCCTATAAATCAAAATTTTTTGAAAAATTTCCCATAAATCGGAAATTTTCTGAAAATTTTTCTATAAAAATTTCTTATAAAATGAAAATCTTTTCTACAAACAATTTTTGATATTTTTCCTATAAATAGGAAATTAAAAAAAATCCCATAATTTAGAAACTTGTGGAAATTTTCCTATAAATCGAAATTATTTGAGGGATTTGCTAAAAATCGGAAACTTTTTGAAAATTTTCCTATAAATCTGAAATTTTCTAAAAATTTTTCTATAAAAATTTCCTATAAAATGAAAATCTTTTCTACAAATAATTTTTGATATTTTTCCTATAAATCGGAACATTTTGAAATAATTTCCCATAAATTAGAAATTTTCCTATAAATCGGATATTTTCATAAAATTCCCATTAATTTGGGAAGTTTTGCCTTTAAACTATAATTGATCCATTTTGAACTCTTTTCCTCTTGTCGACAAATTATTATTTTGAATATCTGGTTAAATGACTCGTGTAAAGAGTATTTTGTTTTGAAATTATGAATAATTTCATCACACAAAAACAACTTTATTTAAATGTTTCCTCCCCCTTTGTCATTTCTATATTTCGATTTCATTGTTTTCAGTCGTGCCGCTTTAAAGCATCAGGCCATAAAATCGCTTTATTTGCAGATTAAGATTTTAAGAAAAGAGTTCACACATGTTTGTCTAATGAAGTGAAACAAAAATTAAAAAAAAAATTAAATTAAAGATGAAAATCTTGACAACAATGTGGGTTAAAGACTTTAAGGGCAATAAAGGAGATATGAAAGGGGAAAAGGAGTTAAAAGGGGGTTAAAGTGTTTGATAAAAAATAGAGGGAACATTTTATAAAAATTATAATTCTATAAAAAATTGTTTAACAGGTTTTTTCATGCAAATGTTATCGTTATTTTAACATCTCTAACCACAGTTGTTGGTGGTGGGAAAATATTTCCAAAAATGATCTTCAATATTTTTTGGAAAACTAAACAAACATGCAAATATTTTTATACCCTCCACCACCACAACTTGTGTTGGTGGTATAATAACTTTGACATTCCGCGGGTAACGCTAAGAAGGAATCATCTCAGTCCCCATAATGTATAAACATACATCCGTCTGTCTTTCTGCCTGTCATTTTGTCTGTTGTTGGAACTCTCACATCCACAATGATTGACGGAGCTCAATGAAATTTTGTCTGAGTATTTGCTATGGTCCTGAGAAGTTTCCTTCTTAAAACCAGCAAAATCGATGGAGTATGATAAACGTTATTGACTGATATCTGAGGTAACCTCTAAGTTAAAGCGATGAACTTCAGTGAAATTGTCAATTATCAGTCGATAAATTAAAATGAAATTTCGTCATAAAATTAAGTTATATGTACTTCACAACCATTCCAAAAATGTTCAGAATCGGTTCTGTAGAAAAAAGGTTAAGCTATGTCCGTTCGTCTATCTCTCTCTCTGTCTGTCCGTCTGTCTGTCTGTCTGTCTGTCTGCCTACACCGATATCTGAGGTAACCTCTAAGTTCAAAGGAGAAACTTTCGTAAAGTTGGCAATTTTAAATAGACAAATTAGAATGAAACTTTGCCATAATATTAGGCAGTATATACATCATTAATATTCCAAAAATTATCAAAATCGGTTCAGTAGAAATAAAGTTAAAGCCCAAAATATAACTTATTTGACTCATTAAATGTTTCTGTTTTATATTTACGAAAAACTTTTATAAATTATAAACATTTGTAAGTGTATGTGTGAGTTTGTATGTACGCATTTGTGATGGAGGGTATTGATTATTCGGCGCAGCCGAATATTGTTTTGTCTTTTATTTGAAAAAAACAAACAAAATTTGAATAAATTGTAAAAGTCAAGATCACTAAAATTGTCCACAGAAATTTAACGATTCACTTCAAATATTGAAAATCAACAAACAAAATCACTTATTTAACACTTAAATGACATTTAGTGTCATAAAAAAAATGTAGAAAAATAAACAAAACTGAACACAACAACAAAACAAAGGTTTCATTTGTTTACACGTTCTTTCGGTTTCTCATTTCCCAAAAAACACGCAATTTTAATGATCTTCGCTTAATGATCATTATTCATTCGTTACTTATTTTTTAAATTTTACTTCTTCAAAACAAAACTTTAAGACGGTTTTAGAAAAAATAAATAAATAATAAAAAAACAGAAGCCTAAAAACATGTTATTAATTCTTTTTTTATTTTTTATTTTAAAAATTATAAAAAAAAAAAACAATTAAATCTTTTTTAATGTTCCCCAACAGGTGGCATCACTAATTGCTAACAAATTTTTATTATCAATTTAATTGTCCATTTATTAACCGTAAAACTGATAATAATCTGACCCTTCTCTCATAACACATACATATAAATACTGTTATGTTAACATAACAGACACATGTTATGTTAATATTCATGTTTATGGTGGGTTGTTCCCACTATAAAAAATGTTTATGTTATCGTTAATTACCATAACTAAAATCGTTAATAAATATGTTTAAACGTGTGTAAAATTATTTAGAAAAAAGATTTGACTTCACTTTATAGTAGCGTGACTAAATAAGTGACTAAACTTATATTTTGTCTGTTAAAAAAATAATCATCATACAAAATGTCAGTGTCTGAAATGAAAAAAAAAATTAAACATGAAACTGAACTAGAATTTGACTTAGAACCTAAACTTCTATCTGAATATTTATCGAAATTTTCTGTGAAATAGAAAATATATCGAAATTTTTCTCTTAAATAGAAAATTTATCGAAATTTTTCTCTTAAATAGAAAATTTATCAAAATTTTTCTCTTAAATTGAAAATTTATCGAATTTTTTCTCTTAAATTAAAATAGAAAATTTATCGAAATTTTTCTCCTAAATTGAAAATTTATCGAAATTTTCTCTTAAATTGAAAATTTATCGAAATTTTCTCTTAAATAGAAAATTTATCGAAATTTTCTCTTAAATAGAAAATTTAACGAAATTTTCTCTTAAATAGAAAATTTAACGAAATTTTCTCTTAAATAGAAAATTTAACGAAATTTTCTCTTAAATAGAAAATTTATCGAAATTTTCTCTGGAATAGAAAATTTATCGAAATTTTCTCTGGAATAGAAAATTTATCGAAATTTTCGCTTAAATAGAAAATTTATCGAAAATTTCTCTTAAATAGAAAATGTAGCGATATTTTCTCTTAAATAGAAAATTTAGCGAAAATTTTTCTTTAATAGAAAATGTAGCGAAATTTTCTCTTAAATAGAAAATTTATCGAAATTTTCTTTTAAATAGAAAATTTATCGAAATTTTCTCTTAAATAGAAAATTTATCGAAATTTTCTCTGGAATAGAAAATTTATCGAAATTTTCTATGGAATACAAAATTTATCGAAATTTTCTATGGAATACAAAATTTATCGAAATTTTCTATGGAATAGAAAATTTATCGAAATTTTCTATGGAATAGAAAATTTATCGAAATTTTCTATGGAATAGAAAATTTATCGAAATTTTCTATGGAATACATAATTTATCGAAATTTTCTATGGAATAGATAATTTATCGAAATTTTCTATGGAATAGAAAATTTATGGAAAATTTCTATGGAATAGAAAATTTATGGAAAATTTCTATGGAATAGAAAATTTATCGAAAATTTATATGGAATAGAAAATTTATCGAAATTTTCTCTGGAATGGGAAATTTAACGAAATTTTCTCTGGAATAGAAAATTTATCGACATTTTCTCTTAAGTAGAAAATTTATTGAAATTTTCTTTTAAATTGAAAACTTGTCGAAATTTTCTCTTAAATAGAAAATTTATCGAAATTTTCTTTGGAATAGAAATTTATCTAAATTTTTTCTTAAATAGAAAATTTATCGAAATTTTCTCTTAAATAGAAAATTTATCGAAATTTTTTCTTAAATAGAAAATTTATCGAAATTTTTTCTTAAATAGAAAATTTATCGAAATTTTCTCTTAAATAGAAAATTTATCGAAATTTTCTCTTAAATAGAAAATTTATCGAAATTTTCTCTTAAATAGAAAATTTATCAAAATTTTCTCTTAAATAGAAAATTTATCGAAATTTTCTCTTAAATAGAAAATTTATCGAAATTTTTCTCTTGAATAGAAAATTTATCGAAATTTTTCTCTTAAATAGAAAATTTATCAAATTTTTTCTTTTAAATAGAAACTATATCGAATTTTTTCTCTTAAATAGAAAAATTATCGAAATTTTCTCTGGAATAGAAAATTATCGAAATTTTCTCTTGAATAGAAAATTTATCGAAAGTTTCTCTTGAATAGAAAATTTATCGAAATTTTCTCTTAAATAGAAAATTTATCGAAATATTCTCTTAAATAGAAAATTTATCGAAATTTTCTCTTAAATAGAAAATTTATCGAAATTTTCTCTTAAATAGAAAATTTATCGAAATTTTCTCTTAAATAGAAAATTTATCGAAATTTTCTCTTAAATAGAAAATTTATCGAAATTTTCTCTTAAATAGAATATTTATCGTAATTTTCTCTTAAATAGAAAATTTATCGAAATTTTCTCTTAAATAGAAAATTTCACGAAATTTTCCCTTAAATGGAAAATTTCACGAAATTTTCCCTTAAATGGAAAATTTCACGAAATTTTCCCTTAAATGGAAAATTTATCGACATTTTTGTTTTATAGAAAATTTCTCTAAAATAGAAATAAGAAAGTGTAATTATCGATAATATTTCTTGAGAGATATAAAGTTATCGACAAGTTGGTTTTTAGAAAAGAAAAACGATCTGCCATTTCTGTCATTAATTTTAATAATGAGTTAAGCTGTGTTATTTTCAGAACATCTCATATTTCGTTTTTTTTCGATAGAGAACAGTAGTTAATTTTTTAATCCTCTTAAACATAGAAATTACTTCTCTAATTACAAAATTCCAATTAAAAAAAAAAACATTAAATTTTTGGTAAAAATTTTTTTATTCTTAAATTGTTAAAATTTGATAAAAATTCTTATAAATTTTAAGAAAAAAGTTAATTCTTTGGGGTTTTTAAAAGTAATAAAAAATAATAAATTATTTTCTAGTTTAAAACCAAACACCCCAATTTTTTTTTTATAACTTTAATCTGAAGAGACAAGAAAAAGTTGTATTTTGTCATAATTTTATGAGTTTTTCACTTCTGCTGCTGCTGTTGCACAGTGTTTCAAATGAAACTTTCGAACGTCTATACGGATTTTAATAAAATTTCACACAGTGTTAGTAGAGGTCTAGGTGACTTTGAGGTTTGAGCTTGGATTTTATAGACCTAACGGAGGTCGGTCGACAAGGTCGCAAAATTTGCTATCTCGGGTCATCAAAATATTAAAAACGATTCACAGATTCTTTACATCTGGGCCGATTTAAAAGATATATAATAAACCTTGTCGGCTATCTCTTAAAGTTTAAGAGATATTTCGCTTAATATATTAAAAAATTAGCGAATTATAAAATTTCCAAAAATGGATTTTTGCCCAATTGGTACTATATCTTTCTAACCGATATCGGGGAGCGAAAAATTTTATTACTAGAAATTTTCAAACATATCAGACTTCGTAGAAAACATGAGTTTTTTTTTTAAATTTCAGCTTTTGCGATTTGACAAATTAAACCAAAAATTAGTGTGGTTGTGACAAAATAAGTTGAATTTGGGAAACTCTAATTCTCCTTAAATTTTAACCCAATTTTCGGCAAAAAATAACGGATTAAACGACAGTTTTCGAAAATTCAAGTTTGAAGGTTTATAATTTTTAGCTCAATGAAGATATTTTAAAATTTGGACCCGCTAAACTTTGCCAAGATCAATTAAAAAGTACTTTTTTAACTAAATATCTCTCAAACTATAAGAGAAATTTCATTAAAATCGAATTCCGTTCGAAATTTAAATTTTTCATTCGAAACACTGTGTGCTGCTGGCTGAGGCTGCTGCTGTTTAATCGGTATTGCGTTTACTGATATCGATTATGTAATGGAAGTCTGTAGACAAAGAAATTTTAGAAAATCAACAATTCCCCACTTTTCCAGACAAAATGAAGAGAAAAAAAAATCTTGTAATTCAACGTGTGTGGTGGTTGGGTGGCGAAGGCGGTAAATGGATGACGTGAATGGTGGCGAAGTTGATGATGATGTTGGTATTAAATTCTTTTTTTTATTATTATTGAAAAGGAAATTCAATCCACCCTATGACTTCATTCATTCATTCATTCAGTCGCTCACTCATTCATTGATTCAAGCAGACATTATTTAAACCGCTATTAAAGCTGATTTGTAGATGATTTGCTAGCTGCTGCTTGTCTGTCTGTCCGTCCGTCCATTTGTCTGTCTGATTTTAATACTTTTAACACTGACTGTATTAATATCTCAACAAAATAATTTTGTTTAGTTAAATTTATCAATTAAACCTCTTGATACTTGTGGATTCACTTAATTTAAGCACAAGTTCTCATTCATTCTCAAATTCACATTCATTTATCGTTTAATTAGAATATTTTTGGTCATAAATAGTTTTTTTATTATTTTATTATATTTTATTGTCTTTTTATGTCAATTATTTTGGTTGAAGTGTTTCGGGGGTGTTGATTCCTCAGTCCACATATAATTCTGATTAGTTTTTTTTTAGGCCAATGATTCATTAAAATTTTTAACATTCTTTTTACTCCATCACTTTAGCATAAGCAGACGAAGACGAAGACGAAGGAGGAGGGTGTAATTATCAATTTAACTTAAAGTTTAAATTATTTCATAATTTAAATCAATCAAGTTCCATTTTTTTATGGTTTATTTTTGGGTAATAAAACCAAAAAAAAGAAGCAACAACAAAATTTAATGAGTTTTTGTAACGAAACTTTGTTTTGAAAAAAGAAAAAATTATATATTTTTTTTTTTTTTTAATAAAGATTTGAATTATTAAAATTAATAAAATCGAAGATTTATGGTTTTTTTGAATAAAAATTCATATTAATTGAAGAAGCGACGTTTTTTTCTTTTTGGCAAATATCACAAGTTGAGTTCTTGAATGAATTTAAAGAATTTTTGTATTTTTAATTAAATTAAAATGAGTTGAAATTTAAAAGCCATAAAAGAATTTTTAATTAAATATTTAGGAAATAATTTTAAAAAAAATATTAATATGAAAAAAAGAATTATATATTCGACTCTGCCGAATCTTTAATAACCTCTGCCACAAAATGCATGTGAACACCGAATGAGTCATAAAATGTGTTATATTTTTGGTTTGATAAAATTTCTATTAAAAAGAAAATTTCGAAAAAAAAAATATTTTTTTTTATCAAAAAGAAAATTTCGATAAATTTACTATTTAAGAGAAAATTTTGTTTTATTTTTTATTTAAGAGAAAATGTATTTTTTTTTTTAAGATAAAATTGTGTTTAATTTTCTATTTAAGAGAAAATTTTGCTTAATTTTATATTTAAGAGAAAATGTCGTTTTATTTTTTATTTAAGAGAAAATTGTGTTTAGTTTTGTATTTAAGAGAAAATTTTGATTAATTTTCTATTTGAGAGAAAATTTCTTTTAATTTTTTATTTAAGAAAAAATTTCGTTTAATTTTCTATTTAAGAGAAAATTTAATTTAGTTTTCTATTTAAGAGAAAATTTCCTTTAATTTTCTATTTAAGAGAAAATTTTGCTTAATTTTCTATTTAAGAGAAAATTTCCTTTAATTTTCTATTTAAGAGAAAATTTTGCTTAATTTTCTATTTGAGAGAAAATTTCTATTGAAGAGAAGATTTCGTTTTATTTTCTATTTAACAGAAAGTTTTATTTAATTTTCTATTTAAGAGAAAATTTCGTTTAATGTTCTATTTAAGAGAAAATGTCGATTTATTTTCTATCTAAGAGAACATGTCGTTTTATCTTCCATTTAAGAGAAAATTTCTTTTAATTTTCTATTTAAGAGAAATTTAGTTTTATATTTTATTTAAGAGAAAATTTCGTTTAATTTTCTATTTAAGAGAAAATTTCGTTTTATTTTTTATTTAAGAGAAAATTTCGTTTAATTTTCTATTTAAGAGAAAATTTTGTTTTATTTTTTATTTAAGAGAAAATTTCGTTTAATTTTCTATTTAAGAGAAAATTTAGTTTTATGTTTTATTTAAGAGAAAATTTCATTTTATTTTCTATTTAAGAGAAAATTTCTTTTAATTTTCTATTTAAGAGAAAATTTCGTTTTATTTTTTATTTATTTAGTTTAATTTGCTGCTGAAGAGAAATTTTGCGTTTGAGTTTCCATTGAAGAGAAAATTTCGTTTAACTTGTTGTTGAAAAGAAATTTTCATTATATTTTTTATTTAAGAGAAAATATCCGAATTTTTCTCTTATTTGTTTTTAAGAGAAAATTATCCCGAGAGAAAATTATGAAAAGTTTATTTGAATTGAGTATTAAATTATGTTTTTTGAAAGAAATTATATTCTGAAGAGACAGTTTTTTTAGGGGTCCTTTTCATTTTAAGAGATTATTACAAATAAGTGTTCTGAATATAAGTTGAATTGCTTGTTTATTTAAAATATGGACTTACCTTAAAATTTTATTTAAATCCATTTTCAAACGCATGTTTGCTTCTGTCGGTTTTTGCAATTATTTTTAAGTCGAAGAGAACAAACTTTATCAGCGAGAAATTATTAAAAACATTTAAGCCTTTTGGGAAATCTACAATGAAATTAAATTTATAAAAAATTATTATTTAATTGATAAGATTAAATTTAATTAAAATAAACAATTAAATTTCAAAATAAAATAAAACTTGTGTTTTTAACACATTAATTTTTTATTAAAAAAAGTGATAAAATTGATGACTTTTGGTACAAATTTTATGAGAATAATAAAAATATTAATTAATAAAATTATTAATTAAAATATTGATTAAATTGTTAATTAAAATTTTAATTAAATAGAAAACTAATTAATTGATTTTTTGAAATAAATAATTTAAGTTTTGACAAGTTAAAATGCTACATTCGGCTATGCCGAATTTTCAATACTCTTCACCACAAATGCGAGTGAAGTAAATAACTTATATTTCGTACATACGCAGTCACACATACACTCACAAACGTACATATAATATAAACGTTTTTCTTAAATATAACGGTTATATTTTTAGCTATAACTTTCTTTCTACTGAACCGATTTTAATCATTCTTGGAACGATAATAAGGTTCATAGAACTCAATATTTTGTACAATTTTACGAAAATTCTTCGCTTGATTTTAGAGATTGTTTCAGATATCGGTCTATATCTCTTAATATACTAAACCAATTCTGCTGGTTTTAAATTGGAAACTTTTCAGAACTTAAAGAAATACGCAGATCAAATTTTCTTGAGTTCTGTTAATTATTGTGGATGTGAGAGTGCCACCAACGGACAGACGGACATAGCTAAATCGACTCAGATTTCGATTTGATGCAAGAATATATACATATATTATGGGGTCTAAGATTTAGCGTTACAAACCTCTTCTCTAAGAGAAATATTATTCGAGATATGGATGTAAGATTTTGGAAATTTAAATTTTGTTTCAAGTAACAATTAACGTTCTTTTTAAAACGATGGCATTATTTCATTGTTGCTTTTCACCTTAAATAAAAGTCATTTTTGTGTCCAAATTAGTATAAATTTCTTTTTATGTACTTAAAGAGAAAATTATTAACAGTTCTCACATACACAAGCACAATATGTGGACCTCTGCCGGCTGCTGTTTAAAGCGCAAATAAAGTTAACCTCTTTGTGTTGAGTGTTAAATCTCTTTTGCTCTATAGAGGTTGTTCAAATGTTTGTTTACTTTAAGAGGGTGTTAAGAAGTTTCTATTAAGCATAAGAGAGTTATGATCCTTCGCATGTAATAAAAATCTATAATTTTGCTGAAAAGACTTAAAAACAAGAGTTTTTTTGAAAAACTTAAAATTTAATTTAAGTCCAAAGCTGCTGATAACATTATATAATGATTCACCCTGTTTTTGATTAATTTCTTGTTTAGACTGTATTTTTTTGTAGATTATTTTGAAACGTCACATGTGGGAATGTCATCATTTTATAAAAATAATAATGAAATTAACAAAAATAAACTTTAAACTCAATAAAAAGCAAAAAAAATTGTTTCGGCTGCTAAAATACAAAAATTTACGCTTCATTGATAAATTAGAACAAAATTCTGAAAAATAAATAAAATTATTCTGGCATTTAGTATAAGATACTACTTGTTAATAATCCGCTTTTTCTACAAAAAAACCCTCAACTAAAATTATAATACAAATCCCCTATTAAAGCCTGAACCTGACCTGATAATGTCAATAATTTATTTATGATTTATAAATTAACTTCAAATTATATTTTAGCTTTTTTTAATATCAATTTTCTAAACGAATTACACCCTTTTTGCGGTCTTTTTTTTTTAAATAACATTAATGCTCGAATCGATCGATCATGTGATCGTCAAAGTGAAAACAGAGAAAAACGAGTAAAATTATTATAGTCGTTCAAGCCCGTCTATGTAATACCCTACACCACATTGTTACTTGTAAATGACAGCTACAAAAGAAATTTTGAACGACCCTCGTATAATTTTCTTTTCTGATTTATGATAATGTGTGAAGTATATTATAATGACACCGACATTTATATAAAATTTATGCGTTTAAAAAATTATTATTTTGTGGGGGGTAGAAGAAATGTTTGCCCGACCCTCGTATAATTTCGAATATCGATTTTAGATTATATTTATTTTAATTTGATTAGTTTTTATTACAACACCAACGTATATGTGAGATGTATACCCTTCAAAGTGATATATGGATGGCGGACTTATGAGAAATAATAGATCGACCCTCGCATAATTTATCACATCGTTGTAGAATATCATGAATCTTATTTTTGTTGAATTTCATTGAAATCACTTTATATTTAGGACTTTTATGACCTTACAACTCCATTCAGGGAGGGTGCTACCTGAAATATTAGGCCAATTATGACAATTTCTATAGGCTTCCTTCTGGGTCCAATATAATAACATAAACTTAATTTCAAAATATCTCAAAAAAATGCGTCCTAAAGAGTGTTCACAACATTTACACGGACACCAAGCCGGACAAGCACACAGACAGATGGACGGACATCGTTAAATCGATTCTGAAAGTGATTCTGTGTCGAAAGGTATACTTAAAGGTGGGTGTAATGGCATTCTTTCCGTATGTTACAAACATCAGCACTAACTCATAAACCACAACCACCCACAATGCTGTAGGGTATAAAAGAGTTTAATTCTAAAACTAAAGATTAATTAAAGATAAGTGTGTGTGTTGTTGTTTCTTTTTTGCCAGTTTAATTAAATCGATTTAGAAAAATAAATAAAAAGAATTTTTATCAAAATCTGTTTGTTTAGAAGTCAATAAATTTTTGAAAAAAAAAAAAAAAAAATGAACGAGAAAATGTGTTTTGAAATTGAAAGTGAGATCAATGAATGAATTTTGATGATCAATATCTATTTTTTTTAGCTCTAGAATTAAAAAAAATCTCAATATGTGAAATGTGTCGGAAATAAGTTCAAAAATGATGTAATAATAAACACATTCATTTAAAGCGTTAAGCACAATGGGGCAAAAAGGCGAAAGATAAATAATGAAAAATTTATGAATTAATAATTAAAAAGTTTCATTATAAAAAGGGGGAGGGGGTACTCTATAAGTGGACTCACATATTCTGGAGTAGGTTTCGGTCAACCATCAAACATTAGCCATCGCGAAAATTAATTGAAAGATCGATAATGGATCCTCTTAATGTATTCAATCTGGTTACTGTTTGCTCTGTTGTGACTCAGTCTTTCCCGGACCACGAAATAGAAAAGGAAATTGTGAAGATCACTTTTGGTTGTGCAAAATCATATGCATTTGATCGTTTGATCATCTCAACCATAAAAAGGGGTATCAAACATGACCGAATTATCTCAGCTCCTTTTTTGCAAGAACGATAATGGATTCTTTTTCTCTCGTGATCTGCAGAAAATCCTAGAATCTGATATTTGCTTATTGTTTTTAATAAAACCCTATAGCAACCCAGTTTTTCCCAGACCACGAAATAGAAAAGGAAATTGTGAAGATCACTTTTGGTTGTGCAATATCATAGGAATTTTATTTTTCCGGATCAAAGAGAAACCAAATTCTGAAGATCACTTTGCATGATCGTTCGGTTACCATGAAAGAATATTCCTAAGCAACATAATTTTTCTCAAACCCAGAAATAAAAAATTGTTAAGATCACTTTTGGTTAACTGTGGAGATCACTAAAATTGATAACCTCAAATTGTGGAATTATTTGACCAACGTATCCGAGTCACTCGAAATATCGAAAATAAGAAGATCATAGATCTTTAGCGATCTTTTAAAGTTATTGAATGGGAATATATTAACTAAAAGGCAGAGTGGAAAGATTTTGACAGACCGAAGATAAATTATAGGGTCCCTTTGAAAGTGTAGAACTGGTGATTTATACACAGATGATATTTTCATCTCTTCTAGTCGTGTTGTTCAAAATATGAAAGAAATATTTCTGGTGCTTTTTCAAAGACGTTTTTTTTCAGACCAAAGTATTGAAATGAAAATTGTGAGGTTATGTTTTAGATGTGAAAAATGGCGGAATTGTATACAGGTGTTCAACATCTCTTACCGACCTCTATCTTAGTCATTAAGCGTTACGGAATCTTGGCATGCGGAAATTCAATATCTTAAGTTTCAGCTTTAAACACGACCAATATACCTGACTATGAGATGTCGGTATATGGGTCTTGGATGATCTTATCTGATTAGAACCTTAACTTGAATATTTTAAACAAAATGTGGTCTCTAAACAATTCCGAAACCTTCAAAAATGCGGTAAGATTTTGTTAAGAGGGAGAAACTTTTTTCACTCCTGTTCAGATGTTTACCTCCAATAGAATTTTGCAGAGCATTTGTTCTGTGGAGAGCACGAATTTTGATGATCTGATGAAGAGGACTTAACGAAATGTTAAAGCCATGAGAAAGTTGAGTTAAGTCTATATTTCCCAAACCTGTCACTGGTGTTTTGGATCCTATGAAACGATTACTTCAGATGTGTATCTCCAATAAAATCTTCAGAGCATTTGTACTGAGAAACGTACGAATTACGATGAAGTATACACAGTGAAATAAAAAATAATGGATTCCGTATTAATCGAATTCTGGCGAGTAATGGAACTACGAAAAAGAGTGCACTCAAATCCTAATATTTCGAAATCATTGCATTTGAAAACAGGGTGAAAAGAAAGACATTGGGATAGAAAAAAGTCGGTCATTAAAGATCTTATGTTTTAATCTCATGGTTTCAATTAGGGGTCCCAAGTTAAACAAACCTCAAATATTTGAAAAAGAACTCACAACTTCAATAAATTGTAGATAAATTGAAACGCCAACTTTAAGACTTGATATATGTGGAACCAAATCGCATTTGGATGTATGAAAATTTCAATCTGCAGGCCGAATTTTTAGGAACTCATGATATGTGAAAGACTTAAATGTATGTGAACAGCTGTCAGCTGTATCATAAGTCTGAGATTGAACAGATCATGAATGTAATAAGAAGAAAAAAATAGATGTGGACCGGTAAAGTAATATTGTTCTCTCGACATGAGAAGATCGAATTGTGGCCTAAAAGTTGAGAATGTTTAAGAGGATAATTTATTCTCTTCGATTTGAAGACGACACACTCTCTCTCTCTTTTCACTGTTCACACTAGACACAAACTATCTTATGTAATTTAAAGTTCTTTTCCTATGAATCATCCCCGACAATAGACAAAACATCTGATAACATTTAAAAATTTCCAAAACACTTAGCAAAAAAAAAAAACAAATTTATATAAATTTCACATATTTTTTTAAAAAGAAAAGAAAAAAATTTGAAATAAAAAATCAGAAAATTTGGGTCAAAATTCAAAATATGATTTTGTTCCCAAAATATGAACTCGAAAAAAAATTCAGTGTCAAATTTATTTTTTATTCAACAAAGAAAACAACAAAAAAATGCATTTTTTAATAAAAGAAAAATTAATTTTTGAAACTTAAAAAAATTTTTTAATGAAATTTTTTTTGATTTGATTATTTTTATTTGCCTCCATTTCAAAGTGTCTGTTAAAGTTGTTTTACGAAAAAAATAGAAAATGAACTTGTTGACATGATACTTAAGTCCAAAAAAATAAAAGAAACGAAATATTTTTAAAATTGACTTGTCATTTAAAGAGTTTTTAATATTAAATTTTTGAAACTTTCGTTTTTTTTTTTCTTTTGTAATTTCGAACGAGAGTAAATTAAGTGGCTCCTTTTTAAAAGTGATTTCATAAGTGAAGTGAACGATTTTAAAGTGATTTCTGAAAATCTAACATATTTCAGCTACTGGTATTTGTTGGATATTTTTTTTAAATACCAATTGGAAAATTATTGATATTTTGAATAAAAGTAGAAAATATTATTGAAAAAAATCAAATTTAAGCGAAATTTTTTTAGAAAATTTCAAATTTTATCAAAAATTTTAGGTTTTTAGTGAAATTTTAAATTTCTTATTAAAATTATGAATTTTATTCAAAAATTTAAATTTTTAATAAAATTTCAGTTTTTACGAATTTTGAAAATTTTCTAAATTTTTTCAAATTTTTACAAAATTTTCAAATTTTTAAAATATTTTCAAATTTTTATAAAATTTCATATATGATACAAGTTTTTAAAAACTCTTCGAATTTTTCAAATATTTTAAAAATTTTCAAATTTTTACAAAATTTTCAAGTTTTTACAAAATTTTTACATAATTTTAATTTTTTAGTAAGATTTTAAATTTTTTATTAAAGTTATAAATTTTTTAAAAAATTTTAAATTTTTTATTATATTTGAATTTTTTACGAATTTTTAAAATTTTTACAAAATTTTTTTATACAAAAATTTAAAAATTTCAGAAGTTTTTACAAATTTTCAAATTTTTACAAAATTTTATAAAATTTCAGAAATGATACAAGTTTTTAAAAAATTTTAAAATTTTACAAAATTTTAAAATTTTAAAAAAAATTTAAAATTTTACAAAATTTTCAAATTTTTAAAAAATTTTAAAATTTTTTATAAAATTTCAGAAATTCAATTTTAAAAAAAAATCTTCAATTTTTTTTTAATTTTTTTACAATTTTTAAATTTTTTCACATTTTTTTAATTTTTACAAAATTTTCAAATTTTTTAAAAATTTTCAAATTTTTAAAAAATTTCAAATTTGTACAAAATTTTCAAATTTTTTGAAAAAATAAAATTCCAAATTTTATCGAAAATTTCAAATTTTTTACAAAAATTGTATTTTTTAATTAAATTTTAAATTTTCTAAAAAATTTCAATTCAAATGTTTCACTAACATATTTACTAAATCATCAAAAATTAACATTTTTACTGAAAAATTCGAATTTTTTTTAAACCACAAATTTTCATTAAACGTTAGATTTTTGCCCAAATTTCAAAATTTTACTAACATTTTAAACTTTTTTCAAATTCATCAAAATTTTCATTAAAAAAATCTAAATGTTAACCAAAAATTCGATTTTTCACAAAAATATGATTTTCAATTTAAAAAATTCAACATTTTTTAAATTAAAAATAAAAATTCAAAATTTCCCAAAAAACATTTTTTTTCAGTTCCGCTTAGTGCAGATTCAACTTCAGGTTCTGGTTCAGATTCTAGTTCCAATTTGAGTTCATATTCTAATTCAGTTCAAGTTCAGTTCCAGTTCAGTTCTACTTCAGTTCTTGTTCAATTTTAATTCAAATTCCAAATCATATTTCAGATTGTATTTTAGTTTTTTTTTCAGAATTTCAGAATTTTTTTTCAATTTCTTACGAATTTTTAAAATTTTTACAAAATTCTCAAATTTTCAAAAAAAAAAAAAATTATACACAAATTTAAAATTTACAAAATTTCAGAAATTTTTAGAAATTTTAAAATTTTACCCAATTTTCAATTTTTTTTTAAATTTTAATTTTCTTATTAAAATTGTTAATTTTATACAAAATTTTAATAAGATTTCAATTTCTTACGATTTTTTTTTAATTTTTACAAAATTCTCAAACTTTTACAAATTTTTTTATACACAAATTTAAAAATTACAAAATTTCATAAATTTTTAAATTTTTACAAAATTTTCAAATTTTTACAAAATTTCAAAAATGATTCAAGTTTTTAGAAAAATCTTCAATTTTTTTAAATTTTTACAAAATTTTCAAATTTTCATAAAATTTTCAAATTTTTATAAAATTTTTACAACATTTTCAAATTTAGATTTTTTATTAAAACTGTGAATTTTATACAAAATTTAAAATTTTTATAAAAATTTTAAGTTTTTATAAAAATTTCACTTTTTTACGAATTTTTAAAATTTTATAAAAATGTTCAACTTTTTAAATTTTTGGTAAGATTTTAAATTTTTTATTAAAATTTTATACAAAATTTTAAAATTTTAATACAATTTCATTTTTTTACGAATTTTCAAATTTTTACAAAATTTTCAAATTTTTACAAAATTTTCAAATTTTTACAAAATTTTCAAATTTTTATAAAATTTCAGAAATGTTTCAAGTTTTTTAAAAAATCTTAAAATTTTTTTAAATTTTTAAGATTTTACAAAATTTACAAATTTTTAAAAAATCTTAAAAGTTTTTAGATTTTACAAAATTTTAAAATTTTTACAAAACTTTCAAATTTTCACCAAATTTTGAAATTTTCACAAAATTTTAAATTTTTACAAAATTTTAAATTTTTACAAAAATTTTAAATTTTCAAAAAATTTTTAATTTTCACTTCTGTATGATATCAAATTTTATAAAAATTTTCAAACACTAATATAAGTCTAAATTTACTAAAATGTTATATTTTTATGAAATTTAACATATAAACATTTTTAAAATTATTTTTTTATTTAAGAAATTTAAAAAAGAATAATTTTATTAAAATTTAAATTTTATTAAAAAAATAAGATTTTTACTCAATTTAAAAATTAAATTAAAATTTAAGATAAAATTCCAAATTTTATCGAAAATTTCAAATTTTTTACAAAAATTTTATCATTTAATAAAATTTTTTAAAAAATTTCAATTCAAATGTTTCAGTAAAATTTTTACTAAAATATCAAAAATTAAAATTTTTACTGAAAAATTCGATTTTTTTAAATTTTTATTAAACATTAGATTTTTGATTAAATTTCGAAATTTTACTAACATTTTAAACTCTTTTCAAATTTATCAAAATTTTCCTAAAAAAATCTAAATGTTAACCAAAAATTCGATTTTTCATAAAAATATGATTTTCAATTTAAAAAATTCAACATTTTTTAAATTAAAAATAAAAATTCAAAATTTCCCAAAAAACGAAATTTTTTCGAATATTCAAATCAAATATTCAATATATTTTTTTTTTTTTTGGATTCATCAAAGTTCAGTTCCGCTTGGTGCAGATTCAACTTCAGGTTCTGGTTAAGATTCTAGTTCCAATTTGAGTTCATATTCTAATTCAGTTCAAGTTCAGTTCCAGTTCCAGTTCAGTTCTACTTCAGTTCTTCTTCAATTTTAATCCAAATTCCAGATCATATTTCAGATTGTATTTTAGTTTTTTTCAGAATTTGAAGTCCGGGTTTATTTCAGGTTCTTGTTCAAATTTTAGATTTACTGACATTGAAAATCCTTTCAGTCCCACTGTCTCTGAACTTTATTCTATATTTAATTTATGTTTTTTTTTCTTTTTAAATAATAAATTTAAAAATAATATTAAATAGTTTAAATTGACTTAACTTTGTTGTCAAGAATTTAGCAAATATTTATTAATATTTTTGACATGACAAAAACAGTTTTGTTGTGGCAAATAAATATTATTGAAAACAGATGTTTTAATTTAGTTAGAGTTTTAAACAAAAACAAATTTTAATAACAGTTACTAATTTTGTTTTTTTTTTTTTCAAAATTAAATACAGTTATTAAGAAAGTAATTAAACGAACATGGGAACATAACGGTTTAATTTCAAAATTTATTTAAAATTTACAAAACAAATTGATTTTATTGAAAGCCCGAGTTATGAGGACAAGGTCCAATATGTTTTTCAATAGTAAATAAGAGAGACCTTTAAAATTGAAATGTATATAAAATAGAATGTATGTATGTAACGTAACGTATAGACTCCAAAACGACTGGGCCAACTTTGATGAAATTTTCACAGAATGACTCCAATATACCCGAAAGTAACAGTAAAAAGTTTGGACCTGAGGAAGGATTACAGCCCATACAAAACACATATTGATAACCGAATATCTAAAGAACTATAACAGCGAGAGTACTCAAATCTGTTACAAACGACTTCCTCAAGGATGGATGAGGGATCAGAGAAGGGGATATCCCTCCTTCACAAAGAAACAGCTAGAGTTCTCAAATTTGGTCACAACTACCTCCTTAAGGAACTGTTTTACTGTGTGCAGCCAATTGAAATGTATGATCGATATGAGGCAGCCCTTAATTTGTACCAACTCCAAACTATGAGAGAATGGTTCAATAGGGGTCACAAATCACATCACCAACAGATTATAGATGCCCTGCCTGGATGTCAAGTTGATATGGAAATGATCTTTAAGATACCAAGTTAACAGTTAGAGACAAATTGCATCACTCGAATACCGGACAGCCAACCTGATCGAACAGGAATCTGATGCAAAAGTATGTGGGAATCCATTAGTTTACGAATGTCTCCAAGCGGATTGACAGGACAATTCTGGTACTCTTTATAGATGAAACAGAGACCAGGTTATGTCTCTGATTATCTAACCATAATACGGTGCTACGGGCGGAGATACTTGTGACTCCAAACAATGGGATAATAGTTCAATAAGGGTCACAAATCATATCACCAACAGATTATAGATGCCCTGCATGGAATTCTGGTTGATAAGGAAATGATCACAAATCATATCACCAACAGATTATAGATGCCCTGCATGGATTTCTGGTTGATAAGGAAATGATCTTCACAATACCGAGTATACAGTTAGAGACACATTGCAGTTATTCTTGGCCGAACAGTATGTGGGGACCCATTGCTTTACGGACACATCTCTTTATAGATGAAACAGAGACTGCAATTGTCTTACCATAGTGCGTTACTACAGACGCAGATGCCTGCGATCAGGGAGTGCCCAAGATAATTTGGTCGTTTAGGCACGCAAAGATCTTTATTTCTTCACCGACAGCTAAAAGGTAATGCGGGCACTGGAATCCAAGAAAACGATATCACGAACTGTTGTGGATTGCAAAGAGACTATAAATGATTTCTCGACAAGTGGACTGATACATATTACCTAGATATCGAACCATGAGCGAGTGATTGGAAATGTTAAGGCAGATACATTAGCAAATGAGGCCGATTTCTGCTGAAAGCATAACTACAGGAGTGGAAGTCCTTGCTGGACACTTCTCTCTACAGCAGCATCTTAAAAGGATATCAAATGGATATAAGGAAGATACCAAAACGGTGCAACATTTCCTTCCAATGAGGGAGTGATAGGAAGTGTTAAGGCAGATACATTAGCAAATGAGGCCGATTTCTGCTGAAAGCTAAACTACAGGAGTGGAAGTCCTTGCTGAACACTTCTCTCTACAGCAGCATCTTAAAAAGATATCAAATGGATATAGGGAAGACACCGAAACTGTGCAACATTTCCTATATCACTGTCCAGTTTTCGCGAACCAGAGATACCAAAATTTCATGAGAGTCATTATCTCCGGGACTTTAAATGAAGGAAATTAAGGAACTTTGTACACGATACAGAATGATCTTGGACAAAATGATCTTGGTGTATACCAACGGGCATATGGGACTTATAGCATCTGTTCTGCACAAACAATCAACCAAAGTAATCAATAATAGAATCATTTTCCAATATTTCTACCAGAAATTCCCACAAATATTCATAATTTCACCTTTAACATTCCATAACATAAATTCTAGATCATTTTTAATGCTTCATTACCTCAATAACTCATAAACTCAGACAGTTTTCTAAATGATGTCTAAAAGAAATTAATAACAATTATTATTTACGCTTTTCATCATATTAAAGTCTTTTTCCCCCCAAAAAAAAGTCAGTAGAAAAAGAAAATAGAAAAAGTCTATTACACAATTTTGTTGTAACTTAAAGCTGCACCAAAATAAAAAAAATATGGATAATGAGCCCAAAATGCACTTTGGTGGGTTCAAATCATTAACCAACAGAGAAAGAGGGAGAGAGAGAGAGAGATAGAGAGCGAAACTGACATAAAATGTCTATGATCTTGTCTGGTTCAAAAGAGGAAACAAAATAGTCAGATGCGATCATCAAGTTGATACAGAGCAAATGGAGGAAGAAAAAAAATTATTGAACTAAAACTCAGTTAAATGAAACTAACAAGAGTTATTGTTATTTTCCTATTTTTCTAGTTTTAATATTGATTGTTTTTCGTTAAACTGATTCTTTTTCATTTATTTTAGTTGATTTCATCTGAAAATCGTTGTTAAATCATAATATTGATGATAGATGCACTCAATAATGATTGACGAAAAATTTAAAACAATTGCAATTGTTTCTTTTCTTTTCACAAAACAAAAAAAACAACAAAAACAAAAATAGAAATTCTCTGAAATGTATGATTTGAAATGAGGTTTTAGAGATCTTTTGTTTTCTTTTTTTTTTTTTTTGGAAAAAAGACAATAATAATGGTGTTATAATGAATATTGGAGTTTATTTATTTGTTTTTAATTTTGTTATGTGAAATATTGAAGAAATAAATAAACATAAATTTAAATGAATTATGAAATTTGACTTAGTTTTTCAAAAACAAATAAAAGCGCTTTAATTGCCTTTGATCGTATGGTAAACACTTAAATTATTTAATAAAAATTCCGGGTTTTAAATTAGAAAATCCAAGGTAAAATAATAATTCCCAGTCAATTGATGTTTAATTACGAAGATCTGTTTTTTTTTTAATAAAGAACTAATTTACAATCGAAACACACAATTTTAATACGTCCATGGACGTTGAAATTGTACACGACAATTAGAATGAACCAGAAATGGACTAGAACTGATCTAGAACTGATTAGAACTGATCTAGAACTGAACTAGAGATGAATGACTGAAGTAAACTGTACTTAAAACTGAACTAGAACTGATCTAGAACTGAACTAGAAATGAACTAGAACTGAACTAGAACTGAACTAGAACTGAATAGGAACTGAAGTAGAACTGAACTAGAACTGAAACTAGAAATGAACTAGAACTGAACTAGAACTGAAATTAGAACTGAAGTAAACTGAATTAGAAATGAACTAGAAATGAACTAGAACTGAACTAGAACTGAACTGAATGAACTGAAGAGAACTGAACTAGAACTGAACTAGAACTGAACTAGACTTAAAACTGAACTAGAACTGACTAGAAATGAAGTAGAACTGAACTAGAACTGAACTAGAAGGAAGTAGAACTGATCATGAATTGATCTAGAACTGAAACTAGAAATGAACTAGAACTGAACTAGAAATGAACTAGAAATGAACTAGAACTGAACTAGAACTGAACTAGAAATGAAGTAGAACTGATTTAGAACTGAACTAGAACTGAAATAAGAACTGAACTAGAAGGAAGTAGAACTGATCTAGAACGAAATAGAACTGAAGTAGAACTGAACTAGAACTGAAACTAGAAATGAACTAGAAATGAACTAGAACTGAACTAGAACTGAACTAGGAAATGAACAGAACTGAACTAGAAATGAAGTAGAACTGAAACTAGAAATGAACTAGAACTGTATTAGAACTGAAGTAGAACTGAACTAGAACTGAACTAGAAATGAACTAGAACTGAACTAGAACTGAAAGTAGAACTGAATTAGAAATGAACTAGAACTGAAATAGAACTGATCCTGAATTGATCTAGAACTGAACTAGAAATGAAGTAGACTGATCTAGAACTGAACTAGAACTGTACTAAAACTGAACTAGAACTGAACTAGAAATGAAGTAGAACTGAACTAGAACTGAACTAGAAGGAAGTAGAAACTGATCATGAATTTATCATAGAACTGAACTAGAAATGAACTAGAACTGAACTAGAAATGAACTAGAAATGAACTAGAACTGAACTAGAACTGAACTAGAATGAACTAGAACTGAACTAGAAGGAAGTAGAACTGATCCTGAATTGATCTAGAACTGAACTAGAAATGAAGTAGAACTGAACTAGAAGGAAGTAGAACTGATCATGAATTGATCTAGAACTGAACTGAATGAACTAGAACTGAACTAGAATGAACTAGAAATGAACTAGAACTGAACTAGAAGGAAGTAGAACTGATCATGAATTGATCTAGAACTGAACTAGAAATGAAGTAGAACTGACTAGAAATGAACTAGAACTGAACTAGAACTGAACTAGAAATGAAGTAGAACTGAACTAGAAATGAACTAGAACTGACTAGAAATGAAGTAGAACTGAACTAGAAATGAACTAGAACTGTATTAGAACTGAAGTAGAACTGAACTAGAACTGAACTAGAAATGAACTAGAACTGAACTAGAACTGAAATAGAACTGAAGTAGAACTGAATTAGAAATGAACTAGAACTGAAATAGAACTGATCCTGAATTGATCTAGAACTGAACTAGAAATGAAGTAGAACTGATCTAGAACTGAACTAGAACTGTACTAAAACTGAACTAGAACTGAACTAGAAATGAAGTAGAAACTGAACTAGAAATGAACTAGAACTGAACTAGAAATGAACTAGAAATGAACTAGAACTGAACTAGAACTGAACTAGAAATGAACTAGAACTGAACTAGAACTGAACTAGAAATGGACTAGAAATGAACTAGAACTGAACTAGAAATGAACTAGAACTGAACTAGAACTGAACTAGAAATGAACTAGAACTGAACTAGAACTGAACTAGAAATGAACTAGAACTGAACTAGAACTGATCTAGAACTGAACTAGAAATGAACTAGAACTGAACTAGAAATGAAGTAGAACTGAACTAGAAATGAACTAGAACTGAACTAGAAATGAAGTAGAACTGAACTAGAAATGAACTAGAACTGAAATAGAACTGAACTAGAACTGAACTAGAAATGAACTAGAACTGAACTAGAACTGAACTAGAACTGATCTAGAAATGAAATAGAACTGAACTAGAACTGATCTAGAAATGAACTAGAATTCAACTAAACCTGAAGCAGAATCTGATATATAAACAGATATATAAACAGAATTAAGTAGAATATGGAAAAGAATCTAAAGTAGAAATTCAAACTATAATTTGAAACGATTTCTAAACAAGAATTTGAGCTCGAATATGAATATGAATGATCTTTTGTAGAATCGGAACTGTTATATAACTCAAATTTTATTTTAATCTAAAACTACAATTCGTGTCAGAACTAAAGTCTGAACTAGAATCTGAACTAGATTCCGAGCTTAAATCTGAAATAGAATTGTTATTGCACCCTTTGAGTGTGCAAAATAGATCCAAATTAGAATCTGAATTTAAGCTCTAATCAAAAAAAGTACCGAATTATATTTTCCCAGTAAATAACAATTAGTTGACCTCTTTATTTAAAACGTTTAAAAATTTAATTCGTTTCAGAAATGTTTAAATTCGCTACCTGCCTTCTTCAAGTTCAATTCAAATATTTAATGTCTTTTCTTCATAAAAAATGAAACCCTTAAGGTCTTTTCTGCTTTTAAAGCATTTTACATTGATTTAAGTTTCTTTTTTCTATTTTTCGTCTTTTTTGCTATTTCTACCTTTAATATGAACTTTAGTTTTTTTTTTTGGTGTTACAAATTCATGTGTCTAATTTACAATTCAAAGTTCAAGACGCCACAAAAATGTTTGTCATTTGTTGGTGATGGTGACGTTATGCCTTCAAAAAGAAGAAACTGATCTTGTAATTTGGATTTTATTTATTTATTATTTTTTGGCGTTTTTCTATTCGTAGAGTTTAGCAATAATAAATCTTTATCATAAAGTCGGAAATTGTTTAAATAATAATGATCAAAACAGAGTTTTTGTTTTTTTTTTTTAACAAACTGTGTCAATATTAAGTTACATGAAACGAACAAGAACCGAATGTCAATACAGTGGGTTAAAAAATTATTAACCAAAAATTCTAAAAACTTGTTTTACTAAAAATTAAAATTTAACATTTCTCCGTATTTAATATTTAAATCTTTTTTCCTAAACGTTGCATTACTTTTGACATCGACAGTATTTAGAAAAAACAAATTTAAAATCTAATGAAGCATAAAACTTATTTATTTTGTGTCTAAACTTCGACATTTTTTTCTAATTTTTTATTTTATAAAAAAATATATATAAAATTCTAAATATAAAATAAAATCACATGCGTAATTTTGACAGCTCTTGAAGAATTTTTTATTCGCATTTTTTTCGTTTATTTTGGGGAACGGCTTTCGTTTTCAAGATGAGCAGTTTTAATTCTTATGTCAGATAGACAGACATCTTGAAAATATGTTGAATAAAATTCCAAATAGAAAAATTGATATTAATGTCTTTTTTTGGTTTCGTTTTTACATTTTAATGTTAATGACCTTCATGGCGAAATAGTTGTTGTGCAGCCTAAAACAACTGTTGACAGATGTAAAAATGTTCGAAATTTTTATTTACACACAAGAAATAAATAATTATTTTTATTAATTAATTAATTGAAATTTTAAATCAAACTTATAAAACATATCTAAAGTAGAACTGAACTAGAAGTGAATTAGAACTGAACTAGAACTGAACTAAAACTGAAATAGAACTGAACTAGAAATGAACCAGAATTGAACTAAAACTGAAATAGAACTGAACTAGAAATGAACCAGAACTGAACTAGAAATGAACTAAAACTGAATTAAAACTGAATCAGAAATGAACCAGAAATGAACCAGAAATGAACCAGAAATGAACCAGAACTGAACCAGAACTGAACTAAAACTGAAATAGAACTGAACTAGAAATGAACCAGAATTGAAATAGAACTGAACTAGAAATGAACCAGAACTGAACTAGAACTGAACTAAAACTGAACCAGAAATGAACTAAAACTGAACTAAAACTGAATCAGAAATGAACCAGAACTGAACCAGAACTGAACTAAAACTGAACTAGAACTGAACTAGAATTGATCTAGAATGTTACTAGAACTGAACTAGAAATGAACCAGAAATGAACTAAAACTGAACTAAAACCTAAACTAAAACTGAACTAGAACTGAACCAGAACTGAACCAGAACTGAACCAGAAATGAACCAGAAATGAACCAGAACTGAACTAGAACTGAACTACAACTGGACTAGAACTGAACCAAAACTGGACTAGAACTGAACCAGAAATGAACCAGAACTGAACTAGAACTGAACCAGAAATGAACCAGAAATGAACCAGAACTGAACTAGAACAGAACCAGAACTGAACTAGAACTGAACTAAACCTGAACTACAACTGAACCAGAACTGAACTAAAACTTAACTACAACTGGACTAGAACTGAACCAGAAATGAACCAGAACTGAACTAGAACTGAACTAGAACTGAACCAGAACTGAACTTAAACTGAAATACAACTGGACTAGAACTGAACTAGAAATGAACCAGAAATGAACCAGAACTGAACTAGAACTGAACCAGAAATGAACCAGAACTGAACTAAAACTGAACCAGAAATGAAACAGAACTGAACTAGAACTGAACTAGAACTGAACCAGAACTGAACTAAAACTGAACTACAACTGGACT
Organism: Cochliomyia hominivorax; assembly: GCA_004302925.2. NCBI lineage: Eukaryota > Metazoa > Arthropoda > Insecta > Diptera > Calliphoridae > Cochliomyia > Cochliomyia hominivorax. The sequence continues at coordinate 89,767,044 of PYHX02000158.1, read as the reverse complement.
AGAACTGAACCAAAACTGGACTAGAACTGAACCAGAAATGAACCAGAACTGAACCAGAACTGAACTAGAACAGAACTAGAACTGAACCAGAACTGAACTAGAACTGAACTAAAACTGAACTAGAACTGAACTAAAACTGAACCAGAAATGAACCAGAACTGAACTACAACTGGATTAGAACTGAACTAGAACTGGACTAGAACTGAACCAGAAATGAACCAGAACTGAACTAGAACTGAACTAAATCTGAACCAGAAATGAACTAAAACTGAACTACAACTGGATTAGAAATGAACTAGAACTGAACTAGAACTGAACGAGAAATGAACCAGAACTAAACCAGAACTGAACTAGAACTGAACTAGAACTGAACCAGAAATGAACCAGAACTAAACCAGAACTGAACTAGAACTGAACCAGAACTGAACTAGAACCAGAACTAAATTAGTACTGAATTAGAACTGAACTTTACTTTATCCAGAACTGTATTAGAACCGATCTTTAAGTGGATTTCCACTAAATCAAAATATAAATCTAACTGAGTTTATAACGGAGTCAAATACGTTACTAAAACTGAACCTGAATCCGAAACAGAGTTTAAACTAGAATCTTATCTAGAATTAGAACGAGATCCTAAATAAGAATCTGGCCAAAAATCTAAATTAAATCTGTACTAAAGTCTGAAAAACTACAGGAAAAGGATTAACTGATATATAACTGAATTATATCCAAGTCAGAATTTCAACTAGAGATGGATTAGAACTGAAACCAAAAACTGAAATAGAATCTTAACAAGAATCTGCACTAAATTTTGAATTCGAATCTGGACCAAAATCTGATCTATAATTTAAACCAGAATCTGAATTTTAATCTGAACAAATAACTGAACTATAATTTAAGCTGAAACAGAACTGGAGTTTGAACTAAAATATGAATCCTGACGGGAATCTGAAATAGAATCTTAAGTTGAATTTGAATTAGAATCTTAGACTGATTCTGAAGTGAACTGTGACGCAACTAAAGTCTTAAATGGAATTAAAACTAGAAGCATCATCTAGAATCTGAACTAAAAATATATTTACTGATATTTACTTCCTATGCCAATAAATATGTCCCTTGGAATGGTGTAGGGTATTACATTTCTACTTGTTTCAATGAATTTATAAATGATTTTCCTCTTTTTGCATTTTCGTGTTAAACAATTTCAGTTTGTGACCCCAAACCCATCAACTTCCACTTGTCAACAAAATAAGGGTGTCATACACATGTAACCAAAACCAACAAAAATTCCATATCATGACATTAATTTTTGCAAAGAAAAACCCCAAAAAAAAGTCTCTTACAACTTTTTACAATAATAAACATTAAAAATAACGATAATTTGTGAATAAAATTTATACAATTTTTAAACGGCAAAACAAAATATTTTTTATAAATTTTACATAAACAATTATTAACAGTTCATTTAATTGTGACATTTTTGTTATTGTAAATCGAAATTCCTTTTGAGGTTGCGAAAATCTCATTCAAATAGAAGTGAATTTTAGAAAACAATTAAAATTTAGGATTCTGTTTGTAATTTGTTCTACAACTGACAGACAGTGAAAAACGAAAATAAATTTAATGGAAAAACCGCAAAAAATTAAATAAATTTAACATTTTTAGTGTTGTAAGGAAAAAATCACTTAAATTCTGTAAATATGGCATTTAATCCCCCAAAGAACTATTTAAGTCATTTTAGTTATATTTAGTTATTAATTAAATAATTAATGTTTATTAAATCATATTTTAATTCTATTTTCATAATAAATCACAATTTAAGCTCCATTTACAACTAAATAACCATTTTATTTATTAATCGCTTCAATTTTCCCAAATGAGAGCAATTCAAAGAATAATTATAACCCTTTTTTGAATTAAAGTTAAAAACCCATTTACATACTCTTTTAAACACCGTTTTGTAAAACTCAAAATGCCATAAATTAATTTCAAGTTGAAACACTGTTTTTTTGTACCCTCCACCATCACAAGTGATGAAGAGGTTAACTTTATCATTCTGTGTGTAACGCTAACAAAGAATCATCTCAGACCCCATAATGTATGAATATATTCTTGAATCAAATCAACATCTGAATCGATTTAGCTATGTCCATCTGTCTGTCTGTCCGTCCGTCCGTCCATCCGTCTGCTAGTTTGTCTGCCTGCTTGTTGTTGACACTCTCACATCCATAATAATAGAAAGAGCTTAATGAAATTCGGCCCGTGTATTTCTTATAGATCTGAGAAGTTTCCTAGTTGAAACCAGCATAATCGGTTGAGTATTTTAAAAGTTATAGACCGATATCTGAGACAACCTCTAAATTCAAGCAAAGAACTTTCGTCAAAGAACTTTTATTATAAATCGACTGTTTGTATTATTTTGTATTTACTTCACATGCCATTATGCTGGAGGGTATTGAAAATTCGTCATAGCCGTATATATATTATTCTTACTTGTTAATGTTCACACTGTTGGTGACTCTTCTAATGTTAATTGTTGTTACACTTTAAAAAAAATTATAGATTTTTTTTTTGTCTTTAATGTAAAATTTTATGGTTTTATTTGGAAAAAAAGATTAATGTTTTCCCCCTTGTTGAGCATAAAATGCTGGAAATGTCTAACTGAACTGAACTGGTATTTAAAATTAAATTAGATTAGATTTTGTGATTTGTTAGCGGCTTTTTAAACAAAAATCGTTTGAAAATTAAATAAAATTATTAAGTTTTTGTTTTCTCTCTGAAAATGGAAATAACGAAAAAAGAATAAATAAATGATGTATTTTGTGAGGAAATTGATAAAAAATTTTTGTTAACAAATGAAAATTGTAGAATTTAGATAAAAAACAATACATTCATGGGAAACGCCTAATAATTTGTTTTCGTTAAACAAAACGTTTTAGAAAAAATGAAAAACAGTTAAAATGACGAAATTTAAATGAGTTCATTTCGATGTTATAAAAGTTTTATTTCTGATATCATAGAAAAGACTAAATTAGTGAAATGTTCCGTGAGAAAATTGAAAATTATTTAACGATTTTAAAAATTCGTAGAAAAAGTTCTAATTCAGTTCAAGTTCAGTTCAAGTTCAGTTCTAGTTCAGCTCTAGTTCTGCTCTACTCTAGTTCTAATTCAGTTCTATTTCATTTCTAGTTTAGTTCTAATTCAGTTCTAGTTGAGTTCAATTTTATTTCTAGATCAGTTCTAGTTCACTTCTAGTTCAGTTATAGTTCATTTCTAGTTCAGTTCTTGTTCAGTTCTAGTTCAGTTCTTGTTCAGTTCTAGTTCAGTTCTAGTTCACTTCTAGTTTAGTTCTAGTTCAGTTCTAGTTCAGTTCTTGTTCAGTTCTAGTTTAGTTCAAGTTCAGTTCAAGTTCATTTCTAGTTCAGTTCTTGTTCAGTTCTAGTTCACTTCTAGTTCAGTTCTAGTTCAGTTCTAGTTCAGTTCTAGTTCACTTCTAGTTCAGTTCTAGTTCAGTTCTTGTTCAGTTCTAGTTCAGTTCTAGTTCAGTTCTAGTTCAGTTCTAGTTCAGTTCTAGTTCAGTTCTAGTTTAGTTCAAGTTCAGTTCAAGTTCATTTCAAGTTCAGTTCTTGTTCAGTTCTAGTTCACTTCTAGTTCAGTTCTAGTTCAGTTCTAGTTCAGTTCTAGTTCAATTCTAGTTCAGTTCTAGTTCAGTTCTTGTTCAGTTCTAATTCAATTCTAGTTCAGTTCAAGTTCAGTTCTTGTTCAGTTCTAGTTCAATTCTAGTTCAGTTCAAGTTCAGTTCTAGTTCAATTCTAGTTCAGTTCTTGTTCAGTTCTAGTTCAATTCTAGTTCAGTTCTTGTTCAGTTCTAGTTCAGTTCAAGTTCAGTTCTTGTTCAGTTCTAATTCAATTCTAGTTCAGTTCAAGTTCAGTTCTTGTTCAGTTCTAGTTCAATTCTAGTTGAGTTCAAGTTCAGTTCTTGTTCAGTTCTTGTTCAGTTCTAGTTCAGTTTTAGTTCAGTTCTTGTTCAGTTCTAGTTCAATTCTAGTTCAGTTCTTGTTCAGTTCTAGTTCAATTCTAGTTCAATTCTAGTTCAGTTCTTGTTCAGTTCTAGTTCAGTTTTAGTTTAGTTCTTGTTCAGTTCTTGTTCAGTTCTAGTTCAATTCTAGTTCAGTTCAAGTTCAGTTCTTGTTCAGTTCAAGTTCAGTTCTTGTTCAGTTCTTGTTCAGTTATTGTTTAGTTCTTGGTCAGTTCTAGTTCAAGTTCAGTTTAGTTCGAGTACAGTTCAGTTCTAGTACAGATCCAAGTTCATATTCTGTTCCCGATTCGATCTCTGATAATTCTAGTTCAAATTCTAGTTAAAACTCTGTTCAAATTTAAATTAAGATTCTGTTTCAGATCCTAACTTCTATTCCGGTTAAAATTATTGATCAGTTTTCTAAATGTTTTAATTTCTGGTCCAAATTATAATTCGAGTTTTAATTCTGATTCTACTCAAGACCCTACTTAAGATATTTGTTCAGATTTAGAAAAAATTTTTGTTCAAATTCTGTTTCAAATTCTGGTTCAGTTTCTAAATTCATTTCAGTTTCCTTTTCAAATTCTATTTCAAAATTTAGTCTTGATTTCAGTTCAAATTCTAATTTAGTTTTTTGGTTCAGATTCGAGTCGAGATTCTAATTGAGATTCTAGTTGGGGTTTCAGTTCTGTTTCTATTTCGGATTGTAGTTCAGATTTAATTTCTATTTCAGATTCTAGTTCGGATTATAATTCAAATTCTGATTCAGATTTAAATTAATATTCCAATTTAGATTTTAGTTCAGATTCATGTTCTAATTCTTTTACTTGTTCTAATTCAGATTCTAATTAAGATTTAAATTTAATTCTTGTTCTATTTGAGTTTAGTTCTGTTTCTTTTTTTTTTTTGTATCTTTTTCTACATCAATAATTTTTTATGTTCACGAATTTCGATGATTTTGGCGCCATTCGCCTTTAATAAGCTTAAATTTTAAATATGGATAATTATTAAGTATTTTTCGCTGAAAAATAAATTATTTTTGTCCAACATTTTTTACGCACCTTAATTAAAAAATAACTTAAATTTGAGAAAAAGCAAACGCACCCAAAATATTAAAAACTTTTTAAACAAAAGAAACGTCTTCAATGCAGCTAAATTTTTGTTTAATTTAATTATTGAAAAATTCAATTAATGTGATCAAAATGATACGCATTATTAAATAAAAGAATAATTGAAACCAAAAAATAAAAACAATAGAAAAAATTTGAAATAAAAAATGTTAATTAAAAATTTAAATAAAAAAGGAGGAATGATATATTCGGCTGTGCCGAATTTTAATTACCCTCCACCACAAGATGAAGACGTTAAAAAGTATTGGAACATAATTTTATATGGACGTCTTCATAAAAAAATAAAAATTCCTTGTGATGGGCAATATTTATAGAATCGAACCTTTTACCGGGACGGCGTCTTACATTGGATCTTTAGAAATATGTAGAATGATATCGGTCAAATCAATAACTTATATTTAAGACAGTTAAAAAATAGTCATGACGATTTTTAACAAGAAAAAAAGTTTTTACCCGTTTTCCGGGAAGGAGATTTATATAGACCGATATTTATTAAATTTGTACTTAAGACATTTAGAAAAATGATCAAGCAGATTCTCAATAAAATTGCTTCATATCTAACAGTTCCATAAACTTAAAACCGTTCTCCGAGAAAGGGCCTTATAGGGGAGCCATGGGCCGATATTTTCCAAATTAGCAACATATATTTATGACATTAAAAAATATCAAAAAGGGTTTCAATAAAATTGCTTCATATCTAACAGTTTCATAAGCTTAAAATCGTTCTCCGGGAAAGGGACTTATAGGGGAGTCATGGCAAAATATGGTCGGATATTGGTCAAAAAATATTCTGGCGAATTTAAGAATTATATAGGTTAAATCCATATTCCGGGAAGGTACCTTATAAGGGAGCTCTGGCAAAATATGAACGGATATTTGTCAAATTAATATTATATATTTAAGACAGCTAAATTAAGCCCAAATTCAACAAAATCGGTCTATATTTTAATGTTTTATATCATATTTCGAGAATATATTTAATAGGGATACTAGATCAAATATTGGACCCAGCGCCATTTAATTCTTAAGCTTAATTTTTGTATCAAAATTAATATGTATGGAAAATTCTGAAAATTAACTTCAAAATTATTGATTTTTGGGTGTATCAAAATTTTGAATATTAAGGCCTATAACTATCTCCTTTCTGATCCTATATCGATGATTTTTTTGTACAATATTGCAGAATGTATGCTGTGGGAAAATGCTGTGTGAATCTAGTTGCCTTCTGTTGATAAAAAGTTACTTTTCGGAATTTTGAGATTGTCTCAGATATCGGTCTATAGTTTTTTAATGAAAATATCAATATAGCTAATTTTAAATAAAAAACTGCTTAGGATAACAAGAAACAATAAAACCGAGTTCCATTGAAATCGGGGGATTATTTTAGGCGTGAGAATGTTTCCAACAGGCAGATTTACAGACGGTCATACGGATTAAGCTAAATCGACTCAGGTTTTCATATGGTGCAAGAATATATATATACTTCATGGAGTTGTTGGTATTACACAAAGCAAATAACAATGTTAATCACTTGTGGCGGTGGTGAGTATAAAAATAATTAATTATTCTTAATAAATAAAATTTATGTAATTTTTTTTGTAAAAATAAATTTATTGAAAAAAAACATTGAAATAAAATTATTTTTATAATTTATAATAATTTCAGAATTAATAAAAATTTTAAATTAATAGTTTTTTTTTTTGCATTAAAATTATTTACATGTTATTAATTGAAAGTGAACAGCTGCTCGTTTTCAAATACTTTTTTTTCAAAATTTTCATTAACATTTTGTTTATTTATGTTTTAGTTTAGTCTGCTCTAGTCGGTCCATAAATTATATTTTAAGGATTAATTATAAAGTTTAAGATTTTGTTTATTTATTTAGAAAATCTTAACAAAAGTCAAGGTTTTTCTTTTACAAAATTTCAATTTTTGAAAAGTTTTTTATAGAAAACACTTGTTTCCTTTTATGAAGACAATTTTGTTTATATGAAAAAATAGAATTCATTCATAATTTTCATTCAAAATAAATTTAATTGTTAAATATTTTTTATCTAAACAAATTCAGAAATTTTGAATAATTTTTTTTTTTTTTTGCAAAATCATTATTAAATCATCAATTACAATTCATTTTCCTCTCCAATAGAACAAATTGAAATATTTATGTTTTAATTAAAAGAGAAAATTATGACATGAAAATTTCATGTTTTGGGGAAAATTTTTATTTTAATAGGGAGGTATTGAGACACTTTGAAATAACAATAAAATTTAAATTTTAAAACGTTTTTTTTAATATTAGAATTATTGAATTCAAAATCAAATATCGTTGTGGTTTTTGTTATTACTTATCTCTGTGGCTTGTCAGTTTGACATATCTGTCATAATTTATATCTGTCATAACAATTATTTTAAATATTTTATTGTTCGAATAATTTTCTTTTTTTAATTTCAAAATTTTATAATTTATGAAATTCGTTTTGTTTTTTCTTAAATTCACCACTTTTAATATCGGTTTTCAATTAAATAAAATTTTGAAATTTCCTTAATTCGGAACTATTAAAATTAATTAAATTAAATTTTGCTAAAAAATTATAAAGCAACAACTCTAGATTTTTCTAAATTTTAATTTAAATTTTTTAAAATTTTATATCTGTAAAATTTTCTAAAATTTTTTTCAACTTTTAATTTTTTTTAATTTTTTGAAATTTTGTTAAAATTTGTTGTATTCAAAATTTTTTAAATATTTTAAAATTTTGAAAATTTCTTTTTCAATTTTCAAAATTTTCAAAAATTTTCCAAAAAAAGAAATTAAATTTTCTAAAATATAAAAATTTTTGTAAAATTTTTTTCAACTTAAAATTTTTTCAATATTTTTAAATTTTGTTGAAATTTAATGTATTCAAAATTTTTTAAATATTCTAAAATTTTGAAAATTTCTTTTTCAATTTTCAAAAAATTTAAAAAAAATGAAATTTTCTAAAATATAAAAAATTTTTGTAAATTTTTTTCACATTTTTTCGACTTTTGTTGAAATATGAAATATTCATAATTGTTTAAAAATTCTAAAATTTTGAAAATTTCTTAAAATTTTAAGTTGAAAATTTTCAAAAAATTTAAATTTTTTTAAATATTAATTTTTTTTTTTAATTATTTTTTAAATATTGAAATTTTCTTTAAATTATGGAATTTATAAAAATTTTAATTGTTTTAAAACTATAATATTTCTAATTTTTTGTAATTTGAAAACTTTCTAAATTTTAACGTTGTCGAATATTTAAAAATTTTTCGAAAAACTAAAATTTTCTATTTATATCAAAAATTTTCTTACATTTGATACTTTTGGATTATTTTGAAATTTGATTAAAATTTGAAGTATTCAAAATTTTTTACTTAAAATTGTAAATTGATTTTTTTTATATATAAAATTTTTGTAAAAAAATTAATTTTCTAATTTTGAAATTTATTGAATTTTAAAATTTTTAAAAGATTTTTTTTAGTTTATATTTTGGTTTTTAATTTTAATTATATATATTTTTTTTAATTTTGGAAAACTGTTAATTTTATTAATTTCGAATTTAAAAATAAATATTTAATTTTAGAATATTTTAATATTATTATTATTTTTTAATTTAGTTTTTATATTTTTTGAATTTAGAAATAGTTAAATATTTTTTACTGTTATTGATTGAAATGATAAAATTTTGAAAAATTTTGATATTTTTAATTTTGCAATTTTTCTAACAATTTAAATTTTTTTTTAAATTTTGATTTTTTTTAAATTTTCATATGTTTTTTTTATAAAAATCTTAAAATTTTAAAATTTTATTTTAAACCTCTTTCCAGTTATAAAAAAGTTTTTTTTTATTTATAGAATTTTTAAAAGATTTTTTAACTCACCTTTTCTATAGATTTTTTAAATATTTTTTTTAAGGAATCTTTTTTAATAAAAATATTTTTTAACTATTATTTTTTGTTTAATAAATGAACTAAAACCACAATATTTTTATAAAATTAAAATTATCATTAATATTTTTCAAAAAGTATTTTTTATTAATATTTTTAATTTTAGTTTAATTAATAATTTTCATCAAATTTTTTAAACAAAATTAATTTTGTTATTTTTAATTAATTCACTTAAAAATCAAATTTTAACGCTTTTTTTAAATTTCAAACATTTCGTAAAATCTAACACACAAACACATACAAAAAATTCAATACCGTTTAAGTCGTTACAGGCGAATTGAAAAACCGAATTATTAAATCGTTTTGGAAAACGTGAAAAAATAAAATTTTCTTTTTTTTAATTATATTTTTTTAATAAAAATATTTTTTTAGTTTTAAGAAAATATTTTTTTGCTTAGCAAAGCTCGTCTTAACGTTATCGTGCGCAAATCCGAACTGAAATTGCGGGAAAAATTATTTGAAAACTTAAGCGCAAAATAGTTGTGCACAATACACTACAAATAGCAGCAATAACAACATAACAACAACAATAAAGGGAGCAGCAGCAACAAAACAGAACTTTACACATTTTTTTATTTAACATTAACAGCAATTGTTAATAAGTAACAAACAAAACCAACAACAACAGCAACAGCAAAAGCAGCAGCATAAACGCAGTAAGCAGAATTAAATAAAAGCTGCCAACAGCATTAAATCATACAAAAATACTTATAATAACATAACACTCACTTATCCTACAAACACACTCTTTAACAAATAAAAGTACTTTATTTTCTCCATACAAAACAAAAAAAATACTCTCCATTATTTATTTACATATTACATACATACAAACACACCATCAAACAAAAACACTTAACAAAATCAAATAAACAAAACAAGAACTCATAACTAAAAACAAAAATAAATAAACAACAACAACAACTTTTGTACACATTATTACTTCTGGAGCAAAAGAACAACAACAACAACACACTTCCTTACTTTATAAAGAGATAGAGCATAGAGCATTAAAACACTCATACAATAGAAAAACAAACAGTAAATAATTACAAAAAAAATCTAATGGCAAATTAAAGCAAAAAACAAAAACACACACAAAACAAAAAAAAAACAAACCCCAAAATGTTAATGCTTAACAGCGTCAGCCAGAGCACTTAACATTTGTAAACATAAACTCATGAATACTTTTAACAGTTGTTCTGTTATTTATTATTAACATTAAGTACGTTAAAGTTATTTAACAGCGCAATTAATTGAACTTAACAGAAAAAAGATGCTGCTTATGTTTTTGTTTGCTGTTTATGTTAAAAAATATAGTATGGGGCATAGAAAAATGTTAAATTAAAGTGTATTTTACAGCGAAGCTGCTGAATTTAGGGATTTAAGGCAGAATTTTATTCAAAAATATGAATAAAATATTCATAATAGAACTTTTATATTGTGAATTTTATTTTATTTTATTTTAAGAAAATTTAAAATTTAAAAAAAATTAATTTGTGAATATTTAAGAATCGATAAATATTTTTAAAATAAATAAATACTTTTAAAAATGTTTGAAGTACTGGAATCTGAATTTAAATCTAAAGTAGTATTGAACTTGAACTGAAGTAGAATTAGAACTGAACCAGAATTTGAACTAGAACTGAACAAGAACCGCACTAGATCTGAACCAGAACTTAACTCGAATTGAACTAGAACTAAACTAGTATCTGAACTAGAATTGATCAATTTTCAAAATTTTCAAAATTTTCCAAAAAAAGAAATTAAATTTTCTAAAATATAAAATTTTTTGTAAAATTTTTTTCAACTTTATTTTTTTTAATATTTTTAAATTTTGTTGAAATTTAATGTATTCAAAATTTTTTAAACATTTTAAATTTTGAAAATTTCTTTTTCAATTTTCAAATAAAAAAATTAATTTTCCAAATAAAAAATAATTTTTGTAAAATTTTTTTCACAAATTTTTTCGACTTTTGATTTGAAATTTTGTTGAAATTATGTATTAAAAATTTTTTAAATATTCTAAATTTTTAAAAATTTCTTAAAATTTTAAGTTAAAAATTTAAAAAATTGAAATTTTTTAAAATATTAATTTTTTGGTAAAAAATATTTTTTAAATATTGAAATTTTCTTTAAATTATGGAATTTATAAAAATTCTAATTGTTTTAAAACTATGTTTTCTAATTTTTGTAATTTGAAAACTTTCTAAATTTTCAAACTTGTCGAATATTTAAAATTTTTTTGAAAAACTAAAATTTTCTATTTATATCAATAGAACCGCACTAGATCTGAACCAGAACTTAACTCGAACTGAACTAAAACTAAACTAGTATCTGAACTAGAATTGAACTGGAATCTGAACTATAATCTGAAATATAATCAGAACTGAATTAGAATCTTAAATAGAATCTTAACTAAAATTAGAACTAAATTTGAAAAATAAAAATTGAATTAGATTCTCAACTATATCTGAGCTAAAATCTGAACTAGGATCTGATCTACAACCTCAAATGGAATATGAACCAAAATTTGAACTAAAAGTAAAATAGGAACGACAATCTGAACTATAATCAAAACTAACTGCAAAATGAGAATCGCAACTAGATTTTGCATTATATTCTGTAGTAAATTCTCAACTAGATTCTGAACCAGAATCTCAACTATTACTAAACTTGGACTTAACTATAACTGAACTTATACAGAACTCGAATCTGTTCTAAAATCCGAACTAGAACGTGTTTCAAAATATGAATATAAACTAGAACTGAACTGAATTATAACTGAACTGAAGATTGTTCCGGAACTGGAGTAGAACTGAATCTTAACTTTAATATTTATTATAGTCTTAACTATAATCTGAATTAGAGCCTTATATAGCCCCTGTTCTAAAATCTGAAGTAGAATCTATTTTGGAATTTGAACTAGAGCTTTAACTGCTATCGGAATTAGATTTTTTGTAATTTGAAGTAGAACTTGATTTGGAATCTGATATAAAATCTGAAGAAATATCTGATATAAAATCTGGCCAGGAGCCTTTACAGCAATCTGATTTAAAATATTTTCTAGAATTTGATTTGCAATCTGAACCTGAATCTGGTTTAAACTCTGAAGTAATATCTGATTAAGAATCTGAACTAGAATCTGACCGGGAATCTTGACTAGAATATGAATTAGAATCGGAACTATAATCTTAAATGCAATTATATTTAGAATTTGTTCTAAATTTTGAGTTCTAAATTTTGAGTTAGAATCTGGACTGAAATCTAAACTAGAAACTGAACTAGAAACTAAATTAGAGTGTGAGTTAGATTATGAACCAAACTCTGAGCAGTATTCTGATTTAGAATCTGAACAGATTTAGAACTGAGTTAAAACTTAACAATATTCTACGTTATTTTCCCCCTTCTTAATAATTAAAAAAAATTCCCCTAAAACCTAGAAAAACTAGTCCAAAGATCAATGTCACCTACAAAAGAATTTTTACTAAAAACATACTGACTCAAATGCAAACTCTGTCTCTTATTATTATCATTATGATGTAATTCAGTTAAATTTCCCCCATAAAAAAATAACAACAAAGTAAATTCTCTATTATCTATCAGAGTTTTGTTGCTGAAGTTACGAATAAAATGTTTAAATATTTTATTTACTTTAACTTGACATGTTGATGTAAATATTGCATACATTAAGATAAATGAAGGAACGAACGAGCGAATGAAGGAAAGAATGAATAATTCTTTTTGTTTTGATTTTCATACTTTGCTTTTTTTCAATAATTTTCAATTTACTTCCTTTTTACGTTTTTGTCATGAAAATGACATTAATTTGTTTAAGGAAAAATTATGTAAATTAAACTTTTTTTTAATAATTTTTACTAGAAATTGACACTTTTTGAAAGAACTTTTGAAGAGAGAGAGAGGGAGGAAATTTTCTCTGTTAACAGCTGCTTTTGTTAGTTAACGGTTTTTGGATGCAAATATTTACTTAAAAATTCTTGGGTAATTATGGGAATTTTATCTTTAACAAGTTTTATGAGACAAAAACCTTGTAACAAAATATAATTTAGAGATATTAAATAAATATGCAGAGAATCGAATGACGTTATAAATTATAAATAGAGTTTTTGTTTGAAAATAATCTTTAACGTATGAACAAGTTTGGGGAATCTTATAATCACAAGAAGGGGAACATTTGGTGAACTTTTCAATAAAATTTAAAAATTTGATTTAAAATATTTAAACCGTTTTTAGTGGACTCATCCCATGTTGTGACAGGTAGTATTTTGGATTATAGCCATTACACCTTACTCCTGGTAATATAACAACTTTATCCGTAATTTATACACTTTTATTCTAATCTTTTTATATCTTTCTGCCAGAAATGCTGATAAGGGCATATTTACATTGTCATTAGCCAAGAAGAAACCAACTCAGATCCCATAAAGTATATATATTTTAGCATCAAAATATAATCTGAAAGGATTAAGTAATGTTAATGTCCGTCTGTCTTTCTGCCTGTTGTTGACACATCCAATCCTGAGACTAAAACTAGCGAAATCGCTTCAGTTTATCAAACCTCAATCTCCAAGTTCAAGATAACAATTATGCTATAATATTAATGTATGTGTACTTCATTACCATTCTAAAATGATCAAAATCTTTTGAATAGAAAAAGAGTTAAAGACAAAAATTATAACTTATTTTTTGACTCATTAAGTGTTCCTGTGTTATATTTTAGAAAATCGTTTATTTATTGTACATATTATTATATATGTAATTGTATGTATGTCTGTCTGTGTATATACGATACATACCGTATGAACCTGGTGGAGGGTATTGAAAATTCGGCATAGCCGAATGTGGCATTCTTATTCAATAAAAATTTTCAAATTTTGATTTTAATATTTTAACTATTTTTTATGGACTCACCCATATTCTGGAAGTTAAAGCCCATAATGAGCTTTACCATACAACCCAGCTGATATTTATCCATAGCACTTCCTAACTTCCTCAGTAGTAAAACTATAACTTTACTCCTGATTCTTAATTCTATATTTTCACATTTTTGTTAATTAAATATATATTTTTTATATTATTTTAATTTTAACTATTTCTTTATTTTTAATTTCCTTTTTCATATTCTTTTCATTTTCATTTCCTCTTTTTTTCATTCGAAATAATTCACTTTTACTTAAAATTCACTCAATCATATTTTACTTGCACTATTTCCTTAATAAACACACAAACACTTGTAAAAAATAAGCAAAACATATAAAAACAACAAATAAAGCATTTTAACAACATTTAGCCGCACACAAAAACAATAACAATGCGGCGAAAAAAATTTGCATTGACACGAATTTTTTTTCTACAGAATCTGAGTTACAAAAATAGAGGTTTTTGTATCGTATTTATCGTATGATTTATTAATATTTTCACTAATTAACTTCTTGATTATTATTTAATATATATTAAATTTTAGTAAGTAACTAATTTTTTAATAAATTAACTATTTCAAAAGGGGTTTTTTAATAACTTTAAAACACCTGTTAACTCCTTATAAGTTCAATGCAAATGATGGTTGAGAGATGACTAAAAGAGAATATGCAAATTAGTAATGCAAAATAATGTAGAGAGTGAGAGGATTGTAACAGTTATTTAGGAAATGAGTAAAACAAAAGCATAATGTTGTTATTGTTTTTGCATGCATTTAAAGCAAACATTGAAGGAATTACACAAACAAAGGTAAACAAATGTTTTTTTATGGGAAAATTATAAACTGAGAGGAAGTTGTTAAAGGAAGAGTTGTATTTTAAAACAAAAATATTGTTATTGTTTTTGATAATAAAAGCAAAAATACTAATTTTTTGTGTTTATTTTAAATGTGAAAGAAATAAAAAGTTAAAGGGGATGATGTTTATTAATAAAAACAGTGGAATTTATTAAAGGAAGAATTGAATTTAAAATACAAAACACTGTTTTTTATACAAAAGCAAAAACAATAAAGAGTGTTTGTTTCTTTTAAATATAAAGGAAAAAAGGTAAGTAAATGTTCAATAGTTTATTTATACTCTACACATACAAATGTTCCTCCCGCAAGAGGGATTTCAAGTCAGAAAAGCCCTTAATATACGAATCATATCGTATAAACATGGTAGAGAGTATTCGGCATAGTCGAATATAGCATTCTTACTTGTTGCTCAATTTAAATATAAAGCTATTTTTATGAAACAATTTAAACGAGGATCGGTTCATTAATTTTCATACGTTCCATACAATCCCTTTTCCAAATATCACATTGAAGTGTTTAAATCTCGTTTGTATTGTAAGAGGATGCAAATTAAGACAAATATAAGAAAAATCGATGTACGAAATATTACGAGGGTTGGTCCATAATATGTTCTAGCTTCCATATAAAAAATCTTTTTAGAATGCGCTAACATACCATGAATGTTAATATCATTATAAACATAAATTAAAAAAATACTTTTATACGAGGTTGGTTCAATAATTTTCGGCAGCTAACACTTAAAGGGTATAAAATAGTCGTGCTTGACCTAAGGTTGGTCACTACGACTTATTTGTTTTTTGTAATATTTTACTGATTTTAATTATTTTATTAAATTAAAGAGTGAGATCGAAAAATTCTTAACATACATATATAAATGTCAATAAAAATTAGTTTTAATTTTTTATTGGTTTGAAAAAATTATAACGATTTACAAAAAACATCCCATCTCCGTTTAAAATCTATCACACTTTTGTCAATTTTTTTGTATTCTACCATTTTCTTTTAACAAGACCCCAATAGCTCTCCATCGACATTAGCTTAGCTTTGGAAGATTTACCTCTCTTGTTACAAATACCTTTTTTTTTGTTTATGTACCACTCAAGAGTTTGTTTACCATAGTGACAGGATGCCAAGTGAGGTCATTCATAAGACATTATAAAGTCTTATGAATGGAAACTTTTCTTCAGCAATCCCTCGAGCATCAACATCATACAAGAATATTTTTTAGAAAACATGACTCTGCTCTGTTTTACGTCTCTACATTTTAACTTCAACTTTTCGTAACAAATAGTCCGAGCACGATGCTAACTGGACTGATTTCCTACTGGATGTGTTGATACATCATGCGGACCGATCGTTCCACCTGAATCATTTTTTCTATCAAGAGCCAAGTTCGATCAGCACTGTTTAATAACATTAGAAACAATTTGACAACAGATCTTTGTATGCTTGGCCAACTTTTGTTTGTGCGGATTTATTCTGGTCACTCATTTTAAGCCGATTGAAAGTAAAAATGAAATATTACTTGGCTTTTAGTGAAAAACGTGTGTTGAGAATTTTTCGATCTCACTCCTAAAATTTATGTAAATAAATTTTTTTTATTAAAATTTTTAAGATTTTATTTATCGTAATTGCAAATATTTTCTCCTTCCAATGATGTCAACTGATGAGGTCAAATTTTTAAACGTTTAATATGATTTAATTTCATTAAAAATTTTTTGTTTTGTTTTTTAATTTCACTTTTTGTTGTTGTTGTTTATAAAACAATAAATTTAATTTTCCAAACAACATCACCATCTAATCAATAGTTAGCGCGTAACCAATAGATAAAAAAGTAAACATCATCCACAGTTTTAGTTAAATAGACAAATTAGATAAATATTTCGAACATATTAAACACATACTGACTGACATACTTCTATATATCAATTGATATTTAACAATTAACACGCTTTAGCAATTATTGGAAATATTTGCTTTAAGCTACTAAAAGCCTAAAGCAACGAAAAAAGAGGGTAATAAACAAGAGATGAATTTTTCACATGTTAAAACTGCCATGAAACATAATTTAGAAAATTCGAAATTATGTTTGAATTTTTCGAACATGTGAGAACAAGAGCTTGAATGGACCTTAAACGCATTTTGAGGGTAAAATGTTTGTTTTAGAATTTTTATTTAACCAGCGATTTTTCTGACACCCTGTAGCATAATTTTTTGCTTATATTTATACCCTACACTACCGTAAGAGGTTTGGGTATTATGGATATGTGCAGATGTTTGTAACATACAGATAAAATGGCGTTACACATGACTTTAAATATATCTATCGAATCAGAATCACTTTCTAAGTCAATATAACGTTGTCCGACCGTCTGTCCGACCGTCAGCTGACGTTGGACGTAAACGTTGTGAACACTCTACAGGTCGCAATTTTTAGGACGAAACATATTGAAATTACCCATATTTAGTCTAATATGTTCTTGTCACAATTTCTTGTTATTTCCATAGTGACAGGAAATAAATCAGAAAATGAAATTATACGAGGGTCGTTCATTAATTTTTCGTAACTACCATTTATAACCAACATTATGGTGTAGAGTATTACCTAGCCGGGCTTGACCGACAAGTAAGAATATTAACTTGTTTTTCAATACAACAGACTTGGAAAATTCGAATTCACATTTTGAATTATTTTTTGTTATATTCGAACATTTTAAAGCAATTTCGAATTTTCGAACATGGCTAAAATTTTAAAAAATAATGAATACAAATATTTTATTATTCTCATTTAATATTTAAATAATTTTAATAAATTTTAAATAATTTCGAAAATTCGAAATTAGTTTAAAAGTTTTCGAACATGATCATTATATCCATATTTTTTACTGTAAAAGCATTTTCGACAAATTTTTGGTATTTTAAATTAATTTCGAACATTAAATGAATTTTCGAACATGTTTAATACCATATAAAATAAAGAACTATACAGTTCTTAATTTTAAAAGTTTAAATTTAGGTTTTTGGTCTCTTTTTGCTTATAAAATTAATTTTGAAATTTTTCGAACATGAACAAAGCCATAAGAAATTATGAAAATTTTATATATTATTGTTTCTCTTGCAGTATTCAGATTTTCTTATTTTTTTGCATCCAGTTTTTAAGATTTTTTAATGATTTCTAAGTTCGAATTAAGTTCGAATTCTTTCGAACATTGAAAAATTTTAATTTTTTAATGAAAATTTTCAAAATTAAGCAAAATATAATTTTTTGTAGAATATCTTTAAAAGTTTTTGGGTTTTTGGCCACTTTTCGCTTATAAAATTAACTTCGAATAATTTCGAACATGAATAATATCTTTAGAAATGACACAACTTCATATTTTATTGTTTTTCTTGCAAATTTTGGATTTTCTTAATTAATCTTTTTAAGTTCGAAATTTCAAACTTAACTTCGATTTTTTTCGAACATGAGCAAAAATTTTTTAAATTTAAAAAATCTTAATTTAAAACAATCTTAATAAGATATAAAAACTCTTGCTGTTATTTAGATTTTAAATGTTTTTTTAGGTTTTAATTTTTTTCGAACATTGCAAAAATTTGTTTTTTTTTTTTTTTTAAGAAGAATGTTAAAAATTTATACAAAAATTTATTTTGTTATTTTCATTGTTTCTATAGGTTGTTTTTCAGGGTATGTGTATTTTTTGTGTATTTTTAGCATGTAAAATTAAGTTCGAATTTTTTCCAATATTAATAAAATTGTTAATAATTGAGAAAAATCTTTATGTAATAATTTTTCTTGCTGTTTTTTAGGTTTTTTAACTATTTTACTTAAGTTCGAAATTTCGAAATTAAGTTCGAATTTGTTCGAATATTAATAAAATTTTTAATAATTGAGAAAAATCTTAATTTAAAAGTTTCTCTTGCTGCTTTTAGGTTTTTTAACCATTTTACTTAAGTTCGAAATTTTGAAATTAAGTTCGAAATTTTTCGAAAATTTTACTTTTTATTATTTGACTGATTTTTATATTTAAAAATATGTTTTTCTTTAATTTTATAGTTTTTGATTGATTTTAATTAGTTTAGAAATTTAAATTTTTTTAAATTTTTTGGAGTTAAATTTTCCTGATGATTTTCCATCCCTGTATATTTCCTTTAAATTGCAAGTTTCAATTGTTGGTTTAATGAAATAAAAGTGAATTTCTTTTTGAACTATTTTTTAGGTTAAGTCCATTTGGGTGGTCTTTAAATTACAAAACGTTTAAATTTTTCAAATATTTTCTTTATTTTTTTATTATTTTTTTTATTTAAAAATAAAAATTTAGTAATTGTAATAAACATAATAATAAAATTGGCCAATAAATATGACTCATTTATTATGAACAGAAATAAGCGATTATTATGGATTTTTTTTTTAAATTCAAACATGATTTTCATAATGTTTCGTCTATAACTCATAAATCAGAAATGTTTTGAATATTGATTAAACAATTAAAAAAAATATATTAATAAACTTATAAATAAATACTAAAATAATAAAATAGTTTTTAATAGTTATTTTGGTCTTAAAATGCTATTTAAACTTAAATTTATTATTGTTCGAAAAAAATATTGAAAATGACTAAAATTTGGAAAAGAAGTAAAGAATGAATAGAAACCCAAAATTCCAAACACGTTTCACCCAAGAAACGATATTAAAAGGGCGCTTAAAATAATAAAAACTTTAACACTTGCAAATTAAAGACATTATTTTTTTCTTCCAAAAAAAGGGGGACAAATAAAGTACTTTTTTTATTAAAATTAGTTCTAAACATTCTTTCTCTTTCCCTTTCCTTAAAAAAAAAACAGAAAAAACATTAATAGAAGACCTAATAATACCCATGGCACGTTAGACAACAATAAGTTTTATAAAACTCCAATTTACACAGACGTTCACGATTAATTCGTTTACAATTATTTAACTCATCATTACAATTTTTAAGGCTTTGTGGCGCCGCTGCTATAACCAATTTCTCTTTGCCAGCTGCTAAATCTCTTTGTATAAAATATTTATTAACTCCTCCACCACCACCAACGACATCATCAGCATCCATACCATAACTCAGATGATCATCATTTTGCAAATGTTCCCTATCGCTGGCGTCGTCAGCAGTTTGATGAGCATTAACAGCAGCAGAAGCAGCAGCAGCTGTACTCGCTTTATGTTGTTGTTTCAATTCTGTACAAGTTTCCAAAACCAAAAACATACGAAGAAGAAAATCGAAAACATTATTATAAATTTCCATAAATAACCACCACTACTATTACTACTTCTCCTTATGGTATTTGTCATTTGATTACCTTCACATTTGGCCAAACTACAGGCACCGTAGACGGGTTCTCTTTCCAAATATTTACATTTATTTGATTCGATCATGGCATTTTGTTTCCAATCAAATTCCAAACATTTGGCATAACGTCTTTGGACTCCATCGCCACAGGTGCGGGAGCACTATAAAAGAAGAAAATATGGAAATCATTGGTACAGATTCTACTTCCAATTCAGTTTTAGTTCTAGTTCAGTTCTAGTTTAGTTCTAATTTAGTCCTAATTCGGTTCTAGTTCAATTCTAGTTCAGTTCAATTCTATTCTAGTTTGATTTTAGTTCACTTCTAGTTCAGTTTTTGTTCAGTTCTAGATCAGTTCTAGTTCAGTTCTAGTTCAGTTCTTCTTCAGTTCTATTTCGATTCTAGTTCGGTTCTAGTTCACTTCTAGTTCAATTATAGTTCAGTTCTTCTTCAGTTCTAGATCAGTTGTAGTTCAGTTCTTCTTCAGTTCTATTTCTATCCTAGTTCGGTTCTAGTTCAGTTCTAGTTCACTTCTAGTTCAATTATAGTTCAGTTCTTCTTCAGTTCTAGATCAGTTGTAGTTCAGTTCTAGTTCAGTTCTTCTTCAGTTCTATTTCTATTCTAGTTCGGTTCTAGTTCAGTTCTAGTTCACTTCTAGTTCAATTCTTCTTCAGTTCAATTCTATTCTAGTTTGATTTTAGTTCAGTTCTAGTTCACTTCTAGTTCACTTCTAGTTCAGTTTTTGTTCAGTTCTAGATCAGTTCTAGTTCAGTTCTAGTTCAGTTCTTCTTCAGTTCTATTTCTATCCTAGTTCGGTTCTAGTTCAGTTCTAGTTCACTTCTAGTTCAATTATAGTTCAGTTCTTCTTCAGTTCTAGATCAGTTGTAGTTCAGTTCTAGTTCAGTTCTTCTTCAGTTCTATTTCTATTCTAGTTCGGTTCTAGTTCAGTTCTAGTTCACTTCTAGTTCAATTATAGTTCAGTTCTTCTTCAGTTCTAGTTCAATTCCAGTTCAGTTCCTGTTCAGTTCTTCTTCAGTTCTAGTTCAGTTCTTATTCAGTTCTTCTTCAGTTCTAGTTCACTTCTAGTTCAATTCCAGTTCAGTTCTAGTTCAGTTCTAGTTCAGCTCTAGTTCAGTTCTAGTTCAGCTCTAGTTCAGTTCTAGTTCAGCTCTAGTTCAGCTCTAGTTCAGTTCTAGTTTAGCTCTAGTTCAGTTCTATTTTAGTTCTATTTCATTTCCTGCTCAGTTCAACTAGATTCTGGTTTATATTCTAGTTCAGGTTCTAATTCAGTTCTGGATCAATTCCAATTCAATTTCTAGTTCAGTCCCGGTTCATATTTAGCTCAGTTCTAGTTAAGTTCGACTTCAGTTCTTTTTTAATTTCTATTTCACCTCTAATTTCCTAACATTTCACTCACCTCCGACCATTCAGAATAATGCCATTTGGGTCCGCAAAATTCCACCTCATGCCTTGTACAATTTTTCTTATCCAAAGGCTTAGTTTCTTCAGGACATTGCCCAGCATCCACCACAAAACCATCCATGATACATAAAACCATACGTGTGCGATGGAGATTAAAACATTCTCCTGTGCAATTGGACCATTCTGAAGTAAACCATGATCCTTGATGACATGATCTTGTGGAACATGTACGTTTTTGTTCGGGTGTAAGACGGGCATCACAGAGATCAGTATAAGGAGCCGTACGATCACAATAAATTGTACGATATTCATAATTAGCATTACAATCTGCAGAACACTGCTGACTCCAGTCAGACATTAGCCAAACGCCTGCCTTGTCAAGACGATCATCACGATGGAAACGTCTTAAGGGTGGAGCCAACGAAACATTCAAATGACGTTTACCTTTGAAGTTAGAAGAAAATGGTTAGAAAAATATCTTGCTCTTCCGCACAAACTTACCTATAACATTTCGGACAGCCCCAGGAGAACCTATTAATTTCGAATACATTTTATTGGCATTTTCAGGATTCCGAGCATATAACTTCCTCTTGGCCATTAATTGACAATTACATGTCTCCTTTAGATCGAGTAACTTTTCACTCTTACACTTAGATTCCTCGACCTCCTCAATACTGCCACTAGCTTGCTCTTGAACACATTGTAATTTACGGCTACGCACTCCCTCCGTTTCATCCTCTTGACATTCACACTCACCATATTCGGTAGGACGCCAATAGGCAGGACAAAGACCATAATTACAATGATAAATATCTTCACTAAACTGTGGCTTCTCGATGAAGGCACATCTTTTGGGAGAATAATATCGGGCTAGAGACTCTTTGGTGGGTGAGTCTCGTATACATCGAAAAATGGGCAATTGTATACCACGACCACAAGAACGATTACAGGGACCAAAACCTAATAGTTCCCAAGAGAATCGTCTGCGTTTTTTCTCCTTAATGCGAGCTAATTGGGAATTTGGCGAACCTTTTAAATAATTCTCATCAATTTCATCTAAAGGTTGTCCCAATTCATTCCATTGACTTTGTAACTCTTCTGGTTCGCTTATGGAGGCGGAGGCTACCGGTAGAGTGTATGTATAGCTTATACCAGGATTAAGGGAACGCACTAGAAGCTAAAAGAATTTGTGAAAAATTTCATTTCTGATTCATTTCATGTCGGTCCTAGTACAGTGCTATACTTACCATTAATTTCACCGGTTTTCTTAAGGGTCCCTTAGCCAATATTGTGCTTGTATCTTTATTATAATCATAAACATCGTCATCGTATAGGAATATACCTCCCTCGGAAGCTTTATTATTGCCATTGATTATATAAATATCATCGGTGGTTTTTAAGGCTGAAAAATAATTCAATTAATTTAGATTTCGCACCGATCTTTTCAGTGAAATCTTACCTATTAAATTATTTGATTTCGCCATTTGTTTTATGGTCACATTCATGGCCCCAGCCGGTATAGTGGTTATAAAATTATAACCATGATTTAGTTTAGATTGTGAAAATATCTCACTAACTTTGCGACACAATACCGAACCACATTTCTCCTGACTATCTTTGGTGGTAGCGGGTCGTATGGCACCGCTACTGTGAACTGCCTAGAAGAAGATAAGAGTTCACAAAATTTTGATTAAATCAAATTTAAAAAAATGGCTGTAGATATTTGATATGGTTTATGGTTCTGAAGATTTATTCCGAAAACTTACCACAATTAATAAAATCCAAATTTGACTGATATATTTCATGATTTATCTCCGTTGCTATTATTCGAAGTATATTGGGACTTTGATTTATATAGAAAACATAATAAAACAAATTATATTGACTAAAAAATAAGAATTTAAGATTTATAAATTTCGGAAGTTAAGACTTCTCTTAGAATAACATCCAATTAGAAGAACTGAACTGGAATCTTAACTTGAAGCTGAAGTAGAATCTAAACTGAAACTGAACCAGAACTGGACTAGATCTGAATTAGAACTAAACTAGAACTGAACTAAAACAGAACTGGAACTGAACTGGAATCTTAACTTGAAGCTGAAGTAGAATCTGAGCTGGATCTGAACTTAACTGAACTAAAACTGCACTTAAACTTAACTAAAACTATATGGGGTTCCATTGGAACTGTCGAATAGTGTGCAAGTATCTGGGTATTATTCTCGATAGTAAAGAATCGTGGAATGAGACCATTCGGATGAGAGCGGATAAGGCCATTGCGGCTATGTGCCCCTGTAAGAGAGCCATTGAACGCATCTGGGATTTTGAAATCTTATGTGCCCAAGATGAATCTTCATAGCTGTGGTAAAAGCCATATTAAGATATGGTGCCCTGTTGTGGTGACAGACGGTGGATAGTAATGTTCCTGATCCTGCCTTGAGGTCAACTCTGACTAAAAGACTATTTGCGATACTGCATTGGTTGCCTCTTGATCTAATGTGTCAGCTTTTTACTAGAAAACCGTAGGACAGATGGCACCATGGACATACTCCCATACTGGATCACTCTGTACTTGAATTGGGATTAATTAAAGACTGCATCACGGAACCATGCTTTGAGATGGGGATTTAAGTGATTATTCCTGACCAGGGTGATGTGAGTCTGGAACTCTACTACAACAATGGGATCCACAGGATATGCACTGACGGTTCCATGTGTCGGGGAAGGGTAGGAGGTGGTTTCTTCATTGAGGACTTCGATATAAGAACATCCTTTAGACTAATGGATGAATATAATGTCTTGCAGGCGGATTAACGACTTTGAACAAGATAGCGAGACATTCTGTTGTTAGGCTGATTTGAATTTCTGGACAAAGTGACAATTTCGGGAATGACATTGCGGATAGTTTGGCTAAGCATGATGCATTACTTGATGAAAAGGCAAGATGGCTAACTGAGATCACCTTTCGAATGTATCTCGCCTAGGTGCGACATTAGAAGGACCAGACAGTCCAGATTTCTGGTGTCTATTATAACTGAACACTATCTTTTGAGTTCCAAAGCGAGAAGGATGGGTATGGAACATTATCGTTTCTGTGACAGTTGTCGCTATTTTATTTTCTTGCAGTTACTGAATTGTTTGTCGAACTATAATTGCGGACTGCTGAGATGAAGACTGCTTTCTAGGGTAACACAACGGGACCAGTTATATATGGACCCACGTAAAATGTCTGTAGATGATTTAAAACAAAACTAAAACAGAACTAGAAGAAAATTAGAAATCAGATAGAACTCAATGGGGATCTAAACTTAAATCTGAACGGGAATCTCAAAGAATCTCAGGAATGTCAGAACTAAAAACTTAACTAGAATCTTAGCTTGAATCTGAGCTGGAACTGAATTGCTGCAAGTGGGAACAAAGCTAAATCTGGGTTTGAACGTTTTCAATTAAAAAAATTTTCTAGAGTTTAAAAAATACTGAAAGGGATACCTCCTTCACAATGTAAAAGCTCTTGTTAATGATAATTTATATCAATTAATTTATTATGACAGCTGTCACTGATCTAACCTAAAAATCAACAGATCAAATTTAACCCTGCTTTTGTTATTATTTCACTTTATTATCACTTTTAACCCATTTGAATCAATTCTCCACCCAAGACAAAACATAATAAAGTTGTTTTTAGATTGATTTGTTTCAATTGACATTTAGATGTCATGTGTACTACATAACGGTTTAACATGACAGCTAACACGTTTAAACATGAGTTTAACATTTCAATTTAAAAAAAAAAAACCGTTAATGTTGTCAAGTGAGAAATGAAATCAAAAACAAAAACATTTTTCAAATTCATTGAAAAAAATATTTATTAATAAAATATTTCTTTAGCGCCATAAAAGTTGAATTAAAATAACAATTAATTAAGAAATTTTTGTGCCAAAATCTATGTAAACGTTGCCAACCACAAATAAAATATTATGATGATAATGGCAAAACATTAAAATATCATGGAACCAAAACAGACCACACAAGAGCCAATAAACTGCCACTAAAATTGGGCGAATTTACAATGTCATACATAGTTTGTGTGGTGGTGGATTCAAACATATTTGAGTTTCAATTCCAAGAGTCCATAGATTTTAGTTTGACTAATAAGCGATTCGTTAGTTATCAAATATTGTTATGGCCTCCATTCCCGTCAACTTTTGAATGCCTTTAAGAGTTTTAGCTAATAAATTTTCATTAATCTATTACCAAAAAAAAAAAACAACAACAACAAAAATTATAGTTTGTGTAATGGTTATGCACTATGGGTATTTGACAATACATGACAATATGATCGCATCAGTCTCTCTCGTTTAAGAAATAAAAATTTATTCGTTAATTATTTTTTATTTTTATTCTCTTTTTTTTTTTTTTCTAAAAATTATTCGAAATAATCTCATTTGAAGCGGTTTTAAATCTAAAATATTGAAATCTTTTGGTTTCTCTAAAAGTCATCATCTCAGTTTGTGACCCAATTAGTATTCGATAATTAGTTCAATAATGTCTGTTAAGAGTTTCGATAGTTTTCAAAATATTTTTAATGTTGGGGTGGGTTAAGTTCTTTTCATTTATTTCGTTAAATTTTAATCGTTAAGTATCGTTTGTTGTTGTTGTTTCTTTATTTAATTATTTGCCATTCGTTACACTTGACTTCAGTTAAGAAGAATTTCAAAATTGTTCTTTTGAAAAGAAAAGGAGAATTAAAAGATCATGTTTTATTATCATTATTATGGGAGGAAATTTGTAATAATGCGGTTAATTAACACAAAAGTTATTGAGAAATATCACAGATCTAGGTTGGTTATAAATTTCACAGAAATACAAAGCTAAGCCGAACATTCAATACCCTTCACCACAAATGCATGTGAAATAAGAACGTTATATTTCATACATACATACATACATACATACATACATACATACATACATACATACATACATACATACATACATACATACACTCCCACAAACACTTACAAACATTTAGAAAGTTCTTCTGAAATGTAACACATTAACACTAAATGAGTCATAAAATTAGTTGAAAATATATATAATATATATTTTTTTCAACTGAACCGATTTAGATCATTTAAAGAATGTTACTGAAATATATGCAACTTAATGTTATAGCAAAATTTCATTCTAATTTATCGAAAATTAGAACTTAGAGGTTGTCTCAGATATCGGTCTATATCTCTTAAAATACTGAACCGATTTTGATAGTTTAAAATAGGAAACTTCTCAGGTCTACAACAAATAATCAAGACAAATTTCATTGAGCTGTGAACGTTCCAACAATAGATTGACAGACAGACAGACACACGTATTGACGGACAGCCAGACGCATATAGCTAAGTCGACTCAGATTTTTATATGATGCAAAATATATACATTGAGGATCGGAGATGATTCCTTCTTAGCGATACATTTATAATTTGAAATTTTATAAAATTTCTTCGCATGTATCAATACGATGCCTCAGATAACGGTCTATATCTTTTAATGTACTGAACCGATTTTGCTGGTTTAAAATAGGAAATATCTCAGGTCTATAACAGATACTCTAGACAAATTTCATTGAGCTCTGTCAATTTTGTGGATATGAATGTGCCAACAACACATACATAGACAGAGAGATAGACACACATAGCTAAATCGATTCAGATTTTGATTTGATGCAAAAAAATATATACATTTTGCGATCTGAGATGATTCCTTCTTAGTGTTACACACGATATGACAAAGTAAATATAACCTCTTTATCAATTGTGATGGTGTAGGGTATAATAATAAAGAAAGAATTGAGATATCAAGCTGCTCTTTTCTATAGGAAATCGATTCCAAATTGCTGAAATTTATAACTTAACAAACTTAAACAAAAGCAATTTCATTAAAATGCGATCACGACGAAAATTGAAATATTGACACGATCCGTGATTCAAAAGGCTCTAAAATTTAACTTCTTCTTTACTCAAATCAGTTAAATTTATACAGATAACGACAAGGATCATCGACAGAAATTTCCAAATAATTTTGATTAAAAATTTCAATTTGAAATAAATTTATTTTGTCCGCATTTTAGTGAAAAATTCTATTTTTAGTGAAAAAACTCTTAAGAGAAAAATTAACCTTTTTAGAGAAAAAACCGATTTTATATGAGAACTATAATTTCTGGGCGCCCAGAAAATTTTTGTCCAGTGTTTTTCTCTAGGAAAAAAACTAAGTGTTCTGGGCGCCCAGAACAGTGTTTTTTCTATAGGAAAAAACACTCAGTGTTCTGGGTGCCCAGAACAGTGTTTTTTCTATAGGAAAAAACACTCAGTGTTCTGGGCGCCCAGAACAGTGTTTTTTTTATAGAAAAAACCCTAAGTGTTCTGGGCGCCCAGAACAGTGTTTTTTTTATAGAAAAAACCCTAAGTGTTCTGGGCGCCCAGAACAGTGTTTTTTTTATAGAAAAAACCCTAAGTGTTCTGGGCGCCCAGAACAGTGTTTTTTCTATAGGAAAAACACTAAGTATTCTGGGCGCCCACAACTTGTGTAATAACTCAATTATGGTTTTAATATTTTTATTTTATTTTTAAGAAAGTTTTCTTCAATTTTGTTCATATTGATTATTTTTTATTTACATAAAAAATACATTTTAGTTAATGAGTTTTTTAAACTTTTTAATAAAATAAAATAAAATAAAATAAAATAAAATAAAATAAAATAAAATAAAATAAAATTTATGACTCTGATAAGTCGGTAGTCAACACAAATTTTCAGTTAATAATTTAATAAATAATTTTATACATTTTAATAAAAGTGAAGGTGATTTGAATTTTTTCTAACAAAACGACTTAAGGCGTTTATAGAAAATGAATTTAATAAAAATCATGTGAAAGGGAATTTAAAGAAAAAGTGGAAAAATAAAAAGAGAAAAATATCAAAAAAATGAAATAATAAAATTAAGGGGATTAAGATTCAACTTTAGATGAAAGAGGGATTGACTTTATGGATACAGTGATTACTTGGTAAGGTATAACACCTTACCGAGTAAGCACTTGTTGGAGAATTTTATTTCTTTTAAATAAATTTTATTTCAATTTTTTCTTTTAATTACAAATTTTTATCTTCATAATTTTTAATTACATTTTTGTTTTAAATTTCTGTTTTGGGAATTTAAGTGAATTTTACTTATTTCATACATTCTTTTCAGTTATTTTTGTATAAAATTTCAAATTCAATTGATGGATTTGTAATTTTCGTATTGTTTTTTTTTTCGAGTTTTGGCATACTGAGGATTTCAATTTGGCTTTTAGCCAAATACCAAAAACAATAAATGATATTTTTAACTTAAAAAGGTGTTCTGGCATAAAGTACAATATTTCTACAAACTGGCTACATGATTTTCATGTTATCTTTTAAGGAATTTTAATGTTTCAATTTACTTAAAATTTCTAAAATACAAAAAATATTTAGACAAGAAATGAAAATAACGAGAAACGGAAATTGATAAATTTGACACGAAATGTCAAAAACCCAACAATTTAATGTCAAATATGACAGGGCGATCAACAGAACTTTTTCCTGAGAAATCTCTATGGCTACTGAAAGACGAAAATATTGTTTTTCTAGAATTTTCTACAGAAAAACTCCAAGAAAAATTCATAGAAAAACTTTCAAAAAGTTCTGGGCGCCCAGAACATAGTTTTTTCCTATAGAAAAACTTTCAAGAAATTCTGAGCGCCCAGAACAAAGTTTTTCCTATAGAAAAAACTTTTAAAAAGTTCTGGGCGCCCAGAACAAAGTTTTTTCCTATAGAAAAACTTTCAAAAAGTTCTTTCTGGGCGCCCATAACAAAGTTTTTCTTATAGAAAAACTTTCAAAAAGTTCTTTCTGGGCGCCCAGAACAAAGTTTTTCCTATAGAAAAATGTTCAAAAAGTTCTGGGCGCCCAGAACAAAGTTTTTCCTACAGAAAAATGTTCAAAAAGTTCTGGGCGCCCAGAAAAACTTTCATACGTCCTTCCAAAGAATATGGTTTATATTCTGGGCTCTCAGAATTCGTCTGTACTGTATTTCGCATTGTTTAAAGTGTCATAGACCTAATTTTCTAATCTCCCAAAACATTTTTGTTTTAAATTCTTTTAAAATTGAATAAGAAATTTTTTATATAAAATTCATGTTCAAAGTGAATTTTTTTTAATTATTTTTTACGCAAAATTAAATATTTTTTTATTCATTAATTCTTTTGTTCTTAAATAAATTTCTTATTTTATTGTCTCGTCTAAAATATTTAATTTTAAATTTGTTAACAATTTTTTTTTCGAAAATTTGTTATTTTCGTTTTTTTTTTTTGAAAAATGATTGCACGAATTGTTGGAAATGACGCGTGTAAAAATTGTGTTGACAATTTTAATCATTTGTTACGATCAACTATAAAGAAAAAGAGGGTATTTTGAATAAATTACAAGGAATGTTGCATTAAAACCAGACTCAAAATATTTATCTGAAATTTATTAGCGATAAAGGAATGAATGAATTGATCTAATCAAACTATAGTCTGATTCCTCAGTCACATTTCTTTTCATTTTCAAGAAGTTTTAGTTATGACAGGATATTTTTGGTATTGACCGATTTAACTGATTCATGACGTAAACGCAGCAAATAATCTTCAAAATATTTAAAAATCATACAAAATTTCCATTCCGTTCTTAATCAGCATCATTTTCAAAATTACCGTATATTCTCAGTAGGGTATCTCTACTTTAGCACACTTAAATTATGTATAACATTTTATAAAATACCCCTACAATATGCATAGAGCATACAGTGTGCAACACATAATTAAGTATATAATTAAGGACAGAAATCGAGATAAATTAATATCTTATTAATCTTAAATTAAAATGAGTGAGTAGAAACTAGTCTATATTATAGACTAGAAACTAGTCTATATTATAGACTAGAAACTAGTCTATATTATAGACTAGAAACTAGTCTATATTATAGACTAGAAACTAGTCTATATTATAGACTAGAAACTAGTCTATATTATAGACTAGAAACTAGTCTATATTATAGACTAGAAACTAGTCTATATTATAGACTAGAAACTAGTCTATATTATAGACTAGAAACTAGTCTATATTATAGACTAGAAACTAGTCTATATTATAGACTAGAAACTAGTCTATATTATAGACTAGAAACTAGTCTATATTATAGACTAGAAACTAGTCTATATTATAGACTAGAAACTAGTCTATATTATAGACTAGAAACTAGTCTATATTATAGACTAGAAACTAGTCTATATTATAGACTAGAAACTAGTCTATATTATAGACTAGAAACTAGTCTATATTATAGACTAGAAACTAGTCTATATTATAGACTAGAAACTAGTCTATATTATAGACTAGAAACTAGTCTATATTATAGACTAGAAACTAGTCTATATTATAGACTAGAAACTAGTTTATATTATAGACTAGAAACTAGTCTATATTATAGACTAGAAACTAGTCTATATTATAGACTAGAAACTAGTCTATATTATAGACTAGAAACTAGTCTATATTATAGACTAGAAACTAGTCTATATTATAGACTAGAAACTAGTCTATATTATAGACTAGAATCCAGTCTATATTAAAGACTAGAAACTAGTCTATATTATAGACTAGAAACTAGTCTATATTATAGACTAGAAACTAGTCTATATTATAGACTAGAATCCAGTCTATATTAAAGACTAGAAACTAGTCTATATTATAGACTAGAAACTAGTCTATATTATAGACTAGAAACTAGTCTATATTATAGACTAGAAACTAGTCTATATTATAGACTAGAAACTAGTCTATATTATAGACTAGAAACTAGTCTATATTATAGACTAGAAACTAGTCTATATTATAGACTAGAAACTAGTCTATATTATAGACTAGAAACTAGTCTATATTATAGACTAGAAACTAGTCTATATTATAGACTAGAAACTAGTCTATATTATAGACTAGAAACTAGTCTATATTATAGACTAGAAACTAGTCTATATTATAGACTAGAAACTAGTCTATATTATAGACTAGAAACTAGTCTATATTATAGACTAGAAACTAGTCTATATTATAGACTAGAAACTAGTCTATATTATAGACTAGAAACTAGTCTATATTATAGACTAGAAACTAGTCTATATTATAGACTAGAAACTAGTCTATATTATAGACTAGAAACTAGTCTATATTATAGACTAGAAACTAGTCTATATTATAGACTGGAAACTAGTCTATATTATAGACTAGAAACTAGAAACTAGTCCAGATTATAGACTAGAAACTAGTCCATATTATAGACTAGAAACTAGCCTATATTATAGACTAGAAACTAGTCTATATTATAGACTAGAAACTAGTTTATATTTTAGACTAGAAACTAGTCTATTATATAGACTAGAAACTAGTCTATATTTTAGACTAGAAACTAGTCTATATTATAGACTAGAAACTAGTCTATATTATAGACTAGAAACTAGTCTATATTATAGACTAGAAACTAGTCTATATTATAGACTAGAAACTTATCTATAATAGTGAAACTTGTTTGTAGCATAGACTATAACTATTTTAAGATTTAGGTGTAGGGTATTTAAAACATTTTTTTTATTTATTTCTTCTTAAATTTTAATTATATTTTGAAAAATTATTTTTTTCTATAATTTTGTTCGCATTATTTATTTATTTATTTATTTATTTATTTATTTATTTATTTATGTTTTAGATAAATTTGTATATTTTACCGCTGAGAGATTAAATATTTATATCGTATTAAAATGATAAATTATGGCGTTTAACTATGACGTGTGTTAGGAAAAAATGCGATAAATAGAAATTCTTCAAAGTGGAAAATAAGATCATTAATATTTCAAGAAAAAACGTATATTTGGGGAAAATGGCCTAATTCAAAGTGAGAAACATAAACAAAAGTCGAAAAAAAATCAATTATTAACTTTTTAAAGTTCTTGAGATAAAAAAGTATCTTAAAGATGGCAAAAAAAATTATTTATGAGAAATTTGAAGTTATGGTAACTAATTTATAAGAGATTTTTAGCGATAAGATAAATTTTCAGATTTATAAGATACCAAAGTATCTAAAAGGAACATTAATAGAAGAAAAGTATCTTTAAGATGAAAATAATGTTGTTAGAGTATCTTTTAGCTGGCAATAAATTGCTTTAAGAAATTTCAGTTTATTTCTTTTTTTATTTTCTAATAATTTTCTTCCCTTTTGCTATAAATTTTATGTTAAATCTTCAGTCATTAAATAAATTGCTACAAAAGGTGTTAAATATCCTACAAATGAGTTTCTGTCACAAATTTGTAGCTTTAATACAACAAGTGTAATTCTATACTAACTATTTGTAGTCCACAAATATTGTTGACTCTTCAATGTTTTCCGGTTGCATGTTTTCCATCTCTTAACATAACAATTCTGTTAATTGTCGCTGTTACTGCTGCTAATGCTTCTCTCTGCTGACACTTTATGTTAAATCATTTGATGTCAGTTTAAATGACTCCTCTAGTTTATGGGCCAACATCTTTAAAAAGGTGTCTAGAAATATTGTTGTTTTCTATTTGAGATAAAACAAATAAGAATGATATATTCAACCGTGCCGAATTTTCAATACCCTCCACCGCCACAAATGCGTCGACATGTTTTTAATTGACAATTTTACGCAAGTTTTTTTGCGTAAATAAGAGTTTGCCTCCGATATGGGTCTATATCTTTTAATTTTCTAAACCGATTTTGGGTGGCTTTAAATAGGAAACTTCTCAGGATTCTAACAAAGTTTTTATTGACAATTTTACGAAAGTTGTTTGCTTAAACTTAAAGATTGTCTCTGATATCGATCTATATCTTTTAATACACTAAACCGATTTTGGTGTTTTTGAAAAGGAAACTTCTCAGGACTATAGAAAATTCTCAGGCAAAATTGAGCTCTGTCAATTATAGTGGATGTAAACGTGTTAACAACATATGGAGAGAGAGAGAGACAGAGAGATAGACAAACAGAGAGACAGACAGAGACAGACAGGCGGACATAGTTAAATCGTCTCAGATTTTGATTTGATATAATAATGGGGTCTAACTAATTATTTGTTTTTAGCGTTACACACAGAATGACAAAGTTAATAAACTCTCTTCACCACTTGTGGTGGCAGAGGATATAAAATTCCCATTATTTACATCCATTCAATTGTCTGTCCATCTCTTTCTCTCTCAAAACCTTTTTCTTCACAACTTTAAATTAACATTGACTTAAATACAAAAAAAAAAGTTATTATAGTCTTTTTTGTTGTTGTGTCACATTTTTTGTGTTAAAATTATTAATTATTTTATTTTACTTTTTTCATTTTATTTAAAAGTTTTTTTTTTCAATATTTAATAACGTTTTTTTTTTTCTAAAAATTTGTTTTTGATTTCATTTTGTTTACCGTTAATTTATAACAACGGAAAATCAATATATTTTTTTTCAAAGGGGGATTAAACAAAGTGATAATGGGAAAAAGAGTAAAATTGAAGATAATTGTATTAGACCAATTAAAAAGCAACTTTAAAATCTAGTTAACAGACTGGGTTACACCATAATTCTTAGACTATATTTTAGACCAGTTTATAGACTAGACTACAATTTAGTCCATAGGCTATAGCTTATGGTCTAATTAATTATATTATCTAGTTTATAGACTATATTTTATCCTCATTTCTAATTTAATAGACTTTTTAATAGACGAAATTAATGACTTAATTATAGCCTATTTCTAGGGTTTTATATTAGTCTAGTTTTTAGACTAGATCATAGTCTATGATGTAAACAAACATTAGTTTGTTAAACATTAGTTTTTGACTAGATTTTAGTCTTATTTTGCCCTCTAGATATACACTAATTTAAGACCAAATTATGAACTAGTTTCTAGACTTGAATATAGTCTAATTTATAGAATAGATTATAGTCTAGTTTTTAGACTAGATTAAACTATAATTTACAGTCTAGTTTGTAGACAAGCTTAAAGTCTAGATTTTAAAACAGATTATAGTCTGTTATATAGACTGGATTATAGTATATTTTATAGACTTGTTTATAGACTATATATTAGCATAGTTTATAGACTATATTATAGTCTAGTATATTCTAGTTTGTAAACTAAAGTTCAATTAAAGACTGGACTTTAATCTAGTTCATTTTATAGACTAAATAGACTAGTTTCTAGACTTGATTATAGTCTAATTTACAGAATAGATTATAGTTTAGTTTTTAGACTAGATTATACTATGATTAACAGTCTAGTTTATAGACTAGATTATACTATAATTAACAGTCTAGTTTGTAGACTAGATTAAAGTCTAGATTGTAAAGTAGATAATATTATAGTTTATGGACTTATTTACAGAGTGCATTTTGGCATAGTTAATAGACAATATTATAGTCTAGTATGTTTTAGATTAATGACTAAAGTTCAATTAAAGACTAGACTATAACCTAGTTCATTTTATGGACTATATTATAGTTTAGATTATAGACTAAATTATATTGTAGTTTATAGACTACTTTATAGACTATAATACCGTCTAGTTTAAAGACTATATTATAGTCCACTTTATAGACATTATAATAGTTTAATTAATAGACTAGATTATAGTCTAAATTTATAGGCTATTTTATATTCGATTATATAAACTAGTTATAAAATGTTATAATCTAGTCATTATAGCCTAATTATAAATTGTAGTCTAGTTTATAGACCACATTATAGGTTACCTGATGGACTATATTACAGTCTAGTTTAGCAACTACAATATAATCTAGTTTAAAGGCTAAATTATAGTCTAATTTATAGACTATCTATTAGTCTAATCTAAAAACTATATTATAGTTCATTAACTATGCTATAGACTATAAAATGTTTATTCGTTTAAAAAATTGAATTCGAATAAGATTTAAATAAACTATTTATTTAAAAATATATTAACCGAATAATTATTTAGCAAATAAAACTGTGAGTCATTTAAAAAATAAAAATAAAAAAATATAGTAAACGATTATTCGATTACTTTTATTAAAATCATAAAAAATATTTATTTTAAAATTTTGTCTCAAAAAATAATCGATTATTAAGAAAAATATTTCACTTATTAACTAATTTAAGTACCGATTAAAAAATATTCGTTTAATCGAAACATTTTAATCGTTAAATTGTTTAATTGAAAACTTTTTAAAGAGTGATTTTTTTGCATTTTTTTATAAAACCTAACAAATCACATCATAAACTTATATGATTTATATAATTCATTATTCCCAATAATCGTTTTTCAATTATTCGAATAATTTTATTCTTTGTTTTTCTTTTTAATATAAAATAATAAATTTATTCATAGACTTATATCAATTATTTTATAATTTTCATAATTCCGAATAATCGGTTTTACAAATAATCTATTATTTGGAAAACAATTTATGAAGTTATGTCAATTATATATTAAAATTTTCATAATTGTGATATATTTTTTTCGAATAATCGATTATTCGAGTATACATATTTTTTAAATCACAAATAAATTATAATTTATAATTTCGAATAATCGGTTTTTCGAATAATCGATTTTCCGAATAACCGATTATTATTTTTTTTATTTAAAGAAATAACAAATCAATTCATAATTCGAATAATCGTATTTTTGAACAATCGATTCAATTGATCTAACATTTTTTAATTTAATTTTCAAAAAAAAAATAATTAATTAACTGATATAAGACAATTATATACAAAAAATTCTATAGTTCCGAATAATCGATTTTTAAAATAAGCGATTATTCGAATAATTTTTTATTTTTTATTTAATTTTTATTTATTTACTTTTTCATATTATGTAAAAAAAGGGTTAATGAATTCATTAAATTATATTAATTATATAATAAAACTTCTATAATTCCGAATAATCGGTTTTTGAAAAATCGAAAACTCGAATATTTTTTATTTTTATATAAAAAATAAAAATCAATTAATAAACTTATATCAATTATAAGTTATATCAACTTCCATATTTCCGAATAATCGATTTTCGAATAATCGATTAATCGAATAATCAATTATTCGAATAATTTTTTTCTATAAAAAAATCAATTATATGTGTTAAATTCCATAATTTCCATTTTATTACTTATTTTTTGTAATCTACTTAAAACCTCTTAACTTATCTTTATTATAACCAAAGTTTAATCTTAAACACAGATTTTAGTTTTTTCTTTTAGGAAAAAAAGTTATTGATTTAAGATATTTAATTGAAAATCATTTTTATCACTAGACAAATTTGTTAAATTCCTTATGATTTAATGTTTATTTTAATCGTTATCTTTTAGATACGAATCATATCATTTTCTTAAGCGCTAATCCTTTTTGAAGTCACAACAAATTACCAATAAAATACAAGAAAAAAATAAATATCAGCGTAAAACACTTCAAAACTTAAAGATGTGAGACAAGTTATCGTTTTTTTGTTGTTTGTCTTATTCGACTTATACGATGAGAATCACATACAAGTGATGTTTAAACGTTGAAATAACGATTTAATGATGGTAATTACAAAAGACACGCACAAGTTAAGGAAAATAATGATGCAAAATGGTTATTAAACGATTTTAGCACTTGTTAGGAGTTTTGAAAATTTTAACAAGATTCAAAAAAAGATCAATTTTTCAGTTAACACTTTTTTATAATTTTCAAAAAAAAAAAAAAAATTAAAAATTTTAAAAAAAATTTTTTTTCATTAATTTATAAACTTTTTTTTAATTTTTGCCTTCTTTAAACGTTGACACTTTATACACGAATGAGAAATTTTTTTACAAAAATTATAACACAAAAATTTATGATTACTTCCCCAAAAATAACAAAAAAAACAACAACAACAAACCAAAACATTAAAAAAAATTATTTTAAATAAAAAAACATTAAATAGAAAACAGACCAACAACAAAAAAAATTATTACTCGGCAAAAGATTCCTACTCAAAACTACAACAATCAAAAAAAAAAAAAAATAACCAAAGAAAGAAAAACAATTTATATTGTTGAAAAATTGGTTCCTCTTACGTCTTTCGTCAGTTTTAGTGCCCTGAATTTGGCCAACATCATTACTGATCGTCATTTTAGCTCTTTATTTTGTTTCTCTTAATGTCTGCATGTTTTTGCCGTTAATAAAGCCAATAATAATGGACACTATCACCAACACCACCACCACCATCACCATCACCACCACACTACACCAGCAACCCAACAACCAACCAACCACTCTGATGATACATCAAGTCAAAACAGAGAAATAAAAATAAATTGTTTTCGAAGCATAAAAAAAAAAAAAAAAAAAAAATAGCAGAAATCAAAGAAAATACCAGATGCCCAAATAGTGAAGAGAAAAGCAAGAGATGGATAGATTCGGATACCCTACAGCTAGAAATGTAATTAATTGTAGTTAAAATCGATTAATTTTTATACAAAAAGAAAATTGAAATATTTTATTGTATACAAAGTTAAAAACAAACCGAATAATCGTTTATTCGAATAACTAGATTAATAGTTTGTTATCGAAAAAAATATTTTATTAATTATTCGATTAATCACAGCTAGAAATGTAATTAATTGTAGTTAAAATCGATTAATTTGTATACAAAAAGAAAATTGAAATATTTTATTGTATACAAAGTTAAAAACAAACCGAATAATTGTTTATTCGAATAACTAGATTAATCGTTTGTTATCGAAAAAAATATTTTATTAATTATTCGATTAATCACAACTAGAAATGTAATTAATTGTAGTTAAAATCGATTAATTTGTATACAAAAAAATTGAAATATTTTATTGTATACAAAGTTAAAAAACCGAATAATAGTTTATTCGAATAACTAGATTAATCGTTTGCTATCAAAAAAAAAATATTAATAGATTTCAGATTAGATTCTAATTCAGACTCGAGTACAGATTTTAATGCAAATTTGAATTCAGATTCTCATTTAGACCCTAATGCAGATTCTACTGTTCAAATCAAGATTTTACAGCTGATAGTTGGTGAGATTCTAATTCAATCTCAGATTCTAATGGAGATTTTAACTCAAGTTTTAGCTCAGGCTCTAGTACATAATCTACAGCAGACACAAGTTCAGATTATAGCTCTGATACCAATTCAGGTTCCAAGTTCAGATTCCAATTCAGCTTCCAAGTTCCGATTCTTGTACAGACTCTAATTAAGAGTCTGCTTCAAACTTTAGCTCTATTTCTAAGTATGATTCTAGTTTAGTTCTAGTTCAGTTCTAGTGCAGTTCAAGTTCAGTTCTAGTTCAGTTCTAGATCAGTTCTAGTTCAGTTGTAGTTCAGTTCTAGTGCAGTTCTAGTTCAGTTTTAGTTTAGTTCTAGTTCAGTTCCAGTTTAGTTCTAATTCAGTTCTAGTTCAGTTCTAGTTCAGTTCTAGTTTAGTTCTAGTTCAGTTCTAGTTCAGTTCTAGTTCAGTTCTAGTTCAGTTTTAGTTTAGTTCTAGTTCAGTTCTAGTTTAGTTCTAATTCAGTTCTAGTTTAGTTCTAGTTCAGTTCTAGTTCAGTTCTAGTTCAGTTTTAGTTTAGTTCTAGTTCAGTTTTAGTTCAGTTGTAGTTCAGTTCTAGTGCAGTTCTAGTTCAGTTTTAGTTTAGTTCTAGTTCAGTTCTAGTTCAGTTGTAGTTCAGTTCTAGTGCAGTTCTAGTTCAGTTTTAGTTTAGTTCTAGTTCAGTTCCAGTTTAGTTCTAATTCAGTTCTAGTTTAGTTCTAGTTCAGTTCTAGTTCAGTTCTAGTTCAGTTTTAGTTTAGTTCTAGTTCAGTTTTAGTTCAGTTCTAGTTCAGTTCTAGTTCAGTTCTAGTTTAGTTCTAGTTCAGTTCTAGTTCAGTTCTAGTTCAGTTCTAGTTCAGTTCTAGTTTAGTTCTAGTTTAGTTCTAGTTCTAGTGCAGTTCTAGTTCAGTTCTAGTTCACTTCTAATTCAATTTCAGTGCAGACTCTAGTTGAATTCTATTTAACTTCTCCTACAGTTCGCATACAGTTTTGAATCCATATCTCTTTGTAGGGTGTCCCATACGTCTATCTGTATTCCCCCCAAGTCTTCATAATTTTTTATTATTTTTCTTTTTCT
The DNA here is from genome assembly GCA_004302925.2 of Cochliomyia hominivorax. Taxonomy (NCBI): domain Eukaryota; kingdom Metazoa; phylum Arthropoda; class Insecta; order Diptera; family Calliphoridae; genus Cochliomyia; species Cochliomyia hominivorax. Next base: position 89,727,159 of record PYHX02000158.1, on the reverse strand, counting down.
GTCTTAAATATTGTTTATATTTTAAATTTAATTGTTTATTTTACAAACAAATTTTTTTTATTTTCTTTTACTCAAATTTATTTCATTAAAATGAAGAAAAAACTTAAATTGAAAATCAATAAAAACCAAAATAATGTAACAATTATTGACACAAAAAAAAACACCATGACAAAGCAGCATTCGATATTTATGAACAAAAAAGAAAAAAAAAACTTTCAAATTATTGTCCATATCTTCCTCAATCTAATCCAGACTTTGTGCCCTTAAAAAACTGCAAAACACTCTTTAAGACTTAACAAATTGTGCTTTCAATATTCATGCTCAGATTCCAATTGAGAAGAATTTTGTTCCGCTGGCACTTAAGAAATATTATCAGATACTTAGTGGAACTGTTATTAACGTATTAGTAAGTCATTAATTCGTTTCAAATCCGGACATTTGCGCCTACAAAATATTTTTGTTATTAAATTATTAAATTTTATTTTATTTTTATTATTTTTTTCAATTTTGACATTGAATTAGTTGAATAAATAAAACGATTTAATTGGTAACACTTAAATGTTACTAAGTGGCTTCTTCTCGAAGTATTTTATGGTTAAGAAGTCCACCGACCCTCAATTGAATATTTCAAGAAGTTTCAATAAATCAATACTGTTCACTTGATGGAGAACGAATTATTTCTGGAAGAAAATATTTATTTGAAATTTATTGGTTCAACACTTGAATCGCAATTGATGGAATGAGAAATGAATTGAACTGGAATGTGAACTTAAAGCTGAACTAGAACTGAACTAGAACTGAACTGGGACTAAACTAGAACATAACCAGAACTGAACTTAAACTGAACTGGAATTAAACCAGAACTGAACTTGATTTGAACTAAAACTGGACTAAAACTGATCTTAAAATGGACTATGAAAAGAAATGAACTGGAATCTGAACCCAAATTTAAATTAGAAGTGAACTAGAACTGAACAAGAACAAAACTAGAACTGATCTGCAGCTGAATTAGAACTGATCTTAAGCTGGAGTATGAAAAGAAATAAACTGGAATCTGAACCCAAATTTAAACTCGAACTGAACTGGAACTAAACAAGAACTGAACTAGATTTGAACTAAAACTGAACTAGAACTGATCTTAAGGTGGACTATGAAAAGAAATGAACTGGAATCTGAACCCAAATTTAAATTAGAAGTGAACTAGAACTGAACAAGAACAAAACTAGAACTGATCTGCAGCTGAATTAGAACTGATCTTAAGCTGGAGTATGAAAAAGAAATGAACTGGAATCTGAACCCAAATTTAAACTAGAACTGATCTAAAACTGAACTAGAACAGAACTGGAACTAAACAAGAACTAAACTAGAAGTGATCTAAAAGTGAACTAGAATAGAACTAAAAGTGAACTAGAACTGAACTAGAACTAAACTAGAACTGATCTGGAGCTGAATTAGAACTGATCTTGAACTGAATCTGAACCCAAATTTAAACTAGAACTGATCTAAAACTGAACTAGAACAAAACTAGATCAGAATGATTAGAACTGAAGCTGATCCCAAAGATCAGCTTAGCTCATTATTGCTGAATATTTCTCTTTGAATAGATCCGCCCTCTTGCGCAAGTACAGAAGGCATTAATTCAATTTAATCGAAATATTCCATTTAACCAAAATTATAACTATAAATAAATTTAATAACATTTTCCACACCATTTTTATAAAGTTATAAAATCTCATGTCTTTTCATCTGATCATTTTTCCGAAATTCAATATTTAATCATTTTGCAAAAGGTCAAGAGGGATCGACAGTTATTTAGCATCATAAATGTGTATTATAATTTTTAAAAGATGTTAAACATGATCATCATTTTTTGTATCAACCAACAATTGCCACCTTCTTATTACAAAGAAGAGAGAAGAACTTAAGCGACTAATTCAAACTCTTTAACCAAATGATACTCTGGCAGATCGCAAGTAGATGATGAACATGATCACAACAAGACAATCAGAAATTATTAAAAGAAACGTGTTGAAAGTGAAGATCATAAGCTAAACTTTAAATGAGTTTTAAACAAGAATCATATGGAATAACTGGACACTTGTTGTTCACAGACAAGTAACATGATTATGATCATGATCATGATCATGAAAACTGGTACTATTAAATCTAATTCGGCTTATTATTATTATGATTCTTAAACATCAACATTAAACCAAAGATTTGATTGTGCGGAAAATGAAAGGATTTTATATACAATAGAGTTGACTTGATTTTGTATTGACTCACCTTACAAATACCCTCCACACATACCGCCTTGCGACGATAGTAGTGGGTATAATAAATGGCTGGTTTCTCACAAGGTGTCCCATCGGTTACTGATTGATTCATGCTAATGAATATATCCGAATCAATAGGTCTACAATACAATTCACATTCATTATGTTCCTTTTCATAGCCCTGCCATGTATAGAATTTGCCTTTATATGGCTGACGATTAAAGGACGAACATTGTTCGTCACGCATTTGACGATTACTAAATTTACATTTCTCATCTTTACACATGCGATACTTTTTCATAATACCAAAACAGCCGGTGGTCTCGGCAGCTAAATCGGGATAAAAGGTTATTTCTACCGCCTCAGAGTCGGTGCTATTTTGTATTCTATATTGAATGGAATTAAAGTCATTTTAATTAACTTCGAAAAGCTGTTAAAATTCAATTCATTTCTTTACCTCTTAATACATTGTCTTTTTCTTATTTGTACACAAGAGTTGGAACATCTACTCCATTTCTCCCAACGTCCCCAGGCATAAGTGATGCCCACTCTTTTTATGATATATATATGTCTTTGACGTGAGTTATTACGTCCTCCTCCACCACCCGCACCACCACCTGCAGCTGTCGTTTCATTTTCATCACCTCCATCCTCCTCAGTATCACCATCATCGTAATCCTCTTCATAATCATCGTCTGTGTTTTGCGATTTTTTGTTACTTTTGGAATTTTTATTTGTTTTATCTTCAACAGATCTGGGAGATTTCAAGGAGGGTGAATGGATTAAATTGATTTCTTCCAAAAGATGTCTTGAAGTCTTGAAGTTTTCCCAAAAATTTGAAAATGTAGTATCAGCTACAAATGTTCCATCGTTTACTAAATTGGAGAACTTTATGTCGGAGGTATCGCTGAGAGTGAGAGGAGGTGATATAAGCAGCAGGTAGAAACTTAAACTGAAAGTAGAGAAGAAAAAGCGAAATTTAGATCTGAGAGGTTTTGGAAAAGAAATGAAATTGAAGTTAGAAGTTAAAAGCTTTAAGTAGAAGACCAAAAATAAGTTGAGGCAAAGTTGTGTTGAAGAAGGAGAGAAGGTAGAGATTGATAGTTGCTGTCTAAAACGTTCACATTGCCAAACCAACCGCAATTCCGTATGAAGCCGCATATATCCCTTACATCAACAGTCGCCAAATCCATCAGAGGTTGTAACGAGCCTTTTCCAAAGAAGTGCATCAGTAAGCACTTCTCAGGCAGAGCAGAGAAGATGAAAAATAATTTACCCCCCTTTCAATTTATGACTCATGTACCCCGAAAGTGTCAGTGTTCAGATACTGTCTCTCAAGAGAGTTCTAGAGACGTTGAGTAGATATGGCGTCCTTACTCCATCTAATCATTCTGGTCGTCGGATCGTTAATCGGAACTATAATCGGAACCGGAACTAGAATCTGAACTACAATCGGAGATTAAATCGGAACTAGAACCGAAACTACAATCTATACTAGAATCTGAACTGGAATCTGAACGGAACTAGAACTGAATTAGAAAAGAATTAAAACTGAATTAGAACTGAATTAGAACTGAACTAGAAATTAACTAGAACTGAATTAGAACTAAATTAGAACTGAATTAGAACTGAATTAGAACTGAATTAGAACTTAATTAGAATTGAATTAGAACTGAATTAGAACTGAACTAGAACTTAATTAGAACTGAATTAGAAATGAATTAGAAATGAATTAGAACCGAACTAGAAGTGAATTAGAACCGAACTAGAACTGAACTCGAAGTGAATTAGAACTGAATTAGAACTGAATTAGAACTGAACTAGAAATGAATTAGAACTGAATTAGAACTGAATTAGAACTGAACTAGAAATGAACTAGAACTGAATTAGAACTTAATTAGAACTGAATTAGAACTGAACTAGAACTGAATTAGAACTTAATTAGAACTTAATTAGAACTGAATTAGAACTGAATTAGAACCGAACTAGAACTGAACTCGAAGTGAATTAGAACCGAACTAGAACTGAACTAGAACTTAATTAGAACTGAATTAGAACTGAATTAGAACTGAACTAGAAATGAATTAGAACTGAATTAGAACTGAATTAGAACTGAACTAGAAGTGAATTAGAACTGAATTAGAACTGAATTAGAACTAAACTAGAACTGAATTAGAACTTAATTAGAACTTAATTAGAACTGAATTAGAACTGAATTAGAACTGAACTAGAAATGAATTAGAACTGAATTAGAACTGAATTAGAACTGAACTAGAAGTGAATTAGAACTGAATTAGAACTGAATTAGAACTGAACTAGAACTGAATTAGAACTTAATTAGAAATGAATTAGAACTGAATTAGAACTGAACTAGAAATGAATTAGAACCGAACTAGAAGTGAATTAGAACTGAACTAGAAGTGAATTAGAACTGAATTAGAACTGAACTAGAACTTAATTAGAACTGAATTAGAACTGAATTAGAACTGAACTAGAAATGAATTAGAACTGAATTAGAACTGAATTAGAACTGAACTAGAAATTAACTAGAACTGAATTAGAACTGAACTAGAACTGAATTAGAACTAAATTAGAACTGAACTAGAACTGAATTAGAACTGAATTAGAACTGAATTAGAACTGAACTAGAACTGAATTAGAACTGAACTAGAACTGAATTAGAACTGAACTAGAACTGAATTAGAACTGAACTAGAAGTGAATTAGAACTGAACTAGAAGTGAATTAGAACTGAACTAGAAGTGAATTAGAACTGAACTAGAAGTGAATTAGAACTGAATTAGAACTGAACTAGAAATTAATTAGAACTGAATTAGAACTGAATTAGAACTGAATTAGAACTGAACTGGAATTGAACAAGAACTGAATTTGATCTAGAACCTGAAATAGAAACTGAACTAGAACTAAACTAGAATCGAAACCAGAACCGGAACTAGAATCGCAACTGCAATCTGAACTTGAATTTGATCTAGAAGCTGAAATAGAAACTGAACTAGAACTGGAAAGTTATCAGAAGAGAAGCAAATATTATCTGAAACTGAACCAAATAGGAAGGAACGACTTTTGTAGAAGTACGGAAAACCAAATAGAGTGGATTAGAAGAGTGTAAATGGATTAAGTTTAATCTGAACTGATCTTCAACCGATCTTTAATTTTTATGACACAAAATCTCTGATTTTAATTTTATTATTTTAATTTTAATTTTATATACTGAATTGGTATTTTTGGCATTTTGGAATTTTGTAGAAAATATTCAGGAATGAGTCATTTTTCATATTCAGTAACAAAATTTCCTCTTTCCACATGAACAAAAGGAATGAATTAAAGTGAAAAAAAACCTTTTCCTGACATCATTTTGATTTCAAATCTTTTTCTTTTGTATTTTAAAAAAGTAGACATCGCTTCTGAACATCAGTTAAGCTTCAGTGCATTTTAAATTAGAATCTAAACTAAATTAGAACGAATCATAGAAATTATAATAAAATATAACGATGAAACAAAAAAAGTGCTAAAATGAAAAGGTGTATTGAAAAGGGAGAGAGAAAGAGATGGATGAGAGGAAAAGAGGAAAGAGAGTGGAAGATCAATAGATAATTAAGGCGAATTGTTGGAAAAAGAATATAATTAAATGGGTGGGTATATTTTAACACCAATTTAGGTACAATATTAGAAAATAACTATAATTAGAAAAATAACTATAATTAGAAGAAAAACACACAAAAGAGAAAATTAAAATATGTCACACGTTTTTTTTTTTTTTTTCTTTTAGGAAAATGTGAGTCATTGTCAGTTAAAAACAAGTAAAAATGAAATATATCCAACAATGCCGAATCTTAAATACCCTCCTCCACCACAAAAGCATGTGAAGTAACTACGTTATGTACGTACATACACACTCACACATACACTTACAAATGTTTACAATATATAGAAGTTTTTTTCTGTGTTACAGTAAACACAGAAAAACCTAATGAGTCACAAAATTGCCTATAACTTATTTTCTACTGAACCGATACCGGGAATGGTAATGAAGTACAGTTATATGTACTTCAACAAAAAAATTTCATTCTAATTTATTGATTTATAATTGAAAATTTAACGAAACTTCTTCGCTTCAATTTAAAGGTTACCTCAGATATCGGTGTATATCTTATAAAATACTGAATACATTTTGCTGGTTTAAAATTGGAAATTTCTCAGGACTGAAGAACTACTCAGGGCAAATTTCATTAAGCTTTGTAAAATATTGTGGATAAGAGTGTGCCAGCAGCAGATGGACAGTGGGACGGACATGGCTTAATCGACTGAGATTTCGATTTTAGGTGAAAATATACAACTGAGCATTAAACACGGGATGACAAAGTTCAACACTTGTGGTGGTGGTGGTGGTGGTGTGTATAAGAAGTAATAACGTTATAGTCGATCAAGCGAAACCAAATTGTTGGTTGAAAATGTTCGTTACGGAAAACTAATGAACGACCCTCGTATGCATTAGTTTTCTGATTTATTCTTAAGTGTGCAGTACATTATTATGACACAAACATTTGTGTGAAATGTATGAAATGTATGCGTTTTAAAATTAATTCTACCTGGATGGTTATATAAAAGCTACAAGAAATTATGGACCGACCCTCGTATAATTATGCACATTGATTTTTGTTTATATTTATCTCAATTTGTTAAATTATTATTACTACAACAACAAAGTATATATATATGAGATTTATGTCCTCCAAAGTGATACTTGTAAGGGTGCTTGTATGGAACCTTATGTTAATCAATAGACCGACCATTACATAAATTAGCATATCGTTTAAGAATACTATTAAACTTATATTAGTTGAATTTGTTTGAATTCGCTTAATATTTAAGAGTTTTATGAGCTTAAAACCTCATACCAGGTAGGCATTTGAATGGGAGGTATCTGAAATATTGGACCATACAAGGCCAATTTTACCAAGATATCTCAAACAAATGCGATCTGTAGAGTGTTCACAGCCAGCCGGACGAACGGACTGATATCAATCAATCGGCTCAGAAAGTGATTCTAAGACGAAGGTGTGTTAAGCACCATATACATAAACATAATACCCCAACCACTTACGATGGTGTAGGGTATAATGATATAATATAGTAGATTTTTGTTTTTGTTTTTCTAGTCACTGAAAATCGTTATAATTTTTTTTTTGTTTTTTGTTTTGTTTTCATTTTTGTAAAAAAAAGGAAATTCAATTTTTATTTCATTTTGCATTGAAAAACGCCCTCATATTCACCAGATATTCGAATAAATTTTAATTAATTAATAAATCAATTTAAACAAACCTGATAAGACCAGAATACATTGTAATTGTGTTCAAATTATTAAAATATAAAAAAAATCTATTAAAACTTTTTTAATTTTTTTCTTCTAATTTTTTTATTTGCTTTAAACCTTAACAAAATCTAAAATGCTACTAAAATTATTAACAAAAAATTTGAATTTTATTTATTTTACTCATTTTTTCTTCTTCCATAACAAAAAAAAACAACAAAAACAAAATATTTTGTATGTTTTTGTGAATGAAAAATGTTTAATAATTAAAACAAAAAATAAAATTATAAATTAAATATAATTTATCTCACAATTTTGTTTATACTTTTATAGTCTTCCAAGTAAAATTAATGATTATCAGTGTGTTAGTGTAAAATATTATTATTTTGTTTCTTATCATTAATAAGATTTCTTCTCTTCTAAATCTCCTCAAAAAAGAAAATGCAGTTTTTTTCCATTTTGCCAAAAAAAAATGTTATCATTTCATTTTAATAAAATAAAAAGGTGGGTTAAAATAACGTTCTTTATTAGATTGAATTAACTCTTGAAACTTATTTACTTGTCTTATAAATCCAAAGCATATGCTTAGGCGTTCAAATAATTTAAGGTAAACAATATTGCTCTTTTAAATATGTCGTTGCCAGATTAAAAATTTAAACTCTGAAGCTTTCTTTGCATCACGCTAAGAAACAGAAGCTAAATAAAAACAAGAAAAAATATAGTCGATCAAGCCCGTTATTAAAAAACCCTAAACCACATTGTTGGTTATAAATGGTAATCGTATAAATATTTATTTTCTAATTCGTGCTTAAGAGTGCAGTATATTATGGTAATATTATTTTAAAAGGACTTTTCCTAAGGGTAAACGTATATGTGAGATTTAAGCCCTTAAAAGTGATAATCTTAAGGGAAGCTGCATAGGACCTATGAAAAATTATAAAATTATAAATCGTATAATTTAGCAAAAATTTATAAAAAACTCAACTAGAACTATATATATATATATATATATATATATATATATATATATATATATATATATATATATATATATATATATATATATATATATATATATATATACTTATATATATATATATATATATATATATATATATATATATATATATATATATATATATATATACTTTTTTTTTGCAAAAACTGAGTCTAAGTCGAAAAAACTTTTGAGTCTAAGTCTACGTTTGAATTTTTAATTAATTTTTTTTGGGATTTTAAGAGGAAATGGGAATTTTTTTAATATTTGAGTTTTTAGTAAAAATTAAAATTTTTCGTTAAAATTAGATTTTTTTTTTAAATTTTAATGTGAATTTTTCGTGAACATACCAATTCTTAGTGAAATCACCCCAAGTAATGAAGGGGGTGTATTAACTCAGTAATTTCTTGTGTAAGAATCATCCAAGATTCAAAATCAAAATCTGGGTAGATTTAACTATGTCTGTCCGTCCGTCAGTCTGTTGTTGGTTGGATTTGTTACAAAAAAGTTATAGACCGTTATCACAAAGTCTCAAAAATCCAATAGAGAACTTTTTGTATTTAGAGCAAACATATTTAACTAATATAATATCATTATGTGCAACAAATAGGAACAGTAGATAAAAGTTATTGTCTTGAGAGTATACACTACATTTGCAAATGAACGTGTTCTTCTCTTGCTCCTTTCTTCTCTCCTATTTCATTGTTTATATTGTAAACTGTTGGTAAGAAAAAAAAAGCAAACCATAATACCAATTTTGTTCTTTACACGTTGTACTTAGCGCTTTTTAATTGGTTGGCATCACTTCTCTCATATGTTATTTCAACTAAAAACAATATGGTAACATTCTAACCAATATGGTATCACCGACATCTGTATGACTGTTCGTGTTTTTATTTCACAACAAAAACTTCAATTTGGTAGTTTCATTTTTCTTATAAACAAAAACAAATCGTAATTAAACATAAAAAATAAAGTGAATTTGCACAAAATTGAAAGAATATTCAAGAAGTTATTTTTTCTCTAATTAAGAAGAGAACACGTCAAGCTGAATTAAAGAGAAAAATATTATATTTTTAAAGAGTATTTCATTGTTACGTCTTATAAATAGTGAATCGGTGGTTCTATTATTCCAATATAAAAACAACGACTATAAACGAATCGATGCTCAGTTTTTCATTATAAGTTAAAGAAAAACATCAAAAAATACTATATAAAAAGAACAGCGCAAAGTTTTCTGAATAAAGCAACAACAAAAGGCAGACATTTTGTAAAAGTGCAATAGAAGAGCAACAAAATACAAGAGAAAAAAATCTATAACAAATTAACAATAATAAAAAGAAAAACTAAAATGGCACAAAATTTCCTTAAAATCACCTATCACTTGGGTAACAAGAAAATAAATACCTATTTGAAAATGCCATCACCCACTTACTATGTCCTGAAGAAGGAAATCGAATTTTGTTTGTTTGAGGAAAAAAAACAAACTCGTTGTGAAATTCGTATCTATTGGATTGGTAAGTGATGCATACACACTTCAATAATTCTATATATTTTTTTATTTTTAAGTTTCCTAATTTTGAAATAAAAAATGCGTAATTTCGCAATTAAAGGCAGTTTTTCGCTTAAGAGTGTGCAAATGTCGGTGTATTATTTTGTGTGTACAAAAAGAGAAAGAGTGGAGTAGATTGAAGAGAATTGTAGAGATTTAAAGTGTCCAAATGTTTTATATAAAATAGGTTGCGAAATTGCACACTACCATAGGTGGTGGTTGGTGTGTAATGCATGACATACAGAAAAATATTTTTTGCATCCACTTTCAAGAAGATTCTGAATCTCTCCATCTTTCAGTCCTGCTGACTGTCTATGTAAACGTTGCACATTGGTTCTGTTATTTTGGAACTATTGAATATATTTTTTTTACAAGATTTCCTATGGACATTTTTGAGGTTTTTTCCAATTGATTTAGACATATTCTAGAGTAGTGTAGTTAAAAACCGAAACCAGAAACCGGTTTACCGTTTTTTTTTTATTTATTTGAGAAAACCGACCGTTTTCGAATAATTTCTATTTTCGGATTATTTGACAAGCCGGTCCACTATTATATTTAGCTTCATTTTTGTATATTCCGTCATCACTGAGTATATATATAAAATTTTTCATTCCGTGTGTTACACGAGCAAACTATTGAATGCATTCTTAGACATCATATTCTGAATCGATTTTGCAATGTCCGGCTGTTTTTCTATAAATTTTTAATAATCAAACAAAAACCGGTTAACAGGGGTTTTAACATAAAACCATATTCGAAACCGATTTTTTTAAATCATTTTTTTTTTCGAATAACTCAAAAACTGATTTTCTGAAAATTTAAGTTTTTTTGAATACATTATTACGAATTGGGAAGTGGATACTTAAAGTTGGTAAACCTTAGGTATGAGGAATTCAAAATAAAAGTGCCAAAATGTTATTGATGATTTTACTAACCTACAGACCTTCTATTTCTGATATATTATATTGTGTGGTATAACTTTTATAATTTAAGAGATATTTAAACCATAATAAAATTGACATATTATTGGACAGATTTTTTTAAACTTTGTACTCCCTATTTGAACCCAAAAAAAAAAATCTAAAATATTGTCTGGACTCTGTACAAAATTCTCAATAATTTTTGTGCAAGGATCATATATGGTTTAATTAAAATGTATTACTATTGTTATTATTCTTATTATTATTATTATTATTATTATTATTATTATTATTATTATTATTATTATTATTATTATTATTATTATTATTTAGAAAAAATGTAATTTTCTTCAAGAAGGTGGAAACATTCTTTCACTTTAAAATCAACTATTTCATTCTAAACTATAAATTTATAAATTTATAATTTTTCTGAATTCTGAAAGATTTTTTTAACGCAAATGCGTATAAAGAAAATCGGAGGACATTATGGGAAACAATTTCCCTATTAGCCCTATCCGAATTTCGTTGATTTTCAAATATTTTTCTTTAGTTTTTTTGAAGAGAAAACAATTTCAAAGTTAGAATTTTCAAAAAAGTACAATGTACTTTATATATAGCGGCAGGGTGAGCAATTTACTGAAAAAGAGAATTTTTTAATCCGGATTGGAATTTTTGGTTTGTTTGAATGAAAAAGTGGGGACATTTATACAGTCCTACATTAAAGACAACATTGTTCATATTTCATTGCAAATCAGAATAAAGTGCTAAGTCGATTTAATCTCCGTCCGAACGTTTGTAAAGATTTCACAGGTCACAATTATAAAATTATCTATATAAAATGTCAATTTCATATAGATACATAGAATGTCAAATGTATTTGAATATTTTTGGACAATTAAGAAGCCAATTTGAAACAAACATATAAAAATATTTTTCATAACTAGAGATGATAATTTTGACTGCTTTTGGGTTCTAAACTTTTCTTCAACATTCCCTAAAACATCAGCAACATAAAATTAAGTTATTAACTACGAAGTTGCGAAAAATCCGTCATATCATATGTTTCGTTATTACACCGCAAGAAACTTGGCTTCAATTTTCGTGCTCTGTTTTTGGCCTATACATTTTTAGCAGCGTTCCTATCAGGAACTTTTTGAGCCTTGTATATTTTTAAAACTGGATTAGCTTTAATTTTTTTAAGACAACTGTACTATTTTCTTACCAGATATCTTGGTAGTTCTTTTGAAAATGTTTTCTAGTTTGTTTTTTTTTTTTTTTTTTTTTTTTTTTTTGCTTTAGAAAAATTATGTGGACTATTCTTTCTACCTGAACCAGGTGTTCGAAATTTGCCGGGTCTACTTGTTATAATTATAATTTCAGAGTGTTCAATGTACTGAAATTATTGTTTCTGATTTCTGAAAGATTGTATTTTGAGAGAGTCCAGTGTATCACTATAACAAAGCAACATTGGAAGCAAATCGATTTTGATTATGGTTAAGTACGCGTTCGATGAAACAATCAAAATATTTGGAATAAAAATAGTTTATCGAAAAGTTTAAAAAGTTCTTTTGCAAAGTATGATAAAGTAATTTTCAAAAATCATCATTGTACTCGAGATGATCAAATTTGGAAGGCCACCGGCTAGCAATCTGGCTAACTGAGAGGACTTTTTTTTATCCAAAAACTGCTTTACCGAACAAGATGTAGGAGGGATAGGACTTACTTTTTAAGTGGAGGCTTGTCCTTGTAAACTCTTTCAAGTTTACAATTTAAAAAAAAAAATTGATCTGAGAAATAAGAAGAATATTAATCTGAGAGATAAAAACATATATATTCACATACCAAATTACAAGAAGATCGAACTACAAATGCCGGTAGACCCACTTCAAAAAAAAAAAAAAAACAAGATATGTTGCTAAAAAGCACTTAACTTAATTACCTCTCGAATTAAGGTGTAATCAAAATATATAGTGTTTTTTTTTGTTTTTGTTATACGTATGAGTCATACACGATTCTTTCCCTATGTACTTGTTATCATTTGATTATACTTTATTTTGAATGATAAAATAAATTTTGTTGTCTGCTTCATTTTAATTTATAAACAATAATAAACAGAAACAATATTTGTTATACCCTACAGTATAGATGATTGGTATATTATGCGTTTGTGCGATGTTTATAATAACATGCAGACTAAATGATGGTACCTAACTCTTTGGGTACACAATGGCATTTATTTCGGAATCGATTTAAGGTTCATCTATAAACGTTGAGAAGGTTGATGAATTTCAAGTAATTCCGGAGTCAAGAAACGGGTGTGGTTATCTTTCCTATATCTACTACTCTTCAATGCGCGTATCTTGAAACTTTAACCATGGAAGTCGATTATCCTTTTAATGAAGCAACGAAAATTCTGCGGAACAACATAGCAATAGCTCGCTTCGTGCCAGCAACATTTCGTCATGAGATCTGAGGTACCAACTGCAGCGACCCAATAATTGTTGCTTTGAACTATGAAATCTGCTAGTTGGAAAATGAGAACAAGCGGAAGTAATGGCGAGATCATCCCAACAAATGCAACCTTAATATTGAAGTCAATCAATTGCGGTCAATCTCTCTCCATCCATAAGAAGAAAAATTATGATCTCAAAACTTTATAAACAATAAAAAATTGCAAAAACCACAACTCGTTTTTAAGTTGCTTTTATTCACTATAACAACGTTTGTTACTCTTTTGTTTAAATTCACGTTTTTCTTGCTTCAGTTTATTTCCAATTTAATTTATAGATTATGCACTCTCTCAATATTTTTCGCTTATTCATGGATTTGTTTTGAAATTAAAACAGGGAGAGCGGGAGACAGAGAAGAGAGAGAGAGAGAGAGAAATAGAAGCAAAAGAAATCGGTATTAAGAGAATTATTCATTAAATTAAAGAGCAAAGGGAAAAGTTAATATTAAATACTTCATTTATCTAAAGAATGAAGTAGAAAAATCTTAATAAATATATTAAATATTCGAATAATTAAGTTAATCAGTTATATTATTTACTAAACTCAGAGATATCATGCTATGATCAGCCAGCCCTATTTAATTGTTGATCTCGATGTTCCGAAAAATATAAAAATTAATTAATTTTATTATATATATTTTTTTTCAGACGATGATCAAGATGAAATTGAAATTACTAATCAGTTGGATTATGAAATTTTTATAGCTAAACTCTCCGATCGCAAACATTTGCAAGTAGCTCCCATTAACCAAGATTTGGAAAAAGAAAAGGAGAAAATTTCCGTTGAAATAGCAGCAGCTATTCAGACCTCTGTACCCTCTACAGAGTCGTCATCATCTGGTAAACAGGCAAAGATACCACCAGCTGCTGGTTCTTCTCAATCATCGTCTAATTATGATTTTGCTGTCCATGATTATGTAGAATGTGATGCTTGTCTTATGTCTCCCATTATAGGTTTCCGTTACAAGTGTATACAATGTCCCAATTATGATCTATGTCAAAATTGTGAATCAAAACATATTCACTCTGAACATATGATGGTACGCATGCCCACTAATAATTGTCGCAGTGCTTATGCTACGGGAATTTCTACTAAGGGACGACGACATGGTAAACGTTCAAAAACTTCTTGTCCATTTGTTAAAAATGGTATTTCCATTGTTTTAGATGATGATAATGATACCAATAATGCTACTACTAGTGGCAATACAGCTGAGGCAGGTGCTGAACAATCTTCTTCATCACCGGGAAATGGTAAAGAGAGTCATCATGGTCGTAAACATCGTCATCGTCATCATCGTCATAATTTATTTTCACATTTATATGAGATGATGCATGATTTGGCTGAGGGAGGTGGCGCAGCTGCGGCTGCTCATGCTATGGGAGAATCGGAAATAACATCGGCTACTAAAGCCACAACAACAACTAAAACTTCTTCCACAAGTGGACCAGAAACAACCACTACCACTAAAACATCTACAACAACCAGCGGTACTGGCATAGAAAATATGGATGATCCAATAGCTGCAGCAGCTGCTGCTGCTGCCGCTCAATTTGCCTCACAACATGCTCATGAAGCAGCAGTTAAGACTGCCGAAATTGCTGCTAAAGTTGCTCATGAGGTAGCTGCAAATGCTGCCAGAAACATGACAGCTTCACAAGCATCGTTTACTTTTGCTACGGCCAATGACAGTTCTGCTACTCAGACTGCAGATAAGGAAGACTCAGAGGAAAAGGTAAGTTTAGTTTTATGCTTTAACTTTAAAGTTTTGTCTAATATTTTCTTAATTACCATTCTATTTCATTTAAGGCAAATAACACCTCAGCACCACGAGATGCAGCAACTCAACCCAATTCTGTACCCGTTATACCTTCTCCATCTTTGGAAACTGTTGCTCAATTTCTAGATCCTCAATACATGAAAACTGGGATACAAATCTTGAATAATTTCAGCAAAATGTTTTCTAAAATGCTTGATCCCATGGAAACTTCAACTGAAACACAAAATGAAAATCAAATTTATCCAAATTTACGTAAAAATTCAACAACTTCTACTAAGTCCAATAATAATAGTTTGGATGGTGAAAATAAATCGGATAAAGAAAAATCTATTGAAAAGGAACAAACTATTGAAATGGAAAAACAAGCAGAAAGTGATGTATCTTGTCACATTGTAATTGATGATTTAGGAAGCGATAGTGAAAATGAAAGTTTGTCCGAGTCATTCATAAAATTGGATGCACCCAAGGAAGGTAATACATGCACAGCTTCCACATCTAAATCAGTTTCTGCGCAAACTACACCACCACAATCTTTGGATAAATCCAAGCCACTGAATTTTGGTCAATTAAGTGCTGACCTAAAGGCTCACATTGCCGAGGAAACTAAAGAGGCTACTGAAACTAATAAAGAAACTGCTACTGATTTGGTTAATAATGCTACAACTACTACACAAACTATAAATTCTACAACTACAGGTAGTGA
This sequence comes from Cochliomyia hominivorax, assembly GCA_004302925.2. Taxonomy (NCBI): domain Eukaryota; kingdom Metazoa; phylum Arthropoda; class Insecta; order Diptera; family Calliphoridae; genus Cochliomyia; species Cochliomyia hominivorax. The sequence continues at coordinate 89,711,090 of PYHX02000158.1, read as the reverse complement.
ACCAATAGTTAGTACTACTTCTAACAGCACATCATCGACCTCAACTACTACCACTTCTTCCACCAATGGCGGTACATCTCTTAAAATGAATGAAGAAAAACGTGCTGTGCGTGTTTATCATTCTGGTAAGTGAAAAGAGAAAATTTATTACTTTTTTCTTTAGGAGACCATAATTTTTTCATTATTAATTTTTCTACAAAAATTCAGATCCACAAATTAATAATTCTGTTCATGCCATGATGTCTATGGGTTTTAGTAATGAGGGAGGCTGGTTAACTGAATTGATGGAAAATTTTAATGGCAATATAAACGAAGCTTTGGATAATATGACTGTAGCTCAACGTGGTGGACGTTAATTTATTTCATAAACATTTTCTCTCTAACAATTTTTTATAGTTTTTAAGCTGGAGTTTGAGTTATTTTCAAATAATTCACTCCAATTTTGTATTCATTCTATATATTTTGTTTTTATTTTTCTCTTTGGGAAACTTCAATCAATAACATTAATAATTGCTAAAGCAAACGATATATAATTTATATTATCCTTGATAAAAATAAAGGAATATAATAAAGGAAAACATTGATGTTATAACTTTAAAACTGATTTCTATAATACAGATTGTGACTACGATTCTGGGAAGTATTCAAAAATGTTAAACATACAAAAAATGCATCCAATTGGAGAAACTTATTTCTTTACTTAAGTACTTCCGGGTCGTTTTTGAATACATTTCTTTTAGATTTTTTTAAAAATACTTTATATCTACGCATTAAATTACAAATTTTCTTTAAAATATTCTTTAAGCTTGCCTCCCAAGACTGTAGCCATTACAAATTCTTCATCTTTGGAAACTCGCTCAATTTCTTGATTCTCAATACTTCAATACATTAAATGAAGCACCGGCTATAGTGGGAATGTATTGCCAAACAACATGAACAGATGGATTCATGGCTTCAAAAAACGAAGCAACATCTTTTGGCAATAATTCTACGAATCTCACTGGTCTGGAATTGAAGAAAATTCCAAAATGCCTTTTGTACTGTGTGTCAGAATAGGCTGCACCACATATCCACCCAACTAAGGCATAATGCTTGCACGAGCTGGTGTCACCTGAGGAATTGTTCCAGACTAAATCATCACTGGGAGTGGTAGATAGGATTTGTTGCTAACATCAACACAATGAATCAGCGTTCTTATCATCTTATGCAACATGAACACCATCTCTACCACAATTAAAACCGCAACAAAAACTGTAATAACAGCAACCACCTCATCTGTCGCCTGCACTTTAACAACAACGTGCTGATCTAATCAAGTATTCAATCTGGCAAACTGTAGTTTCTCTGAGATCAGACCGCTTATCCATAATCGTTTCTTAAGATCGACCAAAAAAAAAAAAAAACAGACTGGCACTGCTTCAGACAATTTTTTTCTTGTGATCTACCTATTCCCTTAAATGTTCAAATTGCCGAAAGGAAATTCCGAAACCATCAGTGCAGCAGTTGCCGCTTCGTGACAGCTGGGAGAATATTCATAATGCTCCCGTATTTTTGCATTTTCGTGATGATATCCGCAATTCCAACCATAGCGATCCTAGGATAGCTCAGCTGAATATTTAACCGATAGGTTCATAAATGAGGAGTAAATAATCGATAGACTATCCGATCTCTTTCTCTAACGTAACGATTAAGTTAGCGAATACGACAATTTCTGGTCCTAAAGTTTGCTCGCGAGCTTTTATCAACATCCGGAGAGAGAAGTAAGGCAGTCCACATGAAATTGCAGAGACTATCAATTTGGTTAAATCATTTAAGTCTCGGCGAAATTCATCCCAATATTAAGTCCTGCGAAAGACTCGAATGGGGGCCAATAAAGAGTTAATGACTTATGGGATTTGTTAACGGTTATTTAAGCAAAAACCTCATTTTTTTATTGTGCGTAACTTTGAACTGTCACCGGAGAAATCGGCAGCAACACTCTTCAGCATCTGGACAATTAAGGTAAATTCAAGATCTTGGGAGCTACATTTGACAAAGGCTCACCTCATACCACAGCAATAACGCATAAACAACAAAACAGGAAGAAGATTTTCAAAGCACTAGCGAGCAGTACTTGTGGTATGGATAAAGAAATCTTATAACCTTTAAATAAAATTGGCCCTTCAGTGATGAAATATGCGGTTTGACTATGACCTTTTTGGATGTGTAATAAGCTGCTGATAAATATTCAAAGTTGCCTTAAAAGACTGTATTCTGATGTGCCCATCACACCATCTACGTAAGAGGTGAAAATTCTTCCGGTAAAGATATTAAACGAAATGCTTACTGAACAGTTCCTTCTACAAAATTGGAGTATCAACCGATGCATAGAAGAAAAGATGTTCGTATAGACGAACAAAGTATAATAAGGCATGTGACAGATCGTCTCGATTAAAATTCACAGAGACCAATAATTATTCAGATTCAAGTATTTGAATGGCGCCCACTGTCCATTGCTGACAATGAATTAAATATGGCGCGGGGGGCAATAGCACTTCTGGCACAACTGAGATCTGGTAGAATTAATAGGCTCAATACCAACTGGTCCATGTCGACCCAAACCATGATATATGTTTTACTTTCTACACAATACTTCCTTTCTCAGTCCTGAAGACTGACCACTCAATAGTGAAGTTCCTTGATCTGGACATAAACCAGAACACGTACCAACATATCTAACAAACTTATTTTGCGAAGATGTTTCAACAATAAACTTCCAGTTCTCATATACATTATTACCTTTAGTTCTTGACGGAGGAAAGATCTTCACATAAATACTTACTCTGCTTCGGTTAATATGGATTCATGATATGTTAAGTGATAGATCTCTATGTATTAGTAATGTAATTTTAAAGAATTTTCTATGGATCCAATGAAAGTTTGATGTTCTTTTGTGGTTATCTATTTTCTATTTTATTTTCTTTTTCTTAAATTACAATAAATTTTAACAAAACATTTAATACTCGACACGGTCCTTATGAATAACAAACATTTTTTATCTAAAAACTAAACAAAAATTCACAGAGATTCTTCCGACATCAGTTTACTTAACTTAAAAAGCATTAATTTCAATGGTCCAATTGTACTTAAGGCTAAAATCACAAGAGTGAAAAATTTGTAAGAATTTTTATAGGTGAAATTACGATGAAAGAAACCGGTTTCATAACCATAATATTGGGCCAACATGCCCACAATAAAAGTGGCTAAACCTAAAATACCATGTGCCAAACGCATGCCACCCAGGGCAGAAGTAAAGAAGAGACTGGCAATACCAAAAACGAAATTAATGGCACATAGGATACAAGCTACCAAACCTGGAAAGTGGAACATTATTAAGACCAAATTTTTGAAATTAATCAATTTTCAACTTACCCAATTTAGCATGTATGGACTTGAAATGTATCTCCTTGCCCCAGTACTTTTGTAATGTGCCACCAATACCCAAGGCACCACCCACGAATTGCAATAAACCATGAATTAGATTTTTAGTTGAAGCCTCCAGATATTGATTGACTAACAAATTTCCCGGATAACGCACCATCATACCTTCGGCCATTAAAAGTACAAACTGTAATTTGAGGGGAAATGAGAATTCAATAATAGTACTTTTATCTTTTTTAGCACAACCAATACTTACACCCATAGTACACAGGTGAGCATGTGTAGCTGTCTTTTTGAATTCTAAAATCCAACATCTATAAGCCATGGCCACAGTTAAAGCCACTATAACCACATGATTAAATAGATTCATGCCAAATATCAGAGTATGTCTAAGACTTTGCGACTGTATAGGTGAGGAGTATAAAATATCTTCATGGGATTTGAAAAATATATCACTAGCGGGTAACGAGTTGAAAACTGGAAATAGAAGAGAAAATAAGTTATTTTCTATAGAAAATTAACTTCACCTTTTAAAGTAATAATTTTCTATATAGAAAATTTGCTGCATTTTTTTGAAATGCACATATTTTCATTTTTGTAATGAATGATTTTAATTTTGTTTTAATTCTGTCCCAATGTGCTTTTTGTTTACATTTATTGCGCTTTTTCTTTCGTTTTGCTTTTTAATTTTATTGTAATTTATGGTTTTTTTCTAAATAAACTTTTTATTATTCTTGATTCCGAGAATTTTGCATTTATCTTATTTTCAACAAATTCAACTTATTTCACAATTAACGGAAAGCGTTCTATAATTGATCGATAAATCTGAGATGCAACTCTTACCATCGTAATTATTACACGCCATTTTCTATTATTTAGTTAAATTAATTATAAAATTTAATTTCTTTAAATTAAAAAATATTAATAATAATCTTTGAGATCACTTGGTGTTTATCACAGTCACTTGAGTATTAAGATTCTGAAACGATCAACAAGATCTTATAGAATTCGAAAAGCTTTAATAATTTTTTATAATTCCTTTTCAATTCATTTCAAAGCAACCGCACGCTTTGACTTTTGTTTCACAAATGAACGTTGTTTTTGTCCATTCAGGTCTTGAAAAACAAAAATATCGTGTAGTTTACACAAAAAGTGTTTTTATAAAAAAAGCTTTTCCTGTTTTAACCTTAAACTAGAATGTTTAACATAAAACCTAAAGAGATCAATTAAATATTTGTAAATAATCGTGCCAAATGAACTTTATCTGTTGAATATTCAACTTAAATACAAATCACGCGAATAAAACGTTTGAATTTGTATTTATTGCATATGTGACGTCAGAATATATTAATCTCTTCTGTTCATATGGTAATTCCCCCCGATTTATAAAGCTTTGAAAAAGTGCTTTTAAGAAAAAATTTTTTAGATACACAATTTTTTTCATGAATCACGATCACGTTTGGAAGGAGACCGATCTCTTATATACTGAGACAAAAGTTTAAATACTTAGCAGACAAATAAGGGTGAATATTTAATAAATTTTCTTTAATTATCTTGAAATTATAAATTTTTAAAAGATAAGATATGTCAGACTGCTTCGATTCCGCCAAGATTGTATTGAAGAAAAAAATTTTAAACAGGGAAGGGAAATTATAAAATTTAGCAGAAAATAATTTGTAACAAAATGAAGCAAAATTTTCTATTGAAAATAAATTCATTTTAAAAATGGAGCAAAATTTTCTATAGAAAATAAGTTCATTTTAAAAATGAAGCAACATTTTCTATTGAAATAAATTCATTTAAAAATGAAGAGAAGCAAAATTTTCTAAAGAAAAAAGTTCATTTTAAAAATGAAGCAAAATTTTCTATAAAAAATAAGTTCATTTTAAAAATGAAGCAACATTTTCTATGGAAAATAAGTTCATTTTAAAAATGAAGCAAAATTTTCTATAGAAAATAAGTTCATTTTAAAAGTGAAGCAAAATTTTCTAAAGAAAAAAGTTCATTTTAAAAGTGAAGCAAAATTTTCTAAAGAAAAAAGTTCATTTTAAAAGTGAAGCAAAATTTTCTAAAGAAAAAAGTTCATTTTAAAAGTGAAGCAAATTTTTCTATAGAAAATAAGTTCATTTTAAAAATGAAGCAACATTTTCTATAGAAAATAAGTTCATTTTAAAAATGAAGCAAAATTTTCTAAAGAAAAAAGTTCATTTTAAAAGTGAAGCAAAATTTTCTATTGAAAATAAATTTATTTTGAAAATGAAGCAAAATTTTCTATAGAAAATAAGTTCATTTTAAAAGTGAAGCAAAATTTTCTATAGAAAATAAGTTCATTTTAAAAATGAAGCAACATTTTCTATAGAAAATAAGTTCATTTTAAAAATGAAGCAACATTTTCTATAGAAAATAAGTTCATTTTAAAAATGAAGCAACATTTTCTATAGAAAATAAGTTCATTTTAAAAATGAAGCAAAATTTTCTATAGAAAATAAGTTCATTTTAAAAATGAAGCAAAATTTTCTATAGAAAATAAGTTCATTTTAAAAATGAAGCAAAATTTTCTATAGAAAATAAGTTCATTTTAAAAATGAAGCAAAATTTTCTATAGAAAATAAGTTCATTTTAAAAATGAAGCAAAATTTTCTATAGAAAATAAGTTCATTTTAAAAATGAAGCAAAATTTTCTATAGAAAATAAGTTCATTTTAAAAATGAAGCAAAATTTTCTATAGAAAATAAGTTCATTTTAAAAATGAAGCAACATTTTCTATATAAAATAAGTTCATTTTAAAAATGAAGCAAAATTTTCTATAGAAAATAAGTTCATTTTAAAAATGAAGCAAAATTTTCTATAGAAAATAAGTTCATTTTAAAAATGAAGCAAAATTTTCTATAGAAAATAAATTCATTTTAAAAATGAAGAAACATTTTCTATAAAAAATAAGTTCATTTTAAAAATGAAGCAAAATTTTCTATAGAAAATAAATTCATTTTAAAAATGAAGCAAAATTTTCTATAGAAAATAAGTTCATTTTAAAAATGAAGCAAAATTTTCTAAAGAAAATAAGTTCATTTTAAAAATGAAGCAAAATTTTCTAAAGAAAATAAGTTCATTTTAAAAGTGAAGCAAAATTTTCTAAAGAAAAAAGTTCATTTTAAAAGTGAAGCAAAATTTTCTAAAGAAAAAAGTTCATTTTAAAAGTGAAGCAAATTTTTCTATAGAAAATAAGTTCATTTTAAAAATGAAGCAAAATTTTCTATAGAAAATATGTTCATTTTAAAAATGAAGCAAAATTTTCTATAGAAAATAAGTTCATTTTAAAAATGAAGCAAAATTTTCTATAGAAAATAAGTTCATTTTAAAAGTGAAGCAAAATTTTCTATTGAAATAAGTTCATTTTAAAAGTGAAGCAAAATTTTCTATTGAAAATAAGTTCATTTTGAAAATGAAGCAAAATTTCATTGAGTATTTTCAACCTTCATTTTATTTCATTCTGTTATAAAGAAATCATATTTTCTTTAAGGTCAATCAATCACTGTTCTAAATTGTTATACAAAATTATTGAACTGTTAAATTGTTTAAATTATTTAAACAAAAACACAACTTTTATAATTAATTCTTAATAATAATAATGATTTATAAACATTCAATATTAATGTTAATTATGTGTTTTATTAGTCATAAATAATTTTAGTTGTTAATACAAAATTTTGAAGGGGGTTGTCGACTGTTGTATGACTTAAATATTAAGAACCGCAAAACATCAAAAAAAGTAAAAGTATATTAACGATCAGGGTCAGATTGTTGGAAAAAATAGATTATATAATTATTTGAATTGTTGTTGTTGTTTTAATAAGAAAATTTAATTTTCAAGAGTTAAAAACGAACTGCTGGTTAAGTCAAATAAAAGCTAAGTGTTATAATTATAACAGTTCCCAAAGAAGTTGTTCGTTATAAAATTAACTTATTTTTTTATTTGTAAAATTCATTCAAACGTTATTGTGAATGAAATTTTGAAATGACTTTAAATCGGGAAGTTTTTTAAAATGTTTGTTTAATTATATTTTCCTGTTAAAATATTTTATTAATAAACAAACTTTTATCCGGTGCGCTTTGCTGCGAAAAATTCTCCTCAGTGTCACATCTTAAAATTCCACAAATCATGACGTGAAATATTTTCACAGAGATTTTACTAAATCCTCTTGCAATTTAAATTTCCAATGAATTGGAAAACTCTTGGTGAAATAGTTTTTTCGTTATTCAATAATTAATTTTTATATATTTTACAGGAAAAGGGACTAAATTTTGTGAATTTTAACTGCAAAGTTGCCATGGTTCTATCTGTTCTATATTTTTTTCCACCACAACAATTCTTTAAGAAAGTGATTGGAAATTTTGTCCAGTATAACAGTTCCAAGAGAAAACAGTTGAGATAACATCTTAATACATAATCAATATTTACTTTGTATAGGAGCTACTTCCTCCCAGAATCCCATCCGTCCTACATTTTTCCCACTAAAGCAGTTCCATGAGAAAGGCTTCATTTGAAAATTATCGCTGTTGTAGTTCTTTAGTCCTTGAGATGGTGACGGGAACTTAACTTTAGAACTCTCACTGTTATAGTTCTTTAGATATTCGATAATATTTGCTTTGAGTGGGTTCTATCCCTTCCCCTGGACTATAGATAATTGTGCTCTGATTGACCCATTGTATTATACCCTTCATCACCACAATTTTTTAAAAGGGTTTATTAACTTTGTCAATCCGTGTGTAACGCTAAAAAGGAATCATCTCATATATCATAATGTTTATATATTCTTGCATCAAATCAAAATCTGAGTCGATTTAGCTATGCCAGTATGTCTGTCCATCTGTCTGTCTGTTGTTGTCACCCTCATATCCACAATAGTTAACAGAGTTTAAAGAAAATTTGACCAGATTATTTGTTATAGTCCTGTGAAAATTCCTATTTAAAATCAGCAAAATCGGTTCAGTGTGTTAAAAAAAATTTAGACCGATATCTGAGGCAACCTCTAAGTTCAAACATAAATTTATCTTAAAATTTTCAATTATAAAACGAAAAAATTATCTTTCCAAAAATTTGCAAAATCGATTAAGTGTTCCGTATTATAGATATGAGTAACTTTTATTTGTTGTGTGTATATGTACGAAACATAACGTATTTACTTCACATGCATTTGTGTTGGAGCGTATGGAGGATTCGACAGAGTCGAATGCAGCATTCATTAAAAGAAATTAAGATTTTAAAATTTCAAGGTTTTTAAACAAACACTTAAGTAAAAAGTTAACTGTTATAATTATAACAGTTAAACAGAAAATTTGGATTTTTATTGGAAACTCTTATTTTCCCCAGAATAAAATTATTTTCCAAATAAAACGATCATTACAAAATGGACTTATTTCTATTATAAAATGCATAAAAATGTTATTGTGAATAAAACGAATGAAATAATTTTCAAAACAGGAAATTTCTTAAATTTATATTTTTATATTTATTATTTATTTTATTTATAAATAATTGTGCTTTAATTATGACCTCCAATGTGTTTTTTTTTTTTTCAATATTCAAACTTCTGTGAACCTCTCGCAACTGGTATATTCTTTCAATTCATATCTAATCATTCATTCACAATGACGTAGTTAATTTGTTATATTATTTTTATTTAAAAAAACTCGTTTTATTACACTTTTTTTGGCTTAATTTTAAATTAAACACATTTAAACATGTAATTCTTATCAATTGTACGTGATATTTAATGAATCGAAAATTATAATTTTTTCTGTTTAATTTTTTATTTCGAAAATTTAAAAAAAATAGATTTTTTATTATACAAAAACTGATATAAATTCTTATCTTAATGAAAACAACGAGATTTTTTTTGAATAAACGTTTATTAACAATGAAATTCAAGTTAGTAACAAATTAAAGGCAGAAAATCAAAATCGTTCAAGACATAAAACGGGGGCGTGTTTGATTCACAGTTAAGGGGAAAATTATTGTGATTGATCATTTAGTTGAATTTCATAATTTTCTTTGAAGATCAAATTTTACTTAAATATTTTAAGGTCAATGTTTGTGTGTAACATAATAATAGCGCTTTTCTCAGAAAACCACATTTTATTAAAGTGTTTTTTTCTTTCTGTCACACAATTTTTTAATTCATAGAATAATTCTATTATTTACTCTACAATCAGTCAAGAATTATTAATGAAATGAAATCTAAAATTGGCTCTAAATCTTTAAAAAGGTCATCAATCAAGAAAAAAACTAAAATTGGCTTTAAACTTGAAAAAAAGCCTCGAATAAAAAAACTAATAAAAATCTGTAATCATTTTTACTTTATTAACAAAAACCGTAAAATTGACTTTAAATCCTTAAATAAGCCTTAAATCAATAATCTAATTAAAATCTGTGATCATATTTAAATTTTTATAAAAAAAAAACTAAAATTGGCTTTAAATCCTTAAATAAGCCTCCTATCAAGAAAATAATGAAAATCCTAGATCTTTTCTCAATATACAATTAAAACCCCAAATGTTGCTCTAAATCATTAAGTAAAACTTAATTAGGAATTCAGGAATTTATTTAATTCCTAAAAAAGCTTCCAATCCAGAATTTCATGAAAATCTGGGATCATTTCTATTTTTTTAACCTTAAAATGGCTCTAAATTCTTAAAAAAAGCATTCAATCATGAATCTAATGAAAAAAACTAAAATTAACTCTAAATCCTTAAATAACCAATCAAATCAAGAAAATCTGTGATAATTTTCAAAAATACTTAAAATTGGCATTAAATTCTTAAATAAGCCTTCAATCAGGAAAGTAATGAAAATATTTCTTAAAAAAACCCCTAAAATGGCCTCCTTAAAAATCCTATAATTGAGAAACTAATGAAAATCCATGATCTTTTCTCAATATACAATAAAAAAGCAAATTTTACTCTTGATCTTTAAATAGGACCCAATTAAAGAAAATAACGTTAATTTGAGATTTTTTTTTTGCCATTTAAAAAAAATGCTAACACTAGTTCCAAATGCTTAAATAAGCCTCCAATCAAGAATTTATTTAATTCTTTAAGAAAAGCGTATAATTCAGAATATAATGAAAATTTGTGATCATTTTTCAATTGTTTATAAAAAAACCTAAAATTGACTTTAAATCCATAATAATAAACCTCCAATCAAGAATCTAATGAAAATCTATAATCATTTTTCAATTTTTCTTAACAACCTTAAATAAGGTCTAAATCCTTAAATAAGCCTCAAATCAAGAAACTGATGAAAAAATCTAAAATTAACTCTAGAAGACTTCAGGTTAGGAATCTAATAAGATCTGTGATCATTTTGAAATTTTTCATTAAAAAAAAAACTTAAATTGGCTCCAAATCTTTAAATAAGGCTCCAATTAAGATCTAATGAAAATCTGTGAACATTTTTCAATTAAAAAAAATAATAATAATAATAATAAAACTGACTTTAAATCCTTAAATAATAAACCTCCAATCAAGAATTTAATGAAAATCCATAATCATTTTTCAATTTTTCCTAACAACCTTATATAAGGTCTAAATCCTTAAATAAGCCTTAAATCAAGAAACTGATGAAAAAACCTAAAATTAACTCTAGAAGACTTCAAATTAGGAATCTAATAAGATCTGTGATCATTTTGAAATTTTTCATTAAAAAAAACTTAAATTGGCTCCAAATCTTTAAATAAGGCTCCAATTAAGATCTAATGAAAATCTGTGAACATTTTTTTTTAATTTTTTATAAAAAAAAAAAAAAAAAAAAAAAAAAAACTAAAACTGATTTTAAGTCCTTAAATAATAAATCTCCAATCTAAAAAGAAAATAATGAAAATCTGTCATCATTTTGAATTATTTTCATAAAAAACACTTAAATTGTCTCTTAATCCTTAAATAAGGCTTCAATTTGTGATCTTTATTAACTTTTTCATATAAAAACCTAAATTGTCCTTTATTTGTTAAAATCTATGAAAATTTGTGATCATCTAAAATTAGCGTTCTTTTGAAGTCTGTCATGCTTAATTAAAATGCAATTGACAAAGTAAATGATTCCGCTTATGTTTCGTAATTATTTCTTGACAAAAAACAATTCAAATGCAAAAATGTGGGATTTTTTTGTTGTTTTTGTCATCAATTGAGAGGCAGATGCCAGCTATTTGCATTTCAATGGAAAAAGAGTAAAACAGTTTTATAGATGAATCAAGAATTAAAGGGTGTATTTTTGTTAGAAAATTTGCATTTAAAGTGTTTTTCTAGTGATAACGAATAACATTCAAATCTTGTGACAAAAAAAGGCGAGAATTCAAAAGAAATATTTCCACATTTGATTAAGACAACAAAAAGAGGTTAATTTAAAGTCTTATTATAATTATTTTTTCTTTATTTCATAAAGAAACGGGGAAACCCAGAATGTTTTTTGTGCTTTTTTTCTGTTTAAGTGCCATAATTTGTGTTATAAATAAGATTAAAAACAAAATTCTTAGGAATTTTTTTTAATGTTTGAAAAAAGTGCATTTTCAAGAAATTTTGATTTGTTTTTAAGTGTTTTTTTTCTTAAGTGATAAAACTATTAATAAAATTTTCCATAAAAACGAATTAAAAGCTAAAACCGAACTGAAACGGAAAACCAGTTTTAAACTTAATTTCCTGACTCCAAAGAAAAACAAATATAAGTATAGAATTGTTTTTTTATGATCTGCATCATTTAATTTAATTAATTTAAGTTATTTTCACTGAAGCAGAGTATAAAGTTATAAAAAAAGACATAAATTAATTGTTGCTAATTTGATATGAAATCACAGATTTTCATCAAATTTCTTCAATGAAGTCAATTTAATTGTTTAATAAAAAAATTAAATAGTGATCGCAGATTTCAATTAGTTTCTTCATTGGAGGCTTATTAGGTTTTTTATGAAAAAATTACACATTTTTCATTATATTCTCGACTTGAGGTTTATTTAAGGACTTAGAGCCAATTTAAGGTTTTTTTTTTTAATTGAAAATTGATTTTAATTAGTTTCTTGATTGGAAGCTGATTTAAGAATTTAGAGCCAATTTTAGGGTTTTTTATAAAAAAATAAAAAATTGTCATGGATTTTTATTAGATTCTTGATTTTAGATTTATTTAAGGATTTAGAGTCAAATTTAATTTTGTAATAAAAAATGATCACAGATTTTCATTAAATTCTTGATTGGAGGCCTATTTAAGGATTTAGAGCCAACTTTAGGTTTTCAATTAAAAATTCAAAAATGATCATGGATTTTCATTAGAATCATGATTGGAGCCAATTTTAGGTTTTTTATAAAAAAAATTTAAAAGTGAAAATTGATTTTAATTAGTTTCCTGATTTGGGGCTTATTTAAGGACTTAAAGCCAATTTTATGTTTTTACAAAAATTAAAAATGATCATGTACATTTATTTGATACTTGATTGGAGTTTTATTTAAGGATTTAGAGTCAAATTTAATTTTGTAATAAAAAATGATCACAGATTTTCATTAAATTCTTGATTGGAGGCTGATTTAAGGATTTAGAGCCAATTTTAGGTTTTCAATTAAAAATTCAAAAATGATCATGGATTTTCATTAGAATCATGATTGGAGGCTTATTTAAAGATTTAGAGCCAATTTTAGGTTTTTTATAAAAATTTAATAGTGATCATTGATTTCAGTAGTTTCTTGGTTTGGGGTTTATTTAAGGATTAAGAGCCAATTTTAGGTTTTTATAATACATTAAAGTGATCATGGATTTTCGTTAGATTCTTGATTGGAGTCAAATTTAATTTTGTAATAAAAAATGATCACAGATTTTCATTAAATTCTTGATTGGAGGCTGATTTAAGGATTTAGAGCCAATTTTAGGTTTTTAATGAAAAAATTAAAAATAATCATGGATTTTTATTAGGATTTTATTTTAGGATTTAAAGCCAATTTTAGGTTTTTTGTAAAAATTTAATAGTGATCATTGATTTCATTAGTTTCTTGATTTGGGCTTTATTTAGGGATTAAGAGCCAATTTTAGGTTTTTAATGAAAAAATTAAAAATAATCATGTAAATTTATTTGATTCTTGATTGGAGATTTATTTAAGGATTCAGAGCCAATTTTGGTTTTTAAAATACATTAAAGTGATCATGGATTTTCATTAGATTCTTGATTGAAGGTTTATTTAAGGATTTGCAGCCAATTTAAGTTTATTGTTTTAAGGCGTTTGGTTTTTACAAAAGTGATTTTGAATTCTCTTTGAGTTTTGAACAAAAACACTATTGTGTTCTGCACGTTTTACTCTTATCTGGAAAAAAAGCGTTAATACATTTTAATAACAAAATAATTAATCAGTTAATAGAAATTAATACTTATATATCGATATCGTTCAATTGATCGTTTTTGGTGTTTGCAAGTAAAATCTGATTAAAAAATAAATTATGAAGTCAGTAAATTTTGGAACGTCCAAGAAAAAGCTTCATAAATGATTTTTTTTTATTTTGAAAGAAAATAATTAAAAATTAAAGATCACTTTAATCACTTACACGATCGCTTTTTATAAAATTTCAAAAAGTGTCTTCCAAATGCCGGTGGCTTCAAAATGGAAGGAAATATTGCAGCGTATCGAATATTTCTTAAATGTAATAAATCAAATGTGTATTGGTTTTGTTACGATCTATATAAGTTGGCTGTATTTACGCACCGGTTTGGTGGATAAAGGTTTGCATGCCTGGTTGGTCTCCACGGGGGTGAGTAGAAAATCAATTGCTAAAGGTTCTCGAAATATTCTAAAATTCGATTTCAAAACTTTCAGTTCTCTTTTCTGATGGCTGAGGCCATAATGTGTCATTATCAGCACAATTGTTTAACCCTCAACTATTGTCGCAAGACCAAAACGATTCTACATTGGGTGCTTCAGATATTAGGTGGTGGTATGGGTATAGCTGGTGCTCTTGTCCAACTAATACGCGATCGTTTTGATTTGTTTAATACTCATGCGAAATTAGGTTTTAATTTCTGGACATTTTTTTCTTTTTTAATCACATGAAATTTTGTAATTGTGAATATTTTCCAGGTTTTGCTGCCTTCATTTTCTGTTGCATCAGTTTGTTATCGGGTTTGTCATCACTATTTTCCACATCTTTAAGAAACTTTTTAAGTCCTCTATTAAATAAAACTCTGCATAATATTTTGGGACTCACCACATTTACGTTGGCCTTATGTGCGCAATTTTATGGTTATGACACTCATATTTTCGCCAATAATGTACCTTCGAGGGATTTTATTATTTTAATGAAATGTTTAACTTTAATATCGCTTGTATTATCATGTTTGGGTCCATTAAAGGCTCTTTATTTTAGAATATCGAATATTATAACAAATTATTATTATTTTTAAGGAATAAATTTTGGAAACGATATGTGTTTGGCATACAAAAGACTAGAATATTTTCCTTAGACTAAGTAATTACTTAGTCCACAGCCCCCAGTATAAACTAGATTATATAGTCCCAAACTAGTTCATTATACAGACTATAAACTAGTCCATAACACCGATTAGAAAATAATATATAATACAGATAAGAAACTAGTCTAATATAGAATAGAAACTTGTCTAGTATAATGTAAAACTTGTCTATAATATAGGCTGGACTAGAAATCAATCTATAATAGAAATAAATCTATACTATGGACTCGGAAGTAGTCTATAACATAGACTAGTAATATATTCTAGTCTGTGATATGGACTAGAATCTATTCTATATTTTAGACTACAATATAGTCTATGTAATGGTCTAAAATCTAAGGAGTGAGATCGGAAAAATCTTAATATGCAAATCTATATAAATAATAGGATGTGTGAATGTATGTAAGTATGTATGTAACGTATCCAATCGAAAACGGCTGGGCCAATTTTGATGAAATTCTCACAGAATGATCCCTTTATACCCGAAAATAACATGGACTATAAAATCGTCCGTTAGGACTAGGGGGAGGGGTACTGCTGATTTCTGAATATCTAAAGAACTAAAACAGCGAGAGTTCTCAAATTTGGTACCAAAAAAATTGAACGGATAAGACAAGGGGAAGGAGTATTCCCCACACAAAGCGAATATTGATTATCGTATATCTAAGGAAACATAAAAACGAGAGCTTTAAAATTTTGAAGCAACTACACTAATGAGAGACACCATCACTGATAAAAAATATAGGGCAGAGTGGTTCAGGGGGGGGAGTACCCGAAGCAAATTCAAATTACTAATAATCTATTGAAATCGTATGATAATACAACACTAATGTTTGATTAGGGCCAGAAACGCTCTAAAAAAATTTGCTTTGCCAAAACGAAGTTTGTCAGGTCTGCTAGAACGATTTCTGAAACTTTTCCATTAACGTTTTTATAATGCTTTCTGTCACTTTGCTCGAACAGGTAGTCCATCTTCGTTTAAAATCTCTCGCACTTTTGGACACCTTTTTTGTACACTTCAACTCACTTTAAACAAGAGTCCAATATCACGATAATTTAAAGAGCCCATTGTAACAAATGATTGGCTTTTTTGCACACAACTACATATTGCTTATCATACCAACAACTTTTAGGAAAGTTTACTGCTTTTGGTTTCCAAATCTTTTTCGCAATCCATTATGCAGCAAAAACAGTCTTTTAGAAAACTTAACCTCAATTTCTGTGCCCTGTTTTTTGATCTCTAAATTTTGAGCAAAATAAAATAAATAAATAGTCCGAACACTGAGCTAATCGGGCTGCTTTGCTACCGAATGTGTTAGGAGCTACTTTGAAAATTTTTTAAAACATCATGTGGTTCACATTCCGTCTACCTGAACCAGGTTCTCTATTAACGGACAAGTTCTCGCGAAACTGTTTAATAACATTGGAAACAGTTGGACGACAAATCTTTGAATGCGTAGCCAACTTTTTGTAAGACCAAGTTGGTTTTTTTCTAATTTTGAATGATTTTAGCAATTTTAGTGCATTTTCATTTGAGTCCATTCACCTGTAATTTACTTTTTAATTAATATTAATTTCGCAATTAAACTATAGTCATTTTGTAAGCAAGATATATCATTCTCTCTTGATAATACTGAGAATAAACATAGTTGTGGTTACCATAATCGAGAGGCAACATATTTTGTTTGTGTCGCCACAAAAGTATGTTTGTGTCACAATAATATTATGCTTATACACTTTATACTTTTATGTTTTTAAGTATAATATTGTTGACACAACTATAAATACGTTATTAGAAAAAGACTTTCATCAGATAAAAACAGTGATTTTCTTGATAGTAAAGATATTCTCTGTTGATAATACTTGTGTCACAACTATAATATGCTTATGCACTTTATAATATTATATTATTGAACATAATATTGTTGGCACAACTATAATAAGAAATATTTGTTGTATCAAACATGTCACCTTCTTTCAAATTGATTGAACCGTTTAGTCAGAGACTTTTCATATTGAGGTACCTCAAGCAAAATTGTGTCTCAACATTGACCTTAAATAACCCTAAACAATTAGGGGCTCATGAAAAATGTTTAAATTGGAGCCATCAGAACAAATTAGACATATTTTTATATCGAATTTCATCGCGATGTTTTCACAAACGGATGGACTGGCAGATCTCTTTAAATCGATCCAAAATATAACTTTGTGTAATTCGATAATGTTTATATAATGCTGGCCTCAGAGAGCTTTAAACGATTTTGAAGTTTAAATAAGAAAAAAATTTTTCATACTTTTTATCAAAGTATGAAAAAGCTCGAAGCAAAATCCATATTTTTAACTCCTTCTTCTTTTTACTCTTTTTGAAGAGTTTAAAAAATTAATCTCTTTTTTTCGATTACAATTTTAATCATTATTTTTTTTTTCGATTATGCTCTGCGCAAAATCAGAAAAAATTATTTTATTCTTATAAAAACATTTTTTCACTGCTACACACGACAACAACAATTTGTACGATTCATTATTCATTATAAAATTCTTTTTTGGATTTTACTCTTTTTTGGATTTTTGTAATTTTTTAGAATTTAACTCAAAGAGCGATAAAATAATTAACCTTAAAAATTAAAATTAAACTCTTTAAAAGATTCGACAGTTTGAAGATTAAAAAAAAGAGTGAAAGGCCGTATCTTGCTTTTTATATCGGAAATTGGATACCAATGGCAGAAGTCAAAAGGGATGGATATATATAACACACATCTTTTAAGAAAAAATCGAGGTCAGTTGTAATTGGAATTAATTGTTATTTTCAGATAAGAAAAATCGGTTCAAATTTTGGATCAGTTGTATCTTGAGTTGCAATTAATTGTCAGTTATAATATTAATTCCGTGTTAAAAGTCGAAATAAAATATTTTCATATGATGTGATAGACTGATATAACATTTGATTTAAATTGTAGAAAATAACTGTTGAAGGAGGAGTATTCCGAATTTGTATTTTTTTCGAAATCCATGAGTACAGATTTATGTTAGATCTCATATTCTTTATAAATTGAATACTATAAAATCTGTATATTTTCGATTCATCATCGTTAAATTCTTACTTAAATATTTGTTCATATTTTTTTCGTTAAAGTTTCTTTGGCCAGAGCCAGTTTTCCTCTCCGAACGATCTTAATGATTCTAATTACAGTACAAATAGTTTTTTTTTGGATTAAAACGATAATTCACAAATTAAATTCCATTTCATTATCAATAACAATCATGGAATTTAATTTAATTATTAACACCATTTTGAAATCTCTTTTCAATGAAGTCACATTTGGCGAGAATTTTCGCTCGTTTTCGTTTTCGATTGAAACGTTTAGGCCAAGTGATGCTAAAAATTTGGTTCATTAACTTTCAAAACTTTATCAATTTGTGAAAAAACAACAACAACTATTTGAGTTTTAATGAAAAAAAAATGTTTTAAACATTTTTTTGGTATAAGAATTTTAAGCTTTTTACAAACAAAAAGACAAAAATAAATAAATCAGGAAAGATAGGTTAAGGCCGATTAGATAATGTGCTGTTTTTTAGACAAAAAAAATGAGAACTTATCTGGAAAATATTTGTAGAGATGAAAGGTAAAATAACAAACCCATTACACACATAGAAAAATATGTGAAGCAAAATCAACATGGAACATAGTTAAATTGAAATGGAATAATTTTCTTTTATATAGTTTAATTAATACATAAAATTATACAACGATACATTTTTAAAATTACTATAATTTCAAGTAGTAAAATTTCAAGAATATTCTCATGAAACTGTATTTACTGTAAAACAATGTTAAATTAACATTTTTTATCTATGAAACAAAATCATAACTTAAATAATTTTTATCTGTGAGTCGATTTCAAAATTTACATGAAAGACGTACAGACAGTCATCATTCAACTGGTTCAGAATGGTGTTCAGACAGTTCTTAAGTAGAGATTTGATAAAAAACTTTTATATGTGATTTGTTCTATATGAAAATAAAAAAGGCGAAAATTAACCGAGAATTTTGCAAAATTGGTCTCAATCATTTTTGCAAGTAACTGCTTTACTGAACAGAATTAAGGGCGGATAGGACCATGGGAGGAGGTATCTCCCATACAAAGAAAATGTTGATTTTCAAATATCTAATGAACTATAACAGCAATAGTTCACAAATTCGACCCCCAATCACTTTCTCGAGAGTTTGTTTTGCTGACCAAAAGTGAGAACGGGTAGGATCAAGGGGAAAAGTACTTTCAAACAAAGTAAATATTAATTGTCGAATATTTAAAGCGAGAGTAATCAAATTGGTTTCAAGGATCTCTTTTACTGGCCATAATGTAGGACGGATAGGACCATGGGGAGGGGGTACCAACCACTTTATAAGGGAGGCAAAACGCACCGGGTCTTAGTATTAATATAAAAATTACATAAATTAATTAAATAATCATCAAATGTTCAATGTTATAAACTGCAGAGTATTTTAAATGTTTAGCTAGACGGAATGACGGTTGGACGGACAATATTATAGGGAATTGGTAATTAATACCGAAACGAACTGATAGACTAAAAGATAGTCCATTATCTGTACTATATATATTGATGCATTATTGTGTATGGAATATAATTATATTTTATAGGAGTAAATATCTGTTTAAGACACTGTAAACTATGGAGTATTTACAAAGATTTGTAGCGTTTGTACAAGGTTTACTTGCGACCACTATTAAAGGGAACCTACAATTGGAAGTGAACTCATTAGTATATGTAAAGACGGTTCCTTAGCTCTCCTTTTTAATGATATAGAATATAAAATACAGTTATACAAAATTTATATACAGAGTTTTTTTTGAGAGTTTTTACGAGATGTATATGATAACTTCAATAGAAGGACGGATGGACAGATATTGTTAATTCGTTGCAAAAGTTCATATTGAGGAGTTTGTCATATTGATAAAAACTTATTTAGCTCTACCTTAAATTGATCTAAAATTTATTGTTATAATGAAAGATGTTTCATTAGTTATCCTATTTTCAATACAGAGTGGAAAACTTAGAAGTGTTTAAGCCCAACAGAAGGACAGATGGACGGACATTGTTATTTCATTTCCGAAGTTGATATTGAGTTTATTGTTGTATTGAAAAATGATTTATTAACTATATTTTAATCGGAGCCAATCAAAAAGAGAGAGAGAGTCTCGCTACGTGTCACTAAGACGAGAGTTTTGTAAATATTCGTGTTTGTATACCCTACACCATCGTAGATGATTATGGGTTTTGAACTGATGTTTGAAACATACAAAATGGTATAACACCCACATTTAAGTATACTGTTCAACTAAGAATCGCTTTCTGATTCGATTAAATGATATCCTTCCGTCCGTCTGTCTGTCCGGCTGGCTGCCTAAGTAAACATTGTGAACACTCTTCAGGTCGCAATTTTTAAGATATCTTGATGAAATTTGACACAAATTATTATTTTTTTTTGGCTCAGGCCTCTTGAATTTGGTCATATATTGGGGCTAATATTTCAGATAGCATCCATACAATGTATAGATAGACGATTTGTTCGATATCGTTTTAATACAAAATTGTAAACTTTAAAGTGATAAAGACGGATGGACGGACATTATTTAAGGAAAAATATTTTTGGTAATGAGTTGAATCTTATATCGCAAGAAAGCCTATAAGCTTTCTTTTTTGATGATGTATGATATAAATTAATAATATTTTATAAGGACACTCAAAACATAATTTGAAACAAAGTTAATATGATTACTTCAAGGACAGACAGATGGACAGACATTGTTAATACGTTTCAAAAGTTGAAATTGTGTTTTTTGCTCCATTAAGAGATGACTAATAAACTATATTATATGTTTATGTACGTTATAGAACAATAGTATATTAAATATATATTTATATTAATTATGAAACTGTACCATATTAACATAGTTTTCATGTTTCAATCGACAGAAGGACGGATGGACAGACATTTTGAAAGGGAAAGTGCATTTAGTAATGAGTCCATTTTTATATAAGAAATTAGTCCCTTAACTATATATTTTGATGAATTGAGGCAAAAATAAAAATATTTTATAATGAAACGTTTAATTTAATTTTTAAACTGTAGAGGTTTTGCAGGGTTTACATTTTGCTTGTAAGGAAAGACGGACAGACAGACATCTTGAAAACGATTCTGAAATCGATACTGAGTACAATTTTATATTGAAAGATAATTCGTTAGCTCTACTTTCCATTGAGGTAGGGTATAATAATTAAATATTTAAATTATAAACAAATATGCTCTCTAAGCACATGTTACCACGTTATCAGAAAAGCATTTTTTTGTTTTGTTTTGTTTTGGAGCCGCTTCCCAGTTTAGAGGAAAATCGTAAATAAAAACAAAATAAAGTAAAAAAAAAGATTCAATAAAGTCACAAACTAGACAGTTTTGTGATAACAGAAATTTATTTTATATATTTTTGTTGTTGTTGTTTTTTGAGCAAATACAATTACGCCAAGAGACAACAACAACAAAAAAAATTATTATAAATTTAACAAGAAAATAAAAAAAAATATTTTAAATAAAATAACAACAAAGAAAAACTTTTTGGTTTTTTTTTGTTTTTCTTTTTGCTCTTTTTTTTCTATATTTCATTTTTTCAGCCTTAACATGGAATCATTGAATAGTAGAACTTGCAGTACCATACGAACCGATTACGGCAGCACAACGTTTAAAATTTCTATAGACAAACGGTCAGTGGATAACGAATATCGAAACGCTCGTGCTACCACAGCTTCCACAACGTGTGCGTTTGGCTATCAAAGTCTACCGAATACTTCATCCACGAATTTATTTGCCAAATCGCGTTTTTCCAGAATGTCAATGGATACGATGCCAAACAGTGAATCCCGACAAATAATACAACGTTTCGAATATTTTCTCAATGTTTTAAATCAAATTTGTATTGGATTTGTCACCATCTATATGAGTTGGTTGTGTTTACATAATGGTTTAGTTCGTACAGGATTACATGCCTGGTTGGTCACTATAGGGGTGAGTATAAAGAGACCAGATCTCACAAAATATGTAATATGGCGAACAAATGAGACATAAATGGAATTTTTTAAACTTTTGCTGCAACTTTGACAATAATTCTTTTTTTTTTTTGTCCCCCAAATCAACTCAAATGAAACGTTACTCTCTGTTCTCAGTAACTTTAAAAGCTTAAAAACCGACTCAAACAAGTTTAGAAATGAAATCCGATCAATACAGATCACTAAATACCCTAAATTAAATAAAAAAAACTATAAAGGCTTCAAAATGTTCAGACTTAAAAATAAATCTAATTGAAAATCAAAATTAAACCAAACTGATCTTGTCTAGAGATCAAAGGTGATCACAAAATTAAATCAGAAATCTCCAAAAAGTTTTAATTTTGGATTGAAATGTAAAAAATATGAAAAATGATCATGAATTTCCACCAGTTTCTTGAGTGGAGGCTTATTTATGGATTTAGAGCAAATTTCAGCTTTTGATAAACATTTTAAAATTATCACAGATTTTCATAAGATTCTTATTTAAGAACCGAAAGCATGTTTTAGTTTATTTCTAGAAAATTCAAAAATGATCATGGATTTTCATTAATTTGGAGGCATTTTTAAGGACTTTTTTTAAAAAAGACTTAAAAATGATCACAGTTTTTCATTAGATTCTTGATTAAAGGCTTATTTAAGGAAACAGAGAATTTCCTGATTAAAGGCTCATTCAAGTATTCAGAGCAAATTTTTTTGTTTTTTATAAAAAATTAAAATTGATCATGAATTTTCATTAGTTACAAAATATTAGCAGCAAAAACTACAACCAACATTTTTGCTGTAGAGTCCACTACAAAAAGCAAACTGATCGAATTTTGGTTATAAACATTAAACTCCAATTAATTGCAAAATATCATGTACAAACAACTGTCACAGAATTTTAATGAATGAATTAATGGAAAATAATAAAACAAATAAGACATAACGACAATTTAAAGTTTTAATTAAAAAAAATCAACTTAAATCTAAATTAATTAAAACGACTTAATAACAAATTAACAGAAATCAAATGTCATAAACAAGCCTCCATTCATGATTCTAATGAAAATCCATGATCATTTTTGAATTTTTTCATTAAAAAACTAAAATTGGCTCTAAATCCTTAAATGAGCCTCCAATCATGATTTTAATTTTTCATTAAAAACCTAAAATTGGCTCTAAATCCTTAAATAAGCCTCCAATCATGATTCTAATGAAAATCCATGATCATTTTTGATTTTTTCATTAAAAACCTAAAATTGGCTCTAAATCCTTAAATAAGCCTCCAATCATGATTCTAATGAAAATCCATGATCATTTTTGAATTTTTTCATTAAAAACCTAAAATTGGCTCTAAATCCTTAAATAAGCCTCCAATCATGATTCTAATGAAAATCCATGATCATTTTTGAATTTTTTCATTAAAAACCTAAAATTGGCTCTAAATCCTTAAATAAGCCTCCAATCATGATTCTAATGAAAATCCATGATCATTTTTGAATTTTTTCATAAAAAACCTAAAATTGGCTCTAAATCCTTAAATAAGCCTCCAATCATGATTCTAATGAAAATCCATGATCATTTTTGAATTCTTTTCAATAAAAACCTAAAATTGGCTCTAAATCCTTAAATAAGCCTCCAATCATGATTCTAATGAAAATCCATGATCATTTTTGAATTTTTTCATTAAAAACCTAAAATTGGCTCTAAATCCTTAAATAAGCCTCCAATCATGATTCTAATGAAAATCCATGATCATTTTTGAATTTTTTCATTAAAAACCTAAAATTGGCTCTAAATCCTTAAATAAGCCTCCAATCATGATTCTAATGAAAATCCATGATCATTTTTGAATTTTTCTTAAAAACCTAAAATTGGCTCTAAATCCTTAAATAAGCCTCCAATCATGATTCTAATGAAAATCCACGATCATTTTTGAATTTTTTCATTAAAAACCTAAAATTGGCTCTAAATCCTTAAATAAGCCTCCAATCATGATTCTAATGAAAATCCATGATCATTTTTGAATTTTTTCATTAAAAACCTAAAATTGGCTCTGAATCCTTAAATAAGCCTCCAATCATGATTCTAATGAAAATCCATGATCATTTTTGAATTTTTTCATTAAAAACCTAAAATTGGCTCTAAATCCTTAAATAAGCCTCCAATCATGATTCTAATGAAAATCCATGATCATTTTTGAATTTTTTCATTAAAAACCTAAAATTGGCTCTAAATCCTTAAATAAGCCTCCAATCATGATTCTAATGAAAATCCATGATCATTTTTGAATTTTTTCATTAAAAACCTAAAATTGGCTCTAAATCCTTAAATAAGCCTCCAATCATGATTCTAATGAAAATCCATGATCATTTTTGAATTTTTTCATTAAAAACCTAAAATTGGCTCTAAATCCTTAAATAAGCCTCCAATCATGATTCTAATGAAAATCCATGATCATTTTTGAATTTTTTCATTAAAAACCTAAAATTGGCTCTAAATCCTTAAATAAGCCTCCAATCATGATTCTAATGAAAATCCATGATCATTTTTGAATTTTTTCATTAAAAACCTAAAATTGGCTCTAAATCCTTAAATAAGCCTCCAATCATGATTCTAATGAAAATCCATGATCATTTTTGAATTTTTTCTTTAAAAACCTAAAATTGGCTCTAAATCCTTAAATAAGCCTCCAATCATGATTCTAATGAAAATCCATGATCATTTTTGAATTTTTTCATTAAAAACCTAAAATTGGCTCTAAATCCTTAAATAAGCCTCCAATCATGATTCTAATGAAAATCCATGATCATTTTTGAATTTTTTCATTAAAAACCTAAAATTGGCTCTAAATCCTTAAATAAGCCTCCAATCATGATTCTAATGAAAATCCATGATCATTTTTGAATTTTTTCATTAAAAACCTAAAATTGGCTCTAAATCCTTAAATAAGCCTCCAATCATGATTCTAATGAAAATCCATGATCATTTTTGAATTTTTTCATTAAAAACCTAAAATTGGCTCTAAATCCTTAAATAAGCCTCCAATCATGATTCTAATGAAAATCCATGATCATTTTTGAATTTTTTCATTAAAAACCTAAAATTGGCTCTAAATCCTTAAATAAGCCTCCAATCATGATTCTAATGAAAATCCATGATCATTTTTGAATTTTTTCATTAAAAACCTAAAATGGCTCTAAATCCTTAAATAAGCCTCCAATCATGATTCTAATGAAAATCCATGATCATTTTTGAATTTTTTCATTAAAAACCTAAAATTGGCTCTAAATCCTTAAATAAGCCTCCAATCATGATTCTAATGAAAATCCATGATCATTTTTGAATTTTTCATTAAAAACCTAAAATTGGCTCTAAATCCTTAAATAAGCCTCCAATCATGATTCTAATGAAAATCCATGATCATTTTTGAATTTTTTCATTAAAAACCTAAAATTGGCTCTAAATCCTTAAATAAGCCTCCAATCATGATTCTAATGAAAATCCATGATCATTTTTGAATTTTTTCATTAAAAACCTAAAATTGGCTCTAAATCCTTAAATAAGCCTCCAATCATGATTCTAATGAAAATCCATGATCATTTTTGAATTTTTTCATTAAAAACCTAAAATTGGCTCTAAATCCTTAAATAAGCCTCCAATCATGATTCTAATGAAAATCCATGATCATTTTTGAATTTTTTCATTAAAAACCTAAAATTGGCTCTAAATCCTTAAATAAGCCTCCAATCATGATTCTAATGAAAATCCATGATCATTTTTGAATTTTTTCATTAAAAACCTAAAATTGGCTCTAAATCCTTAAATAAGCCTCCAATCATGATTCTAATGAAAATCCATGATCATTTTTGAATTTTTTCATTAAAAACCTAAAATTGGCTCTAAATCCTTAAATAAGCCTCCAATCATGATTCTAATGAAAATCCATGATCATTTTTGAATTTTTTCATTAAAAACCTAAAATTGGCTCTAAATCCTTAAATAAGCCTCCAATCATGATTCTAATGAAAATCCATGATCATTTTTGAATTTTTTCATTAAAAACCTAAAATTGGCTCTAAATCCTTAAATAAGCCTCCAATCATGATTCTAATGAAAATCCATGATCATTTTTGAATTTTTTCATTAAAAACCTAAAATTGGCTCTAAATCCTTAAATAAGCCTCCAATCATGATTCTAATGAAAATCCATGATCATTTTTGAATTTTTTCATTAAAAACCTAAAATTGGCTCTAAATCCTTAAATAAGCCTCCAATCATGATTCTAATGAAAATCCATGATCATTTTTGAATTTTTTCATTAAAAACCTAAAATTGGCTCTAAATCCTTAAATAAGCCTCCAATCATGATTCTAATGAAAATCCATGATCATTTTTGAATTTTTTCATTAAAAACCTAAAATTGGCTCTAAATCCTTAAATAAGCCTCCAATCATGATTCTAATGAAAATCCATGATCATTTTTGAATTTTTTCATTAAAAACCTAAAATTGGCTCTAAATCCTTAAATAAGCCTCCAATCATGATTCTAATGAAAATCCATGATCATTTTTGAATTTTTTCATTAAAAACCTAAAATTGGCTCTAAATCCTTAAATAAGCCTCCAATCATGATTCTAATGAAAATCCATGATCATTTTTGAATTTTTTCATTAAAAACCTAAAATTGGCTCTAAATCCTTAAATAAGCCTCCAATCATGATTCTAATGAAAATCCATGATCATTTTTGAATTTTTTCATTAAAAACCTAAAATTGGCTCTAAATCCTTAAATAAGCCTCCAATCATGATTCTAATGAAAATCCATGATCATTTTTGAATTTTTTCATTAAAAACCTAAAATTGGCTCTAAATCCTTAAATAAGCCTCCAATCATGATTCTAATGAAAATCCATGATCATTTTTGAATTTTTTCATTAAAAACCTAAAATTGGCTCTAAATCCTTAAATAAGCCTCCAATCATGATTCTAATGAAAATCCATGATCATTTTTGAATTTTTTCATTAAAAACCTAAAATTGGCTCTAAATCCTTAAATAAGCCTCCAATCATGATTCTAATGAAAATCCATGATCATTTTTGAATTTTTTCATTAAAAACCTAAAATTGGCTCTAAATCCTTAAATAAGCCTCCAATCATGATTCTAATGAAAATCCATGATCATTTTTGAATTTTTTCATTAAAAACCTAAAATTGGCTCTAAATCCTTAAATAAGCCTCCAATCATGATTCTAATGAAAATCCATGATCATTTTTGAATTTTTTCATTAAAAACCTAAAATTGGCTCTAAATCCTTAAATAAGCCTCCAATCATGATTCTAATGAAAATCCATGATCATTTTTGAATTTTTTCATTAAAAACCTAAAATTGGCTCTAAATCCTTAAATAAGCCTCCAATCATGATTCTAATGAAAATCCATGATCATTTTTGAATTTTTTCATTAAAAACCTAAAATTGGCTCTAAATCCTTAAATAAGCCTCCAATCATGATTCTAATGAAAATCCATGATCATTTTTGAATTTTTTCATTAAAAACCTAAAATTGGCTCTAAATCCTTAAATAAGCCTCCAATCATGATTCTAATGAAAATCCATGATCATTTTTGAATTTTTTCATTAAAAACCTAAAATTGGCTCTAAATCCTTAAATAAGCCTCCAATCATGATTCTAATGAAAATCCATGATCATTTTTGAATTTTTTCATTAAAAACCTAAAATTGGCTCTAAATCCTTAAATAAGCCTCCAATCATGATTCTAATGAAAATCCATGATCATTTTTGAATTTTTTCATTAAAAACCTAAAATTGGCTCTAAATCCTTAAATAAGCCTCCAATCATGATTCTAATGAAAATCCATGATCATTTTTGAATTTTTTCATTAAAAACCTAAAATTGGCTCTAAATCCTTAAATAAGCCTCCAATCATGATTCTAATGAAAATCCATGATCATTTTTGAATTTTTTCATTAAAAACCTAAAATTGGCTCTAAATCCTTAAATAAGCCTCCAATCATGATTCTAATGAAAATCCATGATCATTTTTGAATTTTTTCATTAAAAACCTAAAATTGGCTCTAAATCCTTAAATAAGCCTCCAATCATGATTCTAATGAAAATCCATGATCATTTTTGAATTTTTTCATTAAAAACCTAAAATTGGCTCTAAATCCTTAAATAAGCCTCCAATCATGATTCTAATGAAAATCCATGATCATTTTTGAATTTTTTCATTAAAAACCTAAAATTGGCTCTAAATCCTTAAATAAGCCTCCAATCATGATTCTAATGAAAATCCATGATCATTTTTGAATTTTTTCATTAAAAACCTAAAATTGGCTCTAAATCCTTAAATAAGCCTCCAATCATGATTCTAATGAAAATCCATGATCATTTTTGAATTTTTTCATTAAAAACCTAAAATTGGCTCTAAATCCTTAAATAAGCCTCCAATCATGATTCTAATGAAAATCCATGATCATTTTTGAATTTTTTCATTAAAAACCTAAAATTGGCTCTAAATCCTTAAATAAGCCTCCAATCATGATTCTAATGAAAATCCATGATCATTTTTGAATTTTTTCATTAAAAACCTAAAATTGGCTCTAAATCCTTAAATAAGCCTCCAATCATGATTCTAATGAAAATCCATGATCATTTTTGAATTTTTTCATTAAAAACCTAAAATTGGCTCTAAATCCTTAAATAAGCCTCCAATCATGATTCTAATGAAAATCCATGATCATTTTTGAATTTTTTCATTAAAAACCTAAAATTGGCTCTAAATCCTTAAATAAGCCTCCAATCATGATTCTAATGAAAATCCATGATCATTTTTGAATTTTTTCATTAAAAACCTAAAATTGGCTCTAAATCCTTAAATAAGCCTCCAATCATGATTCTAATGAAAATCCATGATCATTTTTGAATTTTTTCATTAAAAACCTAAAATTGGCTCTAAATCCTTAAATAAGCCTCCAATCATGATTCTAATGAAAATCCATGATCATTTTTGAATTTTTTCATTAAAAACCTAAAATTGGCTCTAAATCCTTAAATAAGCCTCCAATCATGATTCTAATGAAAATCCATGATCATTTTTGAATTTTTTCATTAAAAACCTAAAATTGGCTCTAAATCCTTAAATAAGCCTCCAATCATGATTCTAATGAAAATCCATGATCATTTTTGAATTTTTTCATTAAAAACCTAAAATTGGCTCTAAATCCTTAAATAAGCCTCCAATCATGATTCTAATGAAAATCCATGATCATTTTTGAATTTTTTCATTAAAAACCTAAAATTGGCTCTAAATCCTTAAATAAGCCTCCAATCATGATTCTAATGAAAATCCATGATCATTTTTGAATTTTTTCATTAAAAACCTAAAATTGGCTCTAAATCCTTAAATAAGCCTCCAATCATGATTCTAATGAAAATCCATGATCATTTTTAATTTTTTCATTAAAAACCTAAAATTGGCTCTAAATCCTTAAATAAGCCTCCAATCATGATTCTAATGAAAATCCATGATCATTTTTGAATTTTTTCATTAAAAACCTAAAATTGGCTCTAAATCCTTAAATAAGCCTCCAATCATGATTCTAATGAAAATCCATGATCATTTTTCATTTTTTCATTAAAAACCTAAAATTGGCTCTAAATCCTTAAATAAGCCTCCAATCATGATTCTAATGAAAATCCATGATCATTTTTGAATTTTTTCATTAAAAACCTAAAATTGGCTCTAAATCCTTAAATAAGCCTCCAATCATGATTCTAATGAAAATCCATGATCATTTTTGAATTTTTTCATTAAAAACCTAAAATTGGCTCTAAATCCTTAAATAAGCCTCCAATCATGATTCTAATGAAAATCCATGATCATTTTTGAATTTTTTCATTAAAAACCTAAAATTGGCTCTAAATCCTTAAATAAGCCTCCAATCATGATTCTAATGAAAATCCATGATCATTTTTGAATTTTTTCATTAAAAACCTAAAATTGGCTCTAAATCCTTAAATAAGCCTCCAATCATGATTCTAATGAAAATCCATGATCATTTTTGAATTTTTTCATTAAAAACCTAAAATTGGCTCTAAATCCTTAAATAAGCCTCCAATCATGATTCTAATGAAAATCCATGATCATTTTTGAATTTTTTCATTAAAAACCTAAAATTGGCTCTAAATCCTTAAATAAGCCTCCAATCATGATTCTAATGAAAATCCATGATCATTTTTGAATTTTTTCATTAAAAACCTAAAATTGGCTCTAAATCCTTAAATAAGCCTCCAATCATGATTCTAATGAAAATCCATGATCATTTTTGAATTTTTTCATTAAAAACCTAAAATTGGCTCTAAATCCTTAAATAAGCCTCCAATCATGATTCTAATGAAAATCCATGATCATTTTTCATTTTTTCATTAAAAACCTAAAATTGGCTCTAAATCCTTAAATAAGCCTCCAATCATGATTCTAATGAAAATCCATGATCATTTTTGAATTTTTCATTAAAAACCTAAAATTGGCTCTAAATCCTTAAATAAGCCTCCAATCATGATTCTAATGAAAATCCATGATCATTTTTCATTTTTTCATTAAAAACCTAAAATTGGCTCTAAATCCTTAAATAAGCCTCCAATCATGATTCTAATGAAAATCCATGATCATTTTTGAATTTTTTCATTAAAAACCTAAAATTGGCTCTAAATCCTTAAATAAGCCTCCAATCATGATTCTAATGAAAATCCATGATCATTTTTGAATTTTTTCATTAAAAACCTAAAATTGGCTCTAAATCCTTAAATAAGCCTCCAATCATGATTCTAATGAAAATCCATGATCATTTTTGAATTTTTTCATTAAAAACCTAAAATTGGCTCTAAATCCTTAAATAAGCCTCCAATCATGATTCTAATGAAAATCCATGATCATTTTTAATTTTTTCATTAAAAACCTAAAATTGGCTCTAAATCCTTAAATAAGCCTCCAATCATGATTCTAATGAAAATCCATGATCATTTTTGAATTTTTTCATTAAAAACCTAAAATTGGCTCTAAATCCTTAAATAAGCCTCCAATCATGATTCTAATGAAAATCCATGATCATTTTTGAATTTTTTCATTAAAAACCTAAAATTGGCTCTAAATCCTTAAATAAGCCTCCAATCATGATTCTAATGAAAATCCATGATCATTTTTCATTTTTTTCATTAAAAACCTAAAATTGGCTCTAAATCCTTAAATAAGCCTCCAATCATGATTCTAATGAAAATCCATGATCATTTTTCATTTTTTCATTAAAAACCTAAAATTGGCTCTAAATCCTTAAATAAGCCTCCAATCATGATTCTAATGAAAATCCATGATCATTTTTCATTTTTTTCATTAAAAACCTAAAATTGGCTCTAAATCCTTAAATAAGCCTCCAATCATGATTCTAATGAAAATCCATGATCATTTTTCATTTTTTCATTAAAAACCTAAAATTGGCTCTAAATCCTTAAATAAGCCTCCAATCATGATTCTAATGAAAATCCATGATCATTTTTCATTTTTTCATTAAAAACCTAAAATTGGCTCTAAATCCTTAAATAAGCCTCCAATCATGATTCTAATGAAAATCCATGATCATTTTTGATTTTTTCATTAAAAACCTAAAATTGGCTCTAAATCCTTAAATAAGCCTCCAATCATGATTCTAATGAAAATCCATGATCATTTTTGAATTTTTTCATTAAAAACCTAAAATTGGCTCTAAATCCTTAAATAAGCCTCCAATCATGATTCTAATGAAAATCCATGATCATTTTTCATTTTTTTCATTAAAAACCTAAAATTGGCTCTAAATCCTTAAATAAGCCTCCAATCATGATTCTAATGAAAATCCATGATCATTTTTCATTTTTTCATTAAAAACCTAAAATTGGCTCTAAATCCTTAAATAAGCCTCCAATCATGATTCTAATGAAAATCCATGATCATTTTTGAATTTTTTCATTAAAAACCTAAAATTGGCTCTAAATCCTTAAATAAGCCTCCAATCATGATTCTAATGAAAATCCATGATCATTTTTCATTTTTTTCATTAAAAACCTAAAATTGGCTCTAAATCCTTAAATAAGCCTCCAATCATGATTCTAATGAAAATCCATGATCATTTTTCATTTTTTCATTAAAAACCTAAAATTGGCTCTAAATCCTTAAATAAGCCTCCAATCATGATTCTAATGAAAATCCATGATCATTTTTCATTTTTTTCATTAAAAACCTAAAATTGGCTCTAAATCCTTAAATAAGCCTCCAATCATGATTCTAATGAAAATCCATGATCATTTTTGAATTTTTTCATTAAAAACCTAAAATTGGCTCTAAATCCTTAAATAAGCCTCCAATCATGATTCTAATGAAAATCCATGATCATTTTTGAATTTTTTCATTAAAAACCTAAAATTGGCTCTAAATCCTTAAATAAGCCTCCAATCATGATTCTAATGAAAATCCATGATCATTTTTCATTTTTTTCATTAAAAACCTAAAATTGGCTCTAAATCCTTAAATAAGCCTCCAATCATGATTCTAATGAAAATCCATGATCATTTTTGAATTTTTTCATTAAAAACCTAAAATTGGCTCTAAATCCTTAAATAAGCCTCCAATCATGATTCTAATGAAAATCCATGATCATTTTTCATTTTTTCATTAAAAACCTAAAATTGGCTCTAAATCCTTAAATAAGCCTCCAATCATGATTCTAATGAAAATCCATGATCATTTTTGAATTTTTTCATTAAAAACCTAAAATTGGCTCTAAATCCTTAAATAAGCCTCCAATCATGATTCTAATGAAAATCCATGATCATTTTTCATTTTTTCATTAAAAACCTAAAATTGGCTCTAAATCCTTAAATAAGCCTCCAATCATGATTCTAATGAAAATCCATGATCATTTTTGAATTTTTCATTAAAAACCTAAAATTGGCTCTAAATCCTTAAATAAGCCTCCAATCATGATTCTAATGAAAATCCATGATCATTTTTGAATTTTTTCATTAAAAACCTAAAATTGGCTCTAAATCCTTAAATAAGCCTCCAATCATGATTCTAATGAAAATCCATGATCATTTTTGAATTTTTTCATTAAAAACCTAAAATTGGCTCTAAATCCTTAAATAAGCCTCCAATCATGATTCTAATGAAAATCCATGATCATTTTGAATTTTTTCATTAAAAACCTAAAATTGGCTCTAAATCCTTAAATAAGCCTCCAATCATGATTCTAATGAAAATCCATGATCATTTTTCATTTTTTTCATTAAAAACCTAAAATTGGCTCTAAATCCTTAAATAAGCCTCCAATCATGATTCTAATGAAAATCCATGATCATTTTTGAATTTTTTCATTAAAAACCTAAAATTGGCTCTAAATCCTTAAATAAGCCTCCAATCATGATTCTAATGAAAATCCATGATCATTTTTGAATTTTTCATTAAAAACCTAAAATTGGCTCTAAATCCTTAAATAAGCCTCCAATCATGATTCTAATGAAAATCCATGATCATTTTCATTTTTTCATTAAAAACCTAAAATTGGCTCTAAATCCTTAAATAAGCCTCCAATCATGATTCTAATGAAAATCCATGATCATTTTCAATTTTTTCATTAAAACCTTAAATTGGCTCTAAATCCTTAAATAAGCCTCCAATCATGATTCTAATGAAAATCCATGATCATTTTTGCATTTTTCATTAAAAACCTAAAATTGGCTCTAAATCCTTAAATAAGCCTCCAATCATGATTCTAATGAAAATCCATGATCATTTTTGAATTTTTTCATTAAAAACCTAAAATTGGCTCTAAATCCTTAAATAAGCCTCCAATCATGATTCTAATGAAAATCCATGATCATTTTTAATTTTTTCATTAAAAACCTAAAATTGGCTCTAAATCCTTAAATAAGCCTCCAATCATGATTCTAATGAAAATCCATGATCATTTTTCATTTTTTCATTAAAAACCTAAAATTGGCTCTAAATCCTTAAATAAGCCTCCAATCATGATTCTAATGAAAATCCATGATCATTTTTGAATTTTTCATTAAAAACCTAAAATTGGCTCTAAATCCTTAAATAAGCCTCCAATCATGATTCTAATGAAAATCCATGATCATTTTTCATTTTTTCATTAAAAACCTAAAATTGCTCTAAATCCTTAAATAAGCCTCCAATCATGATTCTAATGAAAATCCATGATCATTTTGAATTTTTTCATTTAAAAACCTAAAATTGGCTCTAAATCCTTAAATAAGCCTCCAATCATGATTCTAATGAAAATCCATGATCATTTTTGAATTTTTTCATTAAAAACCTAAAATTGGCTCTAAAATCCTTAATAAGCCTCCAATCATGATTCTAATGAAAATCCATGATCATTTTTACATTTTTCATTAAAAACCTAAAATTGCGCTTAAGTCCTTAAATAAGCCTCCAATCAATGATTTCTAATGAAATCCATGAATCATTTTTCATTTATTCATTAAAAACCTAAAATTGGCTTCTAAATCCTTACATAAGCCTCCAATTCATGATTCTAATTGGAAAATCCATATCATTTTATGGGAATTCTTCATTAAAAACCAAAATTGGCTCTAAATCCTTAAGAAGCCTCCAATCATGATTCTAATGAAAAATCCATGAT